>CM065598.1:47975155-48254387 GCA_033119425.1 Bufotes viridis | reverse complement strand
CAGCAGGCCATTCTGAAACTCATATGTTTGGGGGACAGGCCCCACACCGCGCAGGAGTTGTGGCGGGGTATTGAACAACAGACCGATGAGTGGTTTCTGCTGGTGGGCCTCAAGCCCGGCCTGGTGGTGTGCGATAATGGGCAAAATCTTTTTGCAGCTCTGGGACTAGCCGGTTTGACGCACATCCCTTGCCTGGCGCATGTGCTGAATTTGGTGGTGCAGAAGTTCATTCACAACTACCCCGACATGTCAGAGCTGCTGCATAAAGTGAGGGCCGTCTGTGCGCGCTTCCGGCGTTCACATCCTGCCGCTGCTCGCATGTCTGCGCTACAGCGGAACTTTGGCCTTTCCGCTCACCGCCTCATATGCGACATGCCCACCAGGTGGAACTCCACCTTGCAGACTGTGCGAGCAGCAGCAGGCCATAGTGGAGTTTCAGCTGCAGCACGCACGCGTCAGTCGCACTGCGGAACAGCACCACTTCACCACCAATGATTGGGCCTCCATGCGAGACCTGTTTGCCCTGTTGCGCTGTTTCGAGTACTCCACCAACATGGCCAGTGGCGATGACACCATTATCAGTGTTACAATACCACTTCTATGTCTCCTTGAGAAAACGCTTAGGGCGATGATGGAGGAGGAGGTGGCCCAGGAGGAGGAGGATGAGGGGTCATTTTTAGCACTTTCAGGCCAGTCTGTTAGAAGTGGCTCAGAGGGAGGTTTTTTGCAACAGCAGAGGCCAGGTACAAATGTGGCCAGCCAGGGCCCACTACTGGAGGACGAGGAGGATGAGGAGGAGGTGGAGGAGGATGAGGATGAAGCAGGTTCACAGCGGGGTGGCACCCGACACAGCTCAGGCCCATCACTGGTGCGTGGCTGGGGGGATACAGAGGACGATGACGATACGCCTCCCACAGAGGACAGCTTGTCCTTACCTCTGGGGAGCCTGGCACACATGAGCGACTACATGCTGCAGTGCCTGCGCAACGACAGCAGAGTTGCCCACATTTTAACCTGTGCGGACTACTGTGTTGCCACCCTGCTGGATCCCCGGTACAAAGACAATGTGCCCACCTTACTTCCTTCACTGGAGCATGATAGGAAGATGCGCGAGTACAAGCGCACGCTGGTAGAGGCGCTCCTGAGAGCATTCCCAAATGTCACAGGGGAACAGGTGGAAGGCGAAGGCAGAGGAGGAGCAAGAGGTCGCCAACGCAGCTGTGTCACGGCCAGCTCCTCTGAGGGCAGGGTTAGCAGGGTTAGTGGAAAAGTTTTGTCTCCACGCCACAGCTAATTGCACCACCACCTGATACGGAACGTGTTAGCAGGAGGCAGCATTTCACTAACATGGTTGAACAGTACGTCTGCACACCCCTCCACGTACTGACTGATGGTTCGGCCCCATTCAACTTCTGGGTCTCCAAATTGGCCACGTGGCCAGAGTTAGCATTTTATGCCTTGGAGGTGCTGGCCTGCCTGGCGGCCAGAGTTTTGTCTGAACATGTATTCAGCACGGCAGGGGGCGTCATTACTGACAAACGCAGCCGCCTGTCCACAGCCAACGTGGACAAGCTGACGTTCATAAAAACGAACCAGGCATTGATCCCACAGGATCTGTCCCTCCCTTGTGCAGAATAGACATTTATAACTGCCTGCCCCTCAACCATGTATTCTTGTACTCCGGGGCACTTCTTTATTGAATCCTCATTTTTTTAACTTTACCATGATCTTGCGGTGCAACCCAAAGTTGAATGAACCTCTCCTCTGTCTGGGTGGTGGGGCCAAAATAACTGAGAGTGGCCTTCTCCGGTGGTGGTTGATATGACGCATGATTCCTTGCTGTGGGACCTCTCTCCTCTGTCTGGGTGCTGGGCCTAAATAACTTAAAGTGGCCTTCTCCAGTGGTGGTTGATATGACGCATGATTCCTTGCTGTGGGACCTCTCTCCTCTGTCTGGGTGCTGGGCCAAAATAACTGAAAGTGGCCTTCTCCAGTGGTGGTTGATATGACGCATGATTCCTTGCTGTGGGACCTCTCTCCTCTGTCTGGGTGCTGGGCTGAAATAACTGAGAGTGGCCTTCTCCGGTGGTGGGTGAAATGACGCATGATTCCTTGCTGTGGGACCTCTCTCCTCTGTCTGGGTGCTGGGCCTAAATAACTGAAAGTGGCCTTCTCCAGTGGTGGTTGATATGACGCATGATTCCTTGCTGTGGGACCTCTCTCCTCTGTCTGGGTGCTGGGCTGAAATAACTGAGAGTGGCCTTCTCCGGTGGTGGGTGAAATGACGCATGATTCCTTGCTGTGGGACCTCTCTCCTCTGTCTGGGTGCTGGGCCGAAATAACTGAAAGTGGCCTTCTCCAGTGGTGGTTGATATGACACATGATTCCTTGCTGTGGGACCTCTCTCCTCTGTCTGGGTGCTGGGCTGAAATAACTGAGAGTGGCCTTCTCCGGTGGTGGTTGATATGACGCATGATTCCTTGCTGTGGGACCTCTCTCCTCTGACTGGGTGCTGGGGCCTAAATAACTGAAAATGGCCTTCTCCAGTGGTGGGTGATATGACGCATGATTCCTTGCTGTGGGACCTCTCTCCTCGGGCTGGGTGCTGGCCGAAATAACTGAGAGTGGCTTTTTCCGGCGGAGGGTGATATGACGCATGATTCCTTGCTGTGGGACCTGTATCCTCGGTCTGGGTGCTGGGCCGAAATAACTGAAAGTGGCCTTCTCCAGTGGTGGGTGATATGACGCATGATTCCTTGCTGTGGGACCTCTCTCCTCTGTCTGGGTGCTGGGCCGAAATAACTGAGAGTGGCCTTCTCCGGTGGTGGTTGATATGACGCATGATTCCTTGCTGTGGGACCTGTATCCTCTGTCTGGGTGCTGGGCTGAAATAACTGAGAGTGGCCTTCTCCGGTGGTGGTTGATATGACGCATGATTCCTTGCTGTGGGACCTCTCTCCTCTGACTGGGTGCTGGGGCCTAAATAACTGAAAATGGCCATCTCCAGTGGTGGTTGATATGACGCATGATTCCTTGCTGTGGGAACTCTCTCCTCTATCTGGGTGCTGGGGCCAAAATCACTGAAAGTGGCCTTCTCCAGTGGTGGGTGATATGACGCATGATTCCTTGCTGTGGAACCTGTATCCTCGGTCTGGGTGCTGTGCCGAAATAACTGAAAGTGGCATTCTCCAGTGGTGGCTGATATGACGCATGATTCCTTGCTGTGGGACCTGTATCCTCGGTCTGGGTGCTGTGCCGAAATAACTGAAAGTGGCCTTCTCCAGTGGTGGGTGATATGACGCATGATTCCTTGCTGTGGGACCTCTCTCCTCGGTCTGGGTGCTGGCCGAAATAACTGAGAGTGGCCTTCTCCGGTGGTGGGTGATATGACGCATGGTTCCTTGCTGTGGGACCTGTATCCTCGGTCTGGGTGCTGGGCCGAAATAACTGAAAGTGGCCTTCTCCAGTGGTGGGTGATATGACGCATGATTCCTTGCTGTGGGACCTCTCTCCTCGGTCTGGGTGCTGGCCGAAATAACTGAGAGTGGCCTTCTCCAGTGGTGGTTGATATGACCGATGATTCCTTGCTGTGGGACCTCTCTCCTCTGTCTGGGTGCTGGGCCGAAATAACTGAGAGTGGCCTTCTCCGGTGGTGGTTGATATGACGCATGATTCCTTGCTGTGGGACCTCTCTCCTCTGTCTGGGTGCTGGGGCCGAAATAACTGAAAGTGGCCTTCTCCAGTGTTGAGTGATATGACGCATGATTCCTTGCAGTGGGACCTGTCTCCAATTGATATTGGTTAAATTTTATTTATTTTATTTTATTTTAATTCATTTACCTATCCACATTTGTTTGCAGGGGATTTACCTACATTTTACTGCCTTTGGCAGCCCTCTAGCCCGTTCCTGGACTATTTTACAGCCTTTTTAGTGCCTTACAGTTCAGGTCCCCATTGACTTCAATGGAGTTCGAACTTCTCGAACCCGAACATCTAGGTGTTCGCTCATCTCTAGTAGGGATATTTGTTGTAATGGTGTCTTTTTTCAGCCTTGTTTCATGTGTAACAAGTTGGCTCTGTTGGCTCACAAATTAAACAGGTCTTTGTCCTTACAATTTTATCTGTGGTTGAAAGCCTTACATCGGAAAGAGTCCTTTTATGTATCCATATTGCAGACAATGGAAACACAGTATATTCTCCCACTTTCTTTGTTGAAGAGCACTAGAATACACATGCAGTGATCTATGAGCTGTAACCTTTGGTATATAGACATCTTGCAGATTGTGAGTAACTGCTACATGCTTCCTTATTTTTACGGACTTGTGACCCTTTAGTAAATCCTGCCTCACCTGCTCTATTACTATTGCTGCCTCAATCAGTGATGTCTTCTTAGCTGCATCCAAACGAATTGTGGTATCAAGATATGGAAACTTCTCCACAAACATACGTATCATGCCTTGTGGGGCTCCTACACCATGATCCTTTGTCACCTTCCTATACATAGCTTCAAAACTTACACAAAGCTACAAGGGCTTATCATGGATGGTACGCCTAAAGTTACATAGGACTTCTGGGGTGACGTCCGTATGCCCTGTTACCAATTTTAATGTATAAATCAGGAAAAAAAGCAAGAGATTACGCCTCATGTGTGTTATCGCCTCGATATGTGGTTAAAATAATAGGCTATATGTGCTTACCTGATCTTGTTGTGATAAAGTCACAACATCTGATTGTGCCTTGATGGATTCTGCCCCACCAGCTCAGGGGACAGTAAAAAAAGTTTCAAAGACCTTAAGATACGGTGCTGCAGGCGGACTGACGACTCTTTTGTCTAGATAAAACCCGTTCTTTTTATTAATAAATAATGTCTACGCATTTCAGGAGCAAAAACGCCCCTTTCATCAGGACAATACAGTAACATGTCATATTAGTAACATAGTATATAAGACCGAAAAAAGACTTTTGTCCATCCAGTTCGGCCTGTTTCCTACAAGTTGATCCAGAGGAAGGCAAAAAAAAAACTGTGAGGCAGAAGCCAATTTTCCCCGCTTAAGGGGAGAAAAATTCCTTCCCGACTCCAATAAGGCAATCAGAATAACTCCCTGGATCAACGACCCCTCTCTAGTAGCTATAGCCTGTAATATTATTACACTCCAGAAATACATCCAGTCCCCTCTTGAATTCCTTTATTGTACTCACCATCACCACCTCCTCAGGCAGAGAGTTCCATAGTCTCACTGCTCTTACAGTGAAGAATCCTTTTCTATGTTTGTGTACAAACCTTCTTTCCTCCAGATACAGAGGATGTCCCCTCGTCACAGTCCTGGGGATAGATAGATGATGGGAGAGATCTCTGTACTGATCCCTGATATATTTATACATAGTTATTAGATCTCCCCTCAGTCGTCTTTTTTCTAAAGTGAATAACCCTAATTTTGATAACCTTTCAGGGTACTGTAGTTGCCCCATTCCATTTATTACTTTAGTTGCCCTCCTCTAAACCCTCTCCAGCTCTGCTATGTCTGCCTTGTTCACAGGAGCCCAGAACTGTACATAGTACTCCATGTGTGGTCTGACTAGTGATTTGTAGAATGGTAAGACTATGTTCTCATCACGGGCATCTATGCCTCTTTTGATGCAACCCATTATCTTATTGGCCTTGGCAGTAGCTGCCTGACACTGGTTTTTGCAACTTAATTTGCTGTTTATTAAAATTCCTAGATCCTTTTCCATGTCAATGTTACTGAGTGTTTTACCATTTAATATGTACGGGTGACTTGCATTATTCCTTCCCATGTGCATAACTTTACATTTGTCAGTGTTAAACCTCATCTGCCATTTCTCTGCCCAAGCCTCCAATCTATCCAGATCCCTCTGTAGCAGAAAACTGTCCTCTTCAGTGTTAATTACTTTACACAGTTTAGTGTCATCTGCAAAAATAGATATTTTACTGTGCAAGCCTTCTACAAGATCATTTATAAATATATTGAAGAGAATAGGGCCCAATACTGACCCCTGAGGTACCCCACTTGTGACAGTGACCCAATCTGAGTATCTACCGTTAATAACCACCCTCTGTTTTCTGTCACTCAGCCAGTTACTTACCCACATACAGACATATTCTCCCAGTCTGAGCATCCTCATTTTATGTACTAATCTTTTATGAGGTACGGTGTCAAATGCTTTGGAGAAGTCCAGATATACGACATCCATTGATTCGCCGCTGACAAGTCTAGAACTTACCTCCTCATGGAAGCTGATTAAATTCGTTTGGCATGACCGATCCCTCATGAAGCCATGCTGATATGGCGTTATTTGCTTATTTTCATTGAGATACTCCAAAATAGCATCTCTTAGAAACCCTTCAAACAGTTTACCAACAACAGATGTTAAACTTTATTTATCCACATTGGTTTCTTATTGTTTCTTAGCCTTTTATTCCTATAAGGTACAGTTGTGTTCAAAATTATTCAGCCCCCACTGAAATTGAGTGTTTTGGCCAGTTTGACATTGATTTTGATCATTTCAGTCATCTTGTTTACAATTAAATCAAAGAGGCACTTGTAAGTCAGACAAATATAACCTAACATTTATAATGAAATAACCACAAATGTCTTTCCTGTGCTCACATCATGGACTGAGTGAGAGCGCGACCCTGTTCTATCAGCACAGACCGGCATGCCTTCCGGGGGGTACATGCAAGTATTGGTCCTCAGACCCTCTGAATGAGTGACCAATGTAAAAATTTATTAGCAACCCTACTTATTGTTTATGGAGGATCAAACTGGCTAAATGAGAGTTTTCCTTCTTTTTGGGACATCAAATGATGTATTCAGTGGCTGAGATCTCATGGCCACTTCACAAACCAGATGATGTTATTAATTGCTTTGATGCAGTAATTTAGTGCTGATCTGTCTTCTATATTCCAATATATAAGTTCTTCACCTGACATTTTTTTGGTTTTGAACCGGGTACTGAGGGTTATTGCACCCATGTTACCACAGATCCCCGATGATCCGACCGGTTAAACCCGGTGGTGAAACGCGTTGGGTTTGGGATTTGGCTCTTTTGAGCCTGTATATTTATTGATGAGCTTGACACTAGACATCATAACTGATAGTCAAGAACTTTTGATATTTACGGTACCGATTGTGAGTATTGTTATATGATATTGGATATAAAATTGTATCAGTTGTACCGTCGTCCATTTACATATTGACCAGGCCTCTACTGATATAGCTCATCATAGCACATATATATGGGAGATGATATAATCCCAGTGTATCTGTTGAATGCCATTCTATGGGCTTGATCCCGTAAATATGGCACAAATATCAGGACCTGATGGTTGCTAATTATGCCCTCTTATATCTAATTATTTATTGTACATATCTATCGATACCTATTTTGTACAATATTTATATTGACCTAACATAGAGACGGACCAGAATTGGACAGACGGACTACAATTCACTAATTGTTTTTACACATTTGGTGGTGGATACTATCCTGTGTCAGGGGCCAGGTAGGGCTACTAGGAGGTTCCTGACACGGGATCGCCCCTATCAGGGCGGCTATTCCGTTTTGATAGGCAGGGCATACAAGTCAACAGGGCAAGAAACAGGGACAGTACCCTTTCTGCCCCCCAGTTCATTCCCCCTATCTCTACTGGAGGTGTCAATTTTACTATATGTCCCCTTTCTTAATATTGAAATAAAAGTTATGTTTTAGTGACTCTTTCACGGTTATAAATCCAAATTACTTTGTCACGTTAATTAAATCCAACCTACTGACGGTGACTTGCCAGTACTGAGACGATGGTGCTCACATCATTATCAGTTTTATTCAACCCCCAAGTGACATTCAATCTTAGTACTTAGTACAACATCCTTTTCTAGTTATAACAGCTTTTGAACGTGAAGCATAGCTTGACACAAGTGTCTTGCAGCGATCTATGGGTATCTTCGCCCATTCTTCATGGGCAAAAGCCTCCAGTTCAGTCACATTCTTAGGCTTGCGCGCTGCAACTGCTTTCCTTAAGTCCCACCAGAGGTTCTCAATCGGATTTAAGTCTGGTGACTGCGATGGCCACTTCAAAATGTTCCAGCCTTTAATCTGCAACCATGCTCTAGTGGACTTGGAGGTATGCTTGGGATCATTGTCCTGTTGAAAGGTCCAACGTCTCCCAAGCCTCAGGTTTGTGACGGACTGCATCACATTTTTATCCAATATCTCCTGGTACTGAAGAGAATTCATGGTACCTTGCACACGCTGAAGCTTCCCTGTACCTGTAGAAGCAAAACAGCCCCAAAGCATGATTGACCCCCCGCCATGCTTCACAGTAGGCAAGGTGTTCTTTTCTTCATATGCCTTGTTCTTTGTCCTCCAAACATAGCGTTGATCCACGGGCCCAAACAGTTCTAATTTTGTTTCATCAGTCCACAGAACACTATCCCAAAACTTTTGTGGTTTGTCCACATGACTTTTGGCATACTGCAGTCGACTCTTCTTATTCTTTGGAGACAGCAAGGGGTGCGCCTGGGAGTTCTGGCATGGAGGCCTTCATTACGCAGTGTGCGCCTTATTGTCTGAGCTGAAACTTCAGTACCCGCATCTGACAAATCTTTTTTCAGTTCCTCAGCAGTCACACAGGGACTTTTCTCCACTTTGCGCTTTAGGTAGCACACAGCGGTCGAAGTCAGCATCTTCTTTCTGCCACGACCAGGTAGTGTTTCAACAGTGCCCTTTGCCTTGAATTTGTGAATGATGCTTCCTATGGTGTCTCTTGGTATGTTTAACATCTTTGCAATCTTCTTATAGCCATTGCCCTTCCTGTGAAGAGAAATCACCTCTTCTCTTGTCTTCCTGGACCATTCTCTTGACTTCACCATGTTTGTAAACACACCAGTAAATGTCTAGAAGGAGCTGAGTATCACAGTCATTTTAAATCTGCCTAATTGGTACTTATTATGCTTGATTGCTGCTCCTTGACATCCATAGGTGTTTTCAATACCTGATCGAAAACACTTGAATTAACCTCTGTTCTTAAGAGTGGTAGTCTTCAAGGGGTTGAATAATTGTGTCAATGAAGAAATCACAAAAAAAAAACATTTAATACTGTATTACAAAAACAATTGATGTCATTTTAGTTGCATTTGGTTCTTTAAAAAGTCTTTGTAAGATTTCATTCTGAACACAATTACAAATGTACACAAAATTCCCTAAAACCCTTTACAGCATTGGGGGTTGAATAATTTTGAACACAACTGTATGTACCTCTCACAATTAGATGTTACAATGCTTTAAAAAATCTCCTATTTTGTGGTTGTATTTTTATTTTTGAGGACTTTGTCCGAGTTAGTTAGGCCTCTTTCACACTTGCGTTGTTAGGATCCGGCGTGCACTTCCGTCGCCGGAAGTGCCCGCCGGATCCGTAACAACGCAAGTGAACTGAAAGCATTTGAAGACTGATCAGTGTTCAAAATGCTTTCAGTGTTACTATGGCAGCCAGGACGCTATTAAAGTCCTGGTTGCCAGAGTAGTAGTGGAGAGCGGGGGAGCAGTATACTTACCGCCCGTGCGGTTCCCGGGGCGCTCCAGAATGACGTCAGAGCGCCCCATGCGCATGGATCACGTGATCCATGCGATCACGTGATCCATGCGCGTGGGGCGCCCTGACGTCACTCTGGAGTGCCCCGGGAGCCGCACAGGCGGTAAGTATACTGCTCCCCCGCTCCCACTACACTTTACCATGGCAACCAGGACTTTAGCGTCCTAGCTGCCATGGTAACCATTCAGAGAAAGCTAAACGTCGGATCCGGCGATGAGCCGAAATGACGTTTAGCTTAAGGACAGATCCAGATTAATGCCTTTCAATGGGCAATAATTCCGGATCCGGCCTTGCGGCAAGTGTTCAGGATTTTTGGCCGGAGTAAAAAGCGCAGCATGCTGCGGTATTTTCTCTGGCCAAAAATGTTCCGGTCCTGAACTGAAGACATCCTGATGCATCCTGAACGGATTTCTCTCCATTCAGAATGCATTGGGATAATGCTGATCAGGATTTTTCCGGCATAGAGCCCCGACGACGGAACTCTATGCCGGAAAAGAAATACGCAAGTGTGAAAGAGCCCTTAGGCCTATGGCCTCTCTTAATTGGCTAAATTTTGCTCTTTTGAAGTTTGGTATTTTTGTTCCTCCCTATAGAAACTCTCATTTGAAGGATAATTGGAAGGCTATTACTTTATGATCACTATTTCCTAGGTGTCCCCCAACCTGCACATCTGTTGTTAAATCAGGTCTATTGGTTAATACTAAGTCTAGTATGGCCGTCCCTCTAGTCGGGTCCTGAACCAGTTGGGAAAGGTAATTGTCTTTGGCTATTGCCAAGAACCTGTTTCCTTTTTGGGATGTACAGCTTTCAGTTTCCCAGTCTATGCTCTGGGTAGTTGAAGTCCCCCATAATAACGACTTAATTATGATTTGCCGCCTCGTCTATCTCGTTTAGTAATAGATGTTCTGTGGACTCTGGTATATTAGGTGGTTTATAATACACTCCTATTGGTAATTTATTATTGTTTTTACTCCATGTATTTCTACCCACAGTGACTCCACATGTTCATGTCCCTCCACATGTTCATGTATTCTCGAATTACGGGATTTAGACAGGACTTCACATAGAGGCAGACCCCTACACCTCTCCGGTTTTGACGATCCTTTCTAAACAGATTGTAACCTTTTATATTAACTTCCGAGTCATAGCTATCATCCAGCCATGTCTCAGTTATTCCCACTATGTCATAGTCCTCCTCACTAATTCCAGTTCACCAGTCTTGTTAGTCAGGCTTCTTGCATTAGTATACATACATTTGAGAGGTTTATGTGCATTTTTTACCCTACATCTTTCATTCTGAACTGTTCTAGTCCCCCCTTTCATTTCTCCCCCAGTCACACTACCTCGCCCCTGGTCTGTATCTGCACTATCTTCCCCTCCTATAATGTAATTACCCTCCCCCCCAGTCCCTAGTTTAAACACTCCTCCAACCTTCTAGCCATCTTTCTCCCCAACACAGCTGCCCCTTCCCCATTGAGGTGCAGCCCGTCCCTACGGTAGAGCCTGTAGCTGACAGAGAAATCGTCCCAGTTCTCCAGGAACCTGAACCCCTCCTTCCTACACCAGTTCTTGAGCCACTTGTTAACCTCCCTAATCTCCCGCTGCCTTTCTTGTGTGGCTTGTGGTACAGGCATTATTTCAGAAAATACTACTTTTGAGGTCCTTGCCCTAAGCTTTTGACCTAAATCCCTGAAATCATTTTTAAGGACTCTCCACCTTCCTCTTACTTTGTCATTGGTTCTGATATGGACCATGACTGCTGGGTCTTCTCCAGCCCCTCTCAGTAATCTGTCAACCCGATCCGCAATGTGTCGAACTCTAGCGCCGGGAAGACAGCACACTGTTCGGCGATCACGATCTTTGTGACAGATCGCCCTATCTGTTCCCCTAATAATGGAGTCTCCCATTACCAGCACTTGTCTGGCCTGCCCGGCTCTCCTGGTCCCCTGCTTACTGGAGCTGACATTCCCCTGACTGGCAGAGGAAGTGTCCGACTGCGGCGGTGCCATCCCTGAACTGTCATCCCCCTCATCTGCCAATCGTGCAAACTTGTTAGGGTGTGTCAGATCAGGGCTAGCTTCCCTGGCACTCTTCCCTCTACCCCGCTTTCTTACTGTTACCCAGCTAACTATCTCACTTTCCTCAGCCTCCTCGCTACCACCCTCCCCCACATCTACCCCATAGAGTGCTTTCTCAGTGAGCAGCAAACTCTTTTCCAAATTGTCAGTGGCTTTCAGTGTTGCAACTCGCCTGTTTAGAGACTCGATGTGCGATTGCAAACGGGTAATTTGCTCACATTTTGAACAAACATATACACCCTCGAATGGCTCACGTGTTTAAAACAAGCATTTGGTGCGCTAATGGCAGGGGAGGGTCCATGTGGGGGCCGGGTTACGTGAGTGAATACCATATCACTACCATTGATAATACAAAATCGGGCAAGAACGCCCTGGTACCATTCCTAAACCTAGCCAACAACCCAAGGGAAACTATAGCCCAACCCTCTCCTTTTTTAGAGATGGGGAAAAAGTTCTCGCCGACCCACCCGAGGCAGGACCCAGGCATCACCAAATATTTCCCAATTACAACAGTAAAAAGAAAATTAGAACCCGAGGAAAAAGAGGAGGACAACACCAAAAAAGGAAGGACAGCATAAAAGCAAGGGATAATAAAACAAATAAACATGATACCCCTATCCAAACTAATGAAACCTCTACAGTGAAAATATTTAATTTGTCCTCTCACATGCTGTCTGCACAAGAAACTAGTCTTTTACAGAAAGGGCTGTCCTTCTGCCCCCAGAATAAAGCAGACAATCTGGGCCTATTTATAGATATGCAGAAATTTAGGCGAAACCTGACTATAAAAAGACATTTTAATATTGAAAAGAATAAAACACAATCACAAAAGGGCCAAAATGAGACACAAGGGGAAACCATTGGAACCAATGGAGATACCCAGAATATAAACAGCGAAGATGTGAAACACATAGAAGTTCACCCTAAGTCACATTTCTTCCCTGTACAGAGCCAAGGACATTGCATTCCGACATTCTTCGATCTTTTTGCTGCCGATTTAAAAAGACTCACAGGAGTACCAAAGGCACAGACATATAAAGAAAACGAAATTAACGAAATTAGAAAGGGAGGCCATAGATACGTTGAAAAATAATGAGAAAATAATCATTCGCCCCGCCGACAAAGGCGGTGGAGTGGTTATTCAAGACTATAAGGACTATGGAAAAGAAGCCCTCAACATCCTCGGGGAGCGTATATACTATGTATTAATTACCAATGACCCATTCCCAGAAGTCACAAAAAAACTAAAAGACCTGATAAAGAACGCTTATGAAAAACAACTCATAAACAAAAAAGAGAAAAATGTTTTACTCCCCAGAGCCCCGTGTATTCCATATTTCTATAATTTACCCAAGATACATAAGAATAAAGAAACCCCCCCGGTAGAACCATTGTCTCAAATACCAAATGCGCCATTAGCAATTTATCGCAATTCCTCGACATGCACCTACAGCCTTATGTTAAAAAGCTTCCCAGCTATTTACATGACTCAAGTCAACTGATCAGAGAATTGAAAACATCCAGTGGAAAGATACGTATACTCTGCTAACGATAGACGTCACCTCACTCTACTCTAATATCAGACATGACCTGGGGATTGAGTGCGTGAGATCAGTACTAGAAGCCGACACAACCCGAATAACTATTTTATATACAACAATGTGACCTAGCACCAATGCTGAGGGACCGCCATGGGGACACGATTGGCGCTGGCGTTCGTAAATATTTTCATGGGGGCCTTTCAACAAGAATTTATCCAGAATCACCCCATTTTTTACCAACACATTAAATATTACAAGAGGTACATTGATGACCTGTTTATGGTATGGGATGAAGACGAAAATACAGTTAAATTTTTCCTGCGAAACACTGAACCAAACCAACTGGGGAATTTCCTTCACCCCTAAGGTCAGCATAACAGAAATAGACTTCCTTGATATCGTCATCTCCATCCAAAACAATCAACTTTCACAAAAACATATTTTAAAACAGTCAACTCTAACAGTTACATCCACTATTCCAGCTTCCATCATAGAAAGTGGTTACAAAACATACCCTATAGCCAGTGTAGGAGGATCCGGAGGAATTGCACAAAGAATGAAGACTTCAGAATACAGACAAAAGTGTTAGAAAAAAGATTCAAAGAGAAAAGATACCCCAAACAATTAGTAAAGAATGCCATAAAAAGGAGCAGCCTACAACCGCAAGATGATTGTTTAGCTATTTCCACCCGCCACAAGGAGGAAATAGACGAGGTCAGATTCATCACCCAATACAATACATCCAATACACGTATCCAGAAAATATTGGAGAAACACTGGCACATTCTCCTGCAGGACCCACACCTAACGAAGCACCTCTCCCGTACACCAAGAATAACCTATAGACCCCACCATCAAAAACACCATCAAAAACATATTAGCCCCAAGCTGACCAAAACAACATATTCATAAGAAAGAAGAATTACTGCATAACTACCAACTTAAGAAAGGCAGCTATAGATGTTGGGGCAAAAACTGTCTATGTTGTAGGATCATCACCCACGGACAGACATCGTTTAGTTCCAATCACAATGGGACCACCTTCCAAATAAAATACCACCTTACCTGTCACTCCGCTTATGTTATCTACTTAATCGAGTGCGAATGCGACCTCCAGTATGTCGGTCGCACCACACAAGCACTAAACTGTCAGGCCAACCAACACAGATATAATATCCGCAAACAATATCTCAAACATAGCCTATATAAGCATTGCGCCTCCAGTCCGGAAAAAGATAAGCACAAGATCAAAATCACTCCCATAGACTTTGTACCCGAAAATCCATTCAACCGGTTTGAAAAACTACAAAAAAGAGAAGTCTACTGGATTTACCAGCTGGACACACTTAGCCGAGAGGTCTAAATGAGATAAATGAGACCATTATGTTTAAACTGTTTTATTGAAATTTTTATATAAGCAAGGTATAGCAAAGAAACGTGAGCTTACATTTGGTACATGTAAACATATGTGGATATATAAGTCCATTTAGCAATTGAGGATCACGCAATCCAAGGAGAAGACATGCATGCAATGTACAAGTACACGGCTAATATAGCAATTCTGATATAAAAAAAGAGCGTCTCGGTTTGGGCAAAACCCCCAATGGGTCATTTGTACAGGAATGTATAGCTCAAACAGCATCGCAGTAGATAAAAGTAATGTAGTAGATTATAAGAAAAGAAGTAAAAGAGCGAGTAGAGATAAAGATGAAGAGGAAGAGAGGGAGGGTACGGGAAAGTCAGAGGGGTAGGGTTATCACAGTGTCCTAGCGAAGACCATCAGTCAAGTAGATAGCACAGATGTCAGGTCCGGCGATTGTTGAAAGTCCAACCAGTCAGACCAGATGTGATGGAATTTAAACGAAAAACCAGCATTTTCTGCTGAAATTTCCTCCATTCTGGCGATATGTAGCATTTCTTGGTACCATTCTCCGATGGTAGGCTCATGAGTTGTTCTCCAATGCCGGGGAATCACTGAACGAGCTGCTGTAATACAAAATCGCAATATACTCTTCTTCTGAAGGGCGATAGTGCCCGGCAAGATGGAGAGGAGCGCGACCTGTGGGGTTTGGGGAACCGTTTTCTTTGTAATATGTCTGTAAATCGTAAAGATCTTATCCCAGAATGGTTTAACCTTACAACACTCCCACCAAATGTGTAGCATCGTGCCTTTCTCTCGGCCACAACGCCAACACGTGTCGGGTACTGAGGGGAAAATGCTATGCAACCGGGTTGGGTAACGGTACCAGCGGGTCAGGATTTTATAATTTTTTTCCTGAGCAGAACATGCCATTGACAGCTTATGGGTAAAGATAAAAGCCTTTTGTATTTCCACCTGCGTGAAAATGAGACCATTATATTACCATTACATACTATACACCCTCTAAATATACCTTAGATATGGTCCACATGAGATCATGTGTGCATCGACATACTGGCACGTGTAAGGGACACAGATGGGTAAACATGCACATACACCTACCGACACACGCTTTCGTATGCGTGTGTCTGTATGTGACCATCCGCATGCGTATATGTGTGGACATATGGGTGTTTATAGATACATGTGTATGTGTGCACAAAGATGTGAACATATGTGTATATGGGTGTATATATATATGTGTAAGGGCATGGAGATATGTCCGATATTGGATAATGGCGCATAGAAGTGAAGGCGCTGAAAAAGACAATCTTTTACATCTATATGTATAATATATATTTCAGTGACAACGCCCCCAGAAATCCTTAGGGATAACTCCAACATATTTGGGTCTCTCCCGACCACTGCCCTCAGATTATTAAGTATGATAAGGCCTCACCAAAAACTCCATCTTTCTGTAGGGGTATATCGACATATAATTGACGGTTCCCTGTATACATTCTCTATATATATTTTCTGTATACTGCTTGTATAATTGTTGCAAAAAATTTCATTTTATTTTTGTATGGTTTTGCATAAGCATTCTCTTCAAGTGAATATATATTCATGCGCATGTGTCCATACAGACATGCTGTAGCAAATATAGCATATATGGGTATATGCATGTGCACATCAAGGGCATCCCTCATTTACATGGGACTATTGTTACAATCCCATTAAAACACATTAAAACACATAATGTGCATGCAGCATACCGATAAATCATGAGACACAGTTTGCTATACATGCAGGCTTTCCTATTATAGTACTCCCCGATCGATTTTTATATTATCTATTATGCTCCACTACAGTCTCTCTTTTTACTTTTTTGTCCATTTTTATGTTTATTTTTACCATTTCTTCCTTTTTATACTATATTTTTTATAATCATTATTATTATGACCATGGATTGCCATGCCATGGGCTTTCTACTATCATTATATCCATGTAATAGACAAATACATTGATTCCTCCCCCCATTCCACACTCCTATCCCCCAGTACAGGGGTGGGCAAACTGCGGCTCTCCAGCTGTTGTAAAACTACAATTCCCACCATGCCCTGCTGTAGGCTGATAGCTGTAAGCAGTCTTTGCATGCTGGGAGTTGTAGTTTTGCAACAGCTGGAAAGCCGCAGTTTGCCCATCCCTGCCCCAGTACATCGGGAAACACTTGCCACTTCCCAGACACTGAATCACCATCCCGATACTCCGAAGGGTCAAGAACCAGGCAGGAGGAAACACAGCTGCTCCGTGCTGTCAGCTGCAGCCAGAGTGCTGTAAAAGGAGAGCACAGACCTGCACTGAATGAAAGCCGACACTGCAATGACACGGGCAGCTTCTAACCACAGCAGAATAATAAATGAATATGAGTTTTAACAAAACAATAGTGGATGCAATATGTATAATTGATTGTATATACAAGGAGGAGTTAGTTAATAGGAGTTGGCAGAGATTGGTGAACAGAGAAAGCCCACTCCTGCCACTCATCTAACCCGGCCCCCACACGGACCCTCCCCTGCCATTAGCACGCCAAATGCTTGTTTTAAACACGTGAATTGTTACAATATGACATGTTACTGTATTGTCCTGTATTGCCCCTGAAACGCGTAGACATTATTTATTCATAAAAATAACGAGTTTTATCAAGACAAAAGAGTCGTCAGTCCGCCTGCAGTGCCGTATCTTAAGGTCTTTGAAACTTTTTTTACTGTGGCTACTGTTACCAATTTTGTGAGGATGGAAAGTCTGTCTTCCTCATCATGAAATAGGACATTACTGTGGGCAATTTTCCCTATGACCTCATATCTATGAAAAAGATGTGTAGGCAACCATAGCTTGAACAGTTCCATACGATATTCTGGAGGGACAGAAAGTTTGTTGCATTGTCCCTCAAAAATATCACAGGAAGTGAAAGGATCTGCATCTGGATCATATGTAGGAATCAGTTTACATATCTTTAGCAGAAATTGCATCCTCTCCATGTTATGGAAAGAGTGCAATTCTGCTGTATTGCTGTGACATATCTATGAATTGGAAGTGGTCTGTAAATTTCCCATGCCACTTCCTAATCCACGAATTGTGTCACCAGCAGCACTTTGTACAGCTATTGGAGTGGTATCAGTCTGATCTGAGGCAGCCATAGGAGCGGTCTCACTCTCATCTGTCCCCTTGTTTGCACTCAAAACACAAATTTCCTTTGAGTGCAAATCTTTGTGATGTGAGAGCTCAGTTATGGTCTTCTGCATATTACTGATTGTCTCATCCTTCTTTGTTAACTCGGTCCTCAGGTCAGCAATTATCACCTCTGTAGAGGCTGCTTTTTCCTTATAGCCGTTATCTCCATATACAGCTGTATAAACACTTTATCAACATCTGCAGAATATTTTTCTTTCTCAGCTGAGACTGCAGCATGCTAATATAACCGTCTTTTTCTACAAGTACCTCTTGTAGAAATTTCCTTGTGTCCGACGCACATATCCAAGCTTCGCTAAAAGTGCACCGAAGTACGCCAGCCACAAACAATGTCTCCCGTGCTTACAAGCACGTGTATCAAGCTCCTTTTGTGTAAGGAAAGGCCACACTGCTCCAGAGTCAGACAAGATGTTCCATGCTTAGAGATCTGGTGCGCACTGTCACGCCCAGACCCGTTTCTTTATTTAAATAGACAAAAGGGGTTACAATAGGAAGGGGCAGGCCCAACACCTGACCACTTCCTTCATGTACAGTACAATCATACAGGTAGTCATGACACACAGGCAGTAACCACCACATGTCTCCAATTAGCACTGGAGTGAACCTTAGTTCACTAGGATTCTCATGTGTGCTTATGTACAGGAATTACGCCATTATCTCCAGCGGTTGATCAGGCACACCAGAAACAATAAACGCATGTCCTTTTTGTATATTGTTCTCTTAATAAATGCATCCATGCCAAGCCAATAAATCCGCTCTTTGGACGGGGGCCCTAGCTGGCGCACATACACTTCCCAAGAAAACACTGCTCTGCAGCGCATCAGTCTCCTCCGGCCTACAGCCCAGTACATAGCACATAGACTGTTTGCCAGCGGAGACCTCTGCGCCTGGCAGCTGTTTGTTCTCTACATCCACAGTAAGATATCCACTCCAATGGTTTACACACTGAGAGACATGATGACAATACATGACATATTAAAAACACATCCTAATAAAATTTCCACAACACTCTTCTTTTTCTTTAAGTTGTGTTTCTAGACTAGAAACATGTTTAACCACTTCTGTACAACAACAGCAATTCAAATTTGCAGGGACCTTTGTCTCTTCACATGGATCCACCTTCTCCAGCTTTCTAATGGCATCATCAAATATGCACATCAGCTTAGCAAGCATGTGAAGCCGCTTGGACATTTGTTTCAACACACCACGCTTAGCAATGTGCAATTTGTCATAGGAATCAGCTTGATCTACCAGAGATTTCCAAAACATTTGCACAGATTCATTTGTTCTAGGCAATACAGGGTTAAACGTACTGTATCTACTTAACTTTTGAAAAGTTCCATATCCTGCTTTGTCACTCATGGTTATCCCTGCGATCTGTGTTACGCCTGTATTCTGCTGCTTGGGTCCAAGAAAGCATCTTTTACCAACCAGCAGGATTGTACTGAAGAACTGTAAAAACTGAAAGAAAAAACAAAAAATACAAAACAAAAACCTCACAGGTTATAGTGGGAAACAAAGGAAACAGTCAGTATCCTAGAAACGTCACTTAAATAGATTCTCTGTAATTAATTGAATTCAAACTAGGACTCAAACTGTGAAACTGTGTTACCTGTCCGAATCTCCCAGGTCTAAAAACCTAAATTCACGGTATAACAGCAATTTCAACAGTATATCCTAATAGAGATTAATTAAAACAGTTGGGCCTGGCTCACCATTAATTAAGGGAATTTTGCTTATTGGAAATTAGAGATTTATATCTATCTCCGTATTCCGTCCCTTCTATTCTTTTCTTAGACTGTTGCCCTTGTTTCCTATATAACCCGATTACTTATGTACACCCCTCTAGTCCTTCATATACCCCAGGAGTAACATACAACCCTCGCAGATACTTATATATAAAAATAGTTTACTGATAACATAGAGATAACAAAGCAATGGACATTATTTATAAAGATACAGACACTACATATAACATAGAGGACACCACCACACACAGCCGCCTCCTATGCTAAGCAAATGTGGCTAATAATGTGTATGTATCACTGTGCGGAGGGATAAGTGCAGCCCTAATATCAACCCACACCTCTATCCCTACCTACTTGCACGGCCCATCCTACTCAATGGCGTACGACTCGGAGACGGTCCCTAACTTAGATAAGTGCAGGGACCTAAGGACAAATGGTAAAACCGTAAACAGAGTCAAGGAAGCAAGGTCAAGCCAGGAGGTCATGTAGGTACACAAGGAGTAATCACAAATACAAGGTCAAATACCATCAAAAGTCAAAAGCCAAGTGGTCACAGGGAGGTCACAGGATCAAGGTAAAAAAACAAGCCAAGGTCAAAATACATACAAGAGATCCAATTCAAGAGAATGTTGGTGAGGGTAGCAAAGACCATTCACAGGCAACCTGTGACCAGCAGGCTGCCTGTTTAAATAGCAGAACAAGTGGGTCACATGACGTGGCCAGAGTCACGTGACCCAAGTCCAGCCCAAACCATCTGAGCGCTGATTCATTGCCATCAGCGCTCAGTTACCTCTTTCAGCTAGGAGGATGATGGCCACGCTGAGGAGGCATGCGTGGTCGGGTCCCCCCCGCCCTCTGGTCCCCATGGAGATGACGGTGGGGAATGTCAATTAGTGTTTCACGAGGTGGATGATGCGGATGAGACACAGTTGTCAATGAGTGAGGGTCTTGTTAGGTCAACACAAGTCAGGAGGTTGACCAGAGTGAGATAGTGGAAGAGGAGATGGGGGAAGATGACATCACTGACCCAACCTGCAAAGGTGGCAAGCCTAGCAAGGACAGCAGGACAGAGGGGGAGGGATCCATAGCACCGCAACAGGCTGGAAGAGGCTGTGGGGTGGCAAAAGGGAGAAGGAGGTGTGGCGAAACCAACCGCGCCACTGGGTTTTGGAGGGGACAGATTGCTCGCCTCCTGCCCTGCGACTATGGCCCCATGTATGCTTGTCCTGTTTGAGCGGTGATGCCCCAGATAGCTCTGCTATGGAGCCCATTCGTATAATGAAAGACTATGGGAAAGACTTTAGCTCCATGGCAATTGAACTGGATGTGTGTGGTCTGAGCGCCATTCAATAATGTGCGCTCAGACCTAAGCTATCTGGGGATATGTTGCATGTATATGTTTTATGTAACATTGTGTAATTTTATGTCCTTTTGCAACCATGTGCTCAATGGAGTCTGCCTCTATCCTTGGATATATTGAGCGCTCAGATCCAAGCCATCTGGGGATATGTTAAATGTCTGTGTGTACTGTAAAGGGTGGGACATTGTATATTGAATAGTGATGTCTGTCCTATTGTCCCCACGTGTGTATTGGTGATTTCCCTTTGTCCTGAGAGATAATTGAATGAGTCCTCGATTGTCTCCACGACAGAAGACATTGTGTATTCTCCTGCCTGTGATGATTACATTAACCTGTGTAGGGTAATTGTATCACAGGCAGAGGGGAGGGATATGCTGGGGATGTATGTATTGTCCCATTGTGTGTGATTGGCTGCTGTATCCCCTGTGTCTCAGTCTTCCTTCTGGTCCCCTAGGGGAGTGTCCACCAGGTGGGAGACCTGCATAAATACTGGGCAGGTAGCCCTCAATAAAGTTAGAATTCCTGTAACCATTAATACGGAGCCTCGTCTCGTACTTGGGGGGAATTGCTACGTCAGAACGTTCTCTTGCCTGTTCCAGGAAAGGAGGACTTTGTATGGTTCCAGTTCGGTGGATTCCAGCGGTTGTGGGTTGCTGTGCTCTTCGCCAGGGGAATCGCCCGAACGGTATTAACCCTCACTATACCGGGTTATACCGTAACAACTGGTGGCAGCGGTGGGATCGTTCCTACACCCAGAAGGACAGCGACAGAAGGCACCGTGGATTTTACAATTTGAGGGCAAAGCGTGTCCCAGTACAGCGACCCCAACAGCACCGGGATGGAACCAGCAGTGGAGTATGATGAGGGTGTCATGGATGACCGAGATGCAGTCCGCAAAGGCATCTGGTACCAGGCACTGGGTATTGTGGAATATCTGCGGGACGAGAGGCTCCCCAAGGACGAGTAGCGACAGCAGAAGCGAGTAGCCCTGCGGATGCCCTTCCTAGGAGAGCAGCCCCTGGAAGAGTGGGTAGAAGACCTGAAGCACCTGGTAAGGCGGGAGATGTGGCTGGAAGATGCCTACCAGGCACTCTGGTGGTATGATGCTCGGTACCTACCCCGGACAGCCGAGCATGACATGCCAGAGGGAGAGGAGTTTGATGGTCCTGGCTTGTTATGGGAGACTTTTTCAGAGCTGGAGTTTGGGAGCCCTACACAAGCCCGGTTCAGGGACCTCTGAGTGGCGGGAGAGCAGGTATGACTGGGACGACACTCACAAAATTGAGCAAGACCTGGTCCACCTGGTGACCCGGGAGATGGAGCTGGAACAGGACTACCAGCAGCTGTTCCACTCCAGTGAGAGGGCTCAGCGAGAGAGCAGAGTGTCAGACCCAGGTCCAGAGCCCTTCAGTTGGGAGGATATTGTGGAGGTCTACTGGGAAGAACCCCAGGTGGCCGGTGGAGATGGGACCGAGGTCTCTCCACCGGTCCTGCAGGGAATTGGGAGCCCAGTCTCCATTCCCCAGCGGCAGGCTGAGTTACAGGGGGCAGAGACAGTCTGTCCTGTCCCCCATCGGCAGAGTGTCCAGCAGGGAATAGAGAGCCCAGTCTCCTTTCCCCAGCAGCAGGACACTGTATTGGGAGCGGAGACAGACGGTCTCCCTCCCCAGAGGCTGGAAGTATGTATGGGGGAGGAGCTTGTTACCCCCTCTCCCCAACGGCAGGCTAAGTTACAGGGGGCAGAGACAGTCGGTCCTGGCCCCCAGCAGCAGAGTGACTTACTGGGAGAGGAGAGCCTTGTCCTCCCTCCCCATCGGCAGAGAGTCCGGCAGGGGATAGAGAGCCCAGTCTCCTTTCCCCAGCAGCAGGACACTGTGTTGGGAGCGGAGACAGTCGGTCTCCCTCCCCAGCGGCTGGAAGTATGTCTGGGAGAGAAGCTTGTTACCTTCTCTCCCCAGCGGCAGACGGATTTTAAGGGAGTAGGGACAGTCGGTCCTGCTCCCCAGCGGCAGAGTGACTTACTGGGAGAGGAGAGCCTTGTCCTCCCTCCCCAGAGGCAGAGTGTCCAGCAGGGAATAGAGAGCCCAGTCTCCTTTCCCCAGCAGCAGGACACTGTATTGGGAGCGGAGACAGTCGGTGTCCCTCTCCAGCAGCTGGAAGAATGTCTGGAAGAGGAGGTTGTTACCTGCTCTCCCCAGCAGCAGCTTAACATACCAGGGGGAGACAGTAAGCCCCACGACAGTGGAGATGGGACCGAGAGCTCTCCACCGGCCCTACAGGGATGCTGGGTAGTCGGCCCAGATCCCCAGCGGCAGACGGATTTTAAGGGAGTAGGGACAGTCGGTCCTGCTCCCCAGCGGCAGTATGTTTTGCAGGGAGAGAAGAGCATCGTCTCCATTCCCCATCGGCCGTGTGATGTACAGGGAATTGGGAGCCCGGTCTCCATCCCCCGGTGACAGTTTAACGCACCAGGGGGAGACAGTAAGCCCCCCAACAGTGCAGATGGGACCGTGGTCTCTGCACTCACAGCACAGGGGGTAGGGACAGTCGGTCCTGTCCCCCAGCAACAGGGCCATTTAGCCAAAGGGGAGACAGTCGGTCTCCCCCCACAGCAGCATGGTGGTCTGTCTAAAGGGGAGACAGTCAGTCTCTCCCTACAACAGCAGAGCTGTGTATCTAAAGGGGAGACAGTCAGTCTCCCCCTACAACAACCAGGCTCCAACCAGGCTACTTCCGTGGTAGCGCTGGCACCAGGGCAGAGTACCGCTGGTCTCTGCCCACTCAGCAACCCACTCAGGCAGTCTACCAGTCCCCCACACAGCCGTAGTGAGGCACATGGACATGGACAGGTTTATCCCTTGCTCAGGTGTAGTAACCAATTATTGTGGGTGGGCTGTACTGCTGTTTCTGTTTTGTGGGTGGGCTGCTGGACTAACAATGGCACTGACCGGCAGAAGGTCAGATACCCTGTTAGTCTGTTTGGAAAAGGGGAGATGTGTGGCGAAACCAACCGCGCCACTGGGTTTTGGAGGGGACAGATTGCTCGCCTCCTGCCCTGCGACTATGGCCCCATGTATGCTTGTCCTGTTTGAGCGGTGATGCCCCAGATAGCTCTGCTATGGAGCCCATTCGTATAATGAAAGACTATGGGAAAGACTTTAGCTCCATGGCAATTGAACTGGATGTGTGTGGTCTGAGCGCCATTCAATAATGTGCGCTCAGACCTAAGCTATCTGGGGATATGTTGCATGTATATGTTTTATGTAACATTGTGTAATTTTATGTCCTTTTGCAACCATGTGCTCAATGGAGTCTGCCTCTATCCTTGGATATATTGAGCGCTCAGATCCAAGCCATCTGGGGATATGTTAAATGTCTGTGTGTACTGTAAAGGGTGGGACATTGTATATTGAATAGTGATGTCTGTCCTATTGTCCCCACGTGTGTATTGGTGATTTCCCTTTGTCCTGAGAGATAATTGAATGAGTCCTCGATTGTCTCCAGGACAGAAGACATTGTGTATTCTCCTGCCTGTGATGATTACATTAACCTGTGTAGGGTAATTGTATCACAGGCAGAGGGGAGGGATATGCTGGGGATGTATGTATTGTCCCATTGTGTGTGATTGGCTGCTGTATCCCCTGTGTCTCAGTCTTCCTTCTGGTCCCCTAGGGGAGTGTCCACCAGGTGGGAGGCCTGCATAAATACTGGGCAGGTAGCCCTCAATAAAGTTAGAATTCCTGTAACCATTAATACGGAGCCTCGTCTCGTACTTGGGGGGAATTGCTACGTCAGAACGTTCTCTTGCCTGTTCCAGGAAAGGAGGACTTTGTATGGTTCCAGTTCGGTGGATTCCAGCGGTTGTGGGTTGCTGTGCTCTTCGCCAGGGGAATCGCCCGAACGGTATTAACCCTCACTATACCGGGTTATACCGTAACAGGAGGGTCACACCAAATAGGCCCACAACTGTAGGTATTCCGCAGTCTGGCGATTTTTTGAGGAAAGTGGGGACGATAAAAGAATTGTAATTTGCTAACTGTAACTGTGCTATACCAAAATAAGTTCCTCTAAAAAAAATTGGTCCTTTGGCCCTATCTACGTCTTTTTAACATGTGCTAATTGATATAAAACTTCACTTTTATTTATGTAATTCTTAAAATTCTTTTATCAGAATTGCAACATACGGAACACACTGTGACATTAAAATTCTCAGGGGTGTCAGGCTGAGTATTGCTCCATACTCTAAACCCTGATAATCTGCTTACTTAGCAGTGTCTTAAAAATGCAAGTGTTCATGTATTGCTATCACAGTGCACCCTCTGGCATCCAAATACATATATTGTATCACTGACTGTTTATAGGAGCTTTTGTTTGCCCCCTATAATGGAGCCTTGCTGTAGGTCTGTTTCCTCAGCACGCCCCTAAACATCCATGTGCTGATATATTCAGGCACTTACTGCCACGATAAATGCTCTGTCATCCATTATATGGGGCAAACAAAAGCTCCTATAAACAGCCAGTGATACAATATATGTATTTGGATGACAGAGGGTGCACTGTGATAGCAAGTGCTCAAAACATGAACACTTGCATTTTGAAGACACTGCTAAGTAAGCAGATTATCAGGGTTTATGGAGTATGGAGCAATACTCAGCCTGACACCCCTGAGAATTTTAATGTCACCGTGTGTTCCGTATGTTGCAATTCTGATAAAAGAATTTTAAGAATTACATAAATAAAAGTGAAGTTTTATATCAATAAGCACATGTTAAAAAGATGTAGATAGGTCCAAAGGACCAATTTTTTTTAGAGGAACTATAATAGTACACGTCGTACATGTGCTAAGAGAGTCGTTTTTTTGATTAGTTATATACCAAAATAAGAACTTATAAATAAACAAATGACCATAACATATCTTACATCTTATTCATTAACTCTAACTCAAACCATAACAATAAAAACTCAAACCCAGGAACATAATGGGGGAAGACAGTACATTGGAGGCAAAATGAGTAGGGGTTGTGAACACTAGCAACCTCACCATCACCGGCATGATCCGCCACATGGCATCAAAGCACCCTAATAGGTGGCCCGAACCCCTGGGTCCACAATCAGCGTCTGTGGGTCACACCACTGCCTTCTCTTCCTCCCCTGTTTTACGTGCTGGGCTGGCCAATCCTCTGTCCTAGACACAGGCCTGGATGACTCCCCCCCTGCAGCTGGGCCTGCGCAAGCACCATCAGCTAGCACACCCACTTCTGTATCCAAGCACAGCGTACAGATGTCCTTCCTTACCCCAGGCCTTTGAATGTAAGCGCAAATACCCAGCCACCCACCCACAGGTCATAGTACTAAATGCGCACTTTTTACAATTTCTGTTGCAATTTATGCCTGTGGACACTGAGGCTTAGCCTCATGGCGGTGGCCGTCCTTCGTTACTCAGTCCCCAGCCGCCACTATTTTCCTCTGTGTGCCATCCTCGCATTATACCGGCAATTGTCTCACGTAACATCAACAATGCCCTGAACAACGCAGTTGTTGTGAAGGTCCACTTAACGATGGACACATGGACAAGTGCTTTTGGCCAGGGACTACACATTTCCGTGGAGGCACACTGGGTGAACCTTGTGGAGGGCGGTAGCGAGTAGTACCCTGGGATGGCACAGGTGCTACCGACGCCAAGGATTGCGGGCCCTACTTCCATTAGGATTTCTGCCACCACCTACATTAGTGGCTGCAACCCCCATCCCCCCCTCCCCTTTTCCTCCACTGCAAACTCAGAATTCTCATCTTGCAGCTGCAGTCAACCATCAGTCAGTACCTGGAAGCTGTGTAGCACAGCAGTGGGGAAGCGGCAACAAGCCATGCTGAAACTCATTTTCTTGGGTGACAAGCAGAGCTGTGGCAGGGTATAATGGACCAGGTTGGTTGTGTCTGATAATAGCCATAACTTGTTGGCAGCTTTGTAGCTCGGCAAGCTCACACACATGGCAATCATACAGCATATATGTAGGTCTTTCTTTAAAAATTGCTCAATAAATTTCCATCTGACAACGCTTGGGCAACCCTGGAGGGAAGATGAGGGGAACACACAGCAGTTCCAACACCTTCCAGCAGTTCCAACACCCTCACCTTGATGCGCGGCCTAATAATGGGAATATTCAAATGGAGTATCTAGACCCACAAAAGGATTTGGGTACCGACCAGAAACTCTTAGAGATATGCAGCTGTTACAGCGGTCGGGGCCTGGGTGTCGCGGAGGTGCGCTGAGCAGGAAGTGAGATCACTTCCGGTTGATGGAGCGCAGGTTTGACTTTGTATAGGCTGTGCAGTTTAGTGCGCAGGCGTGTGGTACTACATAAGGAGGTGTGTACCGGACGTGTTCTGCCGCACCCCCGGGTTGAGTTAACCCTTTGATGTTCATTACATGTTTCATTATATCAATTATAGTGGTGGGATGATCGAGGAGGACTATTAATGGGAAGTTGGGGCAATTTTCTTCTCCTGTATAGGGATAACGGTTAGAGGAATGTGTGAAACATAAAATGAAACATAAAATGAGAATAGAATCATTACGAACAGATGTATATAAATATATATGAATCATTGCTTGAAGAGTCAGAGGGGCCGGGTATAAAATATACATATCAGTACTCTTATCGCTTCCGAGAGGAAGGTCACAGGGTATTGGTGTACTGGAAGGCCATGTTAAAGGGCTCTCCGGTTTTTATTTGCTAATGGAGGACATACAGTATATCGGGGTACCCCAGTTCGAATTGGGAGTCCCCGGACCTTAAAAGCATTAATAGTAGATGGGTCTATTAGTTGGAGAGTCTATCGGGGAATAGTACTCAAATACATGAACTCACTTCAAATTGAAAGTGCATAGGTGCTGAAGGGTGTTCAATAATGACTGTACTCTAATGACTCGTTCAAGCTGAAAGGAGATAGGGTGTTAAACCTAAAAATCCAAAACATCTCCTTCCTACTTAACAAGGAGTATGAATGGGGGGCCAAGTCAATAGGGGTTAATTTTAGGCCCGCAGGGTTACGTGCATGCACTTCTGCAAAATGCTTCAAGACCCTATGTTGTAGATATTGCTTCTATAGATATCTACAACAGATATCTGGTTTCCGGAAGTAGATATCTGGCATCTGGAAGAAGCCAGGTAACTGGCGAAACGGTGTCGGGAAGGAGGCAGCTGAAAGATCGACACGCCATTCAGGGTATGATTATTTTCCAACCACCAATTTTTTGCCTTTGTATTTGTCTCTGTCCGGGGTTAACTGTTCTTATTATTTTTTGGTACTTTTTCCCTGTTTTTGGCGTGCTGACCTCTCAGCCCCCTCTTGGGTCTTTCTCGTTATCCTTGTGTTCCACCTTTGTGCTGCCTCCTTTTATCATGTATATACCTATTATGTGTTGTCAATAAAGCTTTTTCGATTTTCATTTTGTGAGAAATGTGGTTCAATTTTTTGGTGTTACTCCACGCTTTGTGGGTCAGTATTTTCGTTATTTATTTCTGTCCGGTATTAATTGGGTGGCCAGAGGGTATATATGTCACATAAACCCACAGAATAGACACTATATTATGCCCAGAAATTATGTAATTTTAAATACAGAAACTGTTTTTGGATGCCAGACACTATCTGTCACATAAACCCCCAGAATATGGACAGTATATTATGCCCAGATAATTGTAATTTGAAATACAGAAACTGTTTGGGGAGGCAGGACAGTATGTCACATAAATCCACAGAATATGGACATTATTAAACCCAGATTAATGGAATTTGCGCTGCAGACACTGTTTGCTGATGTAGGACTGTATTTTTTACACAAAGCCACACGCTGTGGTCACTAGATGTGAGCTAGATTATTAAAGACACAGTCTGTGGATGATTTACACGATATGTCATTAATAGGTACAAAATAAAAAATATCTTGCTGCTGTGAAACACACCCAGTAGTCATTAAAAGGCATTGTGGGGTCTTTGAAAAGCTTTTGGTATTAAATACAGCAAATTTCTCTCCCTGCACTATCTGTCCCTTCCTTAGCATGGATGTCCCTGACACTGCTGTTAAATATATTGTTGATCTAAAACACACACACACACACACACACACACACACACACACACACACAGTAGTCCTTAAAAAGACTTTTGGATCTTTGAAAAGCTTTCTCTAATTAAAATAGCTGAAATTCTCTCCCTGCTCTATCTTTCCCTTCCTACCTGATGCTCTCCCTGACTATGTCTGAGCCGAACATGCGTCATCAGGTGCTATATAACCTCTAATGATGTGTTCCGCCCAGCCAATCACTGTAATGCCAGCAGCTAACATGGCTACTGGCATTACAGTGAGGGCAGTACTTACCTGCACCTTTATTAGCTGCTTAAAACCCGCGAAATGAGCGGGGCGGAGACTGGAGCATTTTGCTCGAGCAAATGCAGTACTCGGCCGAGCATAGCGATGCTCGAGCCGAAGAGATACTCGGCCGAGCATGCTCGCTCATCAATAGTGGTGGAGCTTCCTGTGAAGAGGATACAGGCGACACATACTTTTTAAGTAAAGACTTGTGAAAAGCATTATGGATACGAAAGGAGTCGGGTAATCTTAACTTAAAAGATACAGGATTAGGCCCTATTCACATGTCCGCACCCGTTCCGCAAATCTGCGGAACGGGTGCGGACCCATTTATTTTGAATAGGGATGTGATAGATGCGGAGAGCACACACTGTGATCTCCGCATCCGCATTTGCGGAGCGCGCCGCCGATCTTCTGGCCGGCGGCTCCGCAATAATATAGAGCATGTCCTATTCTTGCCCGCAATTGAGGACAAGTATAGGCATCTCTATAGGGCTGGTGGCAAGGTGTGTTGCGGATCCGCCACACACTACGGACGTGTGAATTAGGCCTTAATAATGCCCACAATCTCATAAGGCCTAATAAACCATGGTGCAAACTTATTTCAAGGTACCTTTAAAGACAAATTCTTGGTGGACAACCACACTTTATCACCAAATCCAAAAGGTATTCCTCGAGAGCGCTTTTTATCTGTGTTACCTTTCTGAATCTCCTGGGCTTTTCTCAGGTTCCACTGAACCTGGGCCCAGACTGTGCACAGTTCTCTAGCCATTACATCAGCCTCTGGAATTTGCGAAGAGGACGGCGAAAACTAACTAAATCGCGGATGAAAACCAAGATTACAGTAAAAAGGAGACATACCAGTAGATGAATTCACCTGGTTATTAATGGCGAATTCGGCCAGAGGCAGATGTTTCACCCACAGCTGTTGGTTATGACATAGCACCTTAAATACTGCTCTAGAGACTGGTTCAAACGTTCAATTTGACCGTTAGTTTCCAGATGAAAGAAAAAGACAAAGAGATGTTACATTTACGACAAAAAGTGCTCCAAAACCTTGAAACAAATTGGACATCTCTATCCGAAACCACATTTTCTGGCATTCCATGTAAACGTATATAACATGATCAAAAAACAGGGAAGCCAGAGTCTTGGCATTAGGCAATTTTGACAGAGGGATGAAGTGTACCATTTTACTAAATCTGTCCACCACCACCCACACAACTGACTTACCCTCAGAAACCGGTAAGCCGGTGATGAAATCTATAGAAATATGGGACCACGGTCTATTCGGGATGGGCAGTGGTCTTAACTCACCCACAGGATGGGATCTGGCACAAACCTCACATGCAGAGACATATGAGTGGACATCTGTAGACAAGGTAGGCCACCAATAAAACCTAGAAACAAGTTCCTTGGTTGCATTAATACCCAGATGTCCACTAAAAACAGAGTTATGACACTCACCCAACAGGGGCAAATAATTTATCACTAGGAGATTGTACCAGAGCCAAGTGTTGTCCTGCAGAAATTTTGGTCGGCAAATCAGTTGAGACCGAATCAACAATGACTCCTGTTAGCAATATTGGTTCAGGTGGAGTGTCAGGAGGTTGAAAAGCACAGAAACTTTGGGACAGCGCATCAGCTTTAATATTTTTACTTCCTGGTCTGAAAGTAATACAGAAGTTAAAACGTATGAAGAACAATGCCCATCTAGCCTGTCTGGGATTTAAACGTTTAGCAGACTCCAAAAACATGAGATTTTAATGGTCAGTAAGAACTGTAACAAGATGCAGGGCCCTCTCCAAAAACTGACGCCACTCCTCAAAGGCCCACTTAGTAGCAAGTAATTCTCTGTTCTGAATATCATAATTTCTCTTGGTAGGAGAGAACTTACGAGAGAAGAATGTGCACGGTCTCAGGTTTGTGAAAGTTGATGACCTCTGGGAGAGTACCGCTCCTACCCCATCCTCGGAGGCGTCGACCTCGACCACAAAAGGCTTCTCTTGGTCTGGTTGGACCAAAATAGGATTATTAACAAAACACCTCTTGAGTGTTTCAAAAGCCTTAGTGGCTTCGGGAGACCAATTCACTAAATCCGCTCCCTTTCTGATTAGGTCAGGGAGGGGCTTAACGGCAATCGAAAAATTGTTAATACATTTCCGATAGTAATTGGAAAAGCCCAAAAAACTTGTAACACTTTTAGAGAGGAGGGCCTCACCCATTCCAGAATCACCTACACCTTCCCTGGATCCATCTTAAAGGATTGGGGTGTGAGAACATACCCCAAAAACAACATTTCCTGTACACCAAATATACATTTTTCACCTTCAGCAAATAGTTGGTTTTCTCGAAAAACCTCTAGTACCTGTCTAGTGTGGCTAACATGAGAATCCCAGACGGGTGAATAAATAAAAATATCATCTAAATAAACGATCAAGAATTCTCCAATAAATTGCCTGAAAATTTTATTGACCAAATTCTGGAAAATGCTGGGGCATTGCTTAAACCAAATGGCATCACTAGATATACATAATGCCTCTCAGGGGTATTAAAAGCAGTTTTCCACTCCTCCCCCTCCTTGATATGAATGAGATTATATGTTCCCCTGAGGTCGAGTTTAGTGAACCATTGAGCTCCAAGGACCTGATTAAACAAGTCTGGAATCAACGGCAAAGGGTATTGATTTTTGACAGTAATTTTGTTTAACTCTTGATAATCAATGCAAGGTCTTAATCCACCATCTTTTATTTCAACAAAGAAAAATCCTGCCCCCATAGGGGAAACCAAAGGTCTGATATGACCTTTCTGTAAACTTACCTTCAAATAGTCCCTCATAGACCTCCGTTCAGGGCCAGATAGATTATACATATGACCACTTACGGTACTTGGATACTGGAATAAGTTCAATAGCACAATCATACGGTCTATGTGGGGGAACGAACTCGACATCAGACTTGGAAAACACATCACCGAAATCACTTATGTAAGGGGGCAGGCAATTTGATTCAGAAGCTATTCCGGCATGAATAACTGGTAAACAGCATGACTCATGTCCCCATTTCTCTAATTCACCCGTGGACCAGTTGATAATTGGATTATGAATTTGAAGCCAGGGCATGCCCAAAACTACTTCCACTGGTACATTTTTTAATATCAGAAAGAAACAACTCTCCATATGACTAACCCCCACCATCAAGGTTACATCGGGCTTACAATATTCCACAGTACCGCCCACCAAAGGAGTGAAATCAATAGCTATAATGTGTATAGGCTTGGGAAGAGACAAAATAGGTAATCCTAATGACAAGGCAAAATTATATTCGATAAAATTTGAGGCAGACCCAGAATCAATGAACGTCTTCCCAGACCCTTTACACATGCCCAAAGAAATAATGACCGGCAACTATACTTTTTTCTTTTACTACCTCTGGGAGTATCTGTATCCTTCTGATCATCAGGCCTGGAGGATCTCTTTGAGGGAGGAATTTTGGGGCAAAGGTGTATCCAGTGATCAGATTCTCAGGAGGATCTTCCTGCAGCAAAAAGATGATAATGCCTGCCCTTTGCTGTTTGGAACCTGAAGAATGAGGGCATAAACGAAAGTAAAGTTTACAGCTCTCCTTGAAAGTCAAAAAATTCTTACGATCCCCTGAAAAGCTCCAAATTCTGAGAGGAGGAGGCCGCTACAGGTGGGGTCTGGATTAACTCTTGCTGCTGTAAACTCTCTGCCAGTTCCTGCACTATTTGGGCAAGATTCTGAACTTGATCCGTAAGGATACGCATGGGATCCATAGTTACAGTAAGGTGTGACGGTGGGGAGGGATAATTGCAGCCCTAGTATCAACCCACACCTCTATCCCTACCTACTTGCACGGCCCGTCCTACTCAACGGCGTACAACTTGGAGACGGTCTCTAACTTAGATAAGTGCAGGGTCCTAAGGACAAATAGTAAAACCATAAACGGAGTAAAGAAAGCAAGGTCAAGCCAGGAGGTCATGTAGGTACACAAGGAGTAATCACAAATACAAGGTCAAATACCATCCAAAGTCAAAAGCCAAGAGGTCACGTCAATACCAGGGAGGTTGCAGGGTCAAGGTAAAAAAACAAGCCGAGATCAAAATACATACAAGAAATCCAATTCAAGAGAACGCTGGTCCCCATAGAAACGAGGACACAGACCGCGTCCTCGCTGCTGCACAGATGCGGGATGCCGGGGGCGCACCAAGGAGAAAGCGCGTCGCTGGCTCCCCGTTTCAGTAAGTATATAAAGTATATCCAGGGTCCACAATATACTGTCTACTGGATCTACTCTTCTACCCAACTCACATCCAGTACCTGACCATTAGTACATGTACATACAGTGACTCATTCATAAACAGCATATATAATCTACTGGTAATACAAACTCAGACTACAAATATCTATATGCACACATATAAAGTCTACTGGGATATTATACTTATATACATACACACATGACCAGACATATAACTTAGCTTGCTCCTGAAGTGTTGTTGGTCCAATGGGCTGCCAGGAAGAGAGAGAGAGACTCCCAAGTTTCATGTCACCTATATGTTCCTGTGTCCCAGCCCCCACCATGGACTCCACCCTGTGACCACCCAAATATCTTGGCCAAGAGAATGGGCTGACCCCGGACCATTAGGAGGGGGAAGCATGGCCATTACTGCCATTGCCTTGCTGTCCCCTGGTTGACCTCGGGGCTGGCAGAGGTAATGGCGGGAAAATTTTCCCGCTTTTTGCGGCAGATGTTGGCAGAATTTGTAACCAGGCTTGGTGACATAGCTGTGATTGGTCCCCAGGAAGGACCTATGGCGTTGCTGGGGATCGTGCGGCAGGTAAGGGTCCCCAGCAACGGCGTTTGGATTGGCCAGAGCTGAGCGGGATAGGATGATAAATGTCCAGTCTCCACACGGACTTGTGTTCGTTGGAGCTGGACATTATTTGGAGCAGACCTACGTGTTCGTTACCTGCATCAGGATGGAAGCACTGTTGGAGGAGCTGGCATCTCGGGGAGCTGAAGATGGAGCCCCGGCATGGCTGTGCGAATGCCTTGTGAAGTTCCAGATGTCTCCGGTTTCGGCTGCTGTGGACCCTGCGTGGATGCTGCCTCGTCGCGTATGGACCGTGCTCCATCTGAAGTGCTGATGGAAGATCTTCGGGCGGAGGATTTCGTTCCGGCATCCAGGAGCGCAGACGGCGTGACGAAGGTCCAAGCATCGCGAGATAGGAGCCGAAGGAGGAAAAGACTGTTTTTCCCTGCTGCGAGAGTTCGGCACCAGTTATCGCGGAATTTGGCCCGCTTTCGTCACAAGGGATGCGACCGGCATCCGAAGAATCCGCCTCTTCCTTTGCTGCACTGCGGGCCTCTAACCCCCCGCTGGACCGGAGTTTGGAGTACGGAGCTCGGGGGTGCCTGCTGGTGCTTTCTCTGCTGTCACCCTGCCTCTCGGTGGGTCTCCTGCCGTCGGGGAGACGTTGACCTGCAATTAAGCGGCTGCTGTTCCCTCGCCTGGACCTGCGCATCAGTCTGGTGAGTTGCCTGCAGCTTTCCTTGCACTTGTTATTTCTTCCCTGTCCAGGATCCTTTTCTCTTTGGAAGGTTTAGTCCCCCAGCACCCCGATGCCTCTTTTAATGCTCCAGCAGGAGGGGAGGGGGCTGATGTCTCCTCTGCGTGGCAGGTGGCTGACAGGGGTGGCGTTGCGGACAACGATAGTATAATTGAGCCTTTGACTGTTCCTTTAACCACTTCAGCCCCCCTAGCTTAAACACCCTTAATGACCAGGCCACTTTTTACAATTCTGCACTACACTACTTTCACCGTTTATTGCTCCGTCATGCAACTTTCCACCCAAATGAATTTTACCTCCTTTTCTTCTCACTAATAGAGCTTTCATTTGGTGGTATTTCATTGTTGCTGACATTTTTACTTTTTTTGCTATTAATCAAAAATTACCGAAATTTTTGCAAAAAAATGACATTTTTCACTTTCTGTTGTAATTTTTTTTTTTAAAACGACATTTCTATATTAATTTTTCGCAAAATTTATTGTTCTACATGTCTTTGATAAAAAAAATACAATAAGTTTATATTTATTGGTTTGGGTAAAAGTTATAGCGTTTACAAACTATGGTGCAAAAAAGTGAATTTCGGCATTTTGAAGCAGCTCTGACTTTCTGAGCGCCTGTCATGTTTCTTCAGGTGCTAGAATGTCAGGATAGTATAAATACCCCCCAAATCACACCATTTTAGAAAGAAGACACCCCAAAGTATTCGCGGAGGGGCATGGTGAGTTCATGTATCATTTCATTTTTTTTCACAAGTTAGCGGAAAATGACACTTTCTGAGGAAAAAAATAAAAATAATAAACTTTCCATTTCTGCTAACTTCTGGCAAAAAAAAATGAAATCTCCCACGGACTCACTATGCCCCTCAGTGAATACCTTTGGGTGTCTACTTTCCGAAATGGGGTCACTTGTGGGGTGTGATTACTGTTCTGGCATTTTGGGCGGGGCTAAATTGTGAGCAGCCCTGTAAAAGCTAAAGGTACTCGTTGGAATTTGGGCCCCTTTGCGCACCCAGGCTGCAAAAAAGTGTCACTCATGTGGTATCGCCGTACTCAGGAGAAGTAGGGCAATGTGTTTTGGGGTGTATTTTTACATATACCCATGTTGGGTGAGAGAAATATCTCTGTAAACTGACAACTTTGTTTAAAAAAATTTAAAAAGTTGTCGTTTACAGCGATATTTCTCACACAAAGTATGGGTATATATAAAAATACACCCCACAACACATTGCCCTACTTCTTCTGAGTACGGCGATACCACATGTGTGCCACTTTTTTGCAGCCAAGATGCGCAAAGGGGACCAAATTCCAATGAGTACCTTTAGGATTTCACAGGGCATTTTTACGCATTTGGATTCCAGACTTCTTCTCACGCTTTAGGGGCCCCTAAAATGCCAGGATAGTATAAATACCCCACAAGTGACCCCATTTTAGAAAGAAGACACCCCAAGGTATTCTGTGAGGGGTATGGTGAGTTCATGTAAAATTTTATTTTTTGTCACAAGTTAGTGAAATATGAGACTTTGTAAAAAAAATAAAAAATAAAAATATCAATTTCCGCTAACTTGTGCCAAAAAAAATAAAATTTCTGTGAACTTGCCATGCCCCTCACAGAATACCTTGGGGTGTCTTCTTTCCAAAATGGGGTCACATGTGGGGTATTTATACTGCCCTGGCATTTTAGGGGCCCTAAAGCGTGAGAATCTAAAATGCGTAAAAATGCCCTGTGAAATCCTAAAGGTACTCATTGGTTTTAGGGCCCCTTTGCGCATCTTGGCTGCAAAAAAGTGGCACACATGTGGTATCGCCGTACTCAGGAGAAGTAGGGCAATGTGCTTTGGGGTGTATTTTTACATATACCCATGATGGGTGTGAGAAATATCTCTGTAAATGACAACTTTTAAAAATATGTTATACAAAGTTGTCAATTTACAGAGATATTTCTCTCACCCAGCATGGGTATATGTAAAAATACACCCCAAATTCCATTGCCCTACTTCTCCTGAGTACGGCGATACCACATGATTGACACTTTTTTGCAGCCAAGATGCGCAAAGGGGCCCTAAAACCAAAGAGTACCTTTTAGGAGGGCATTTTTACGCATTTTTCTTCTCACGCTTTAGGGCCCCTAAATTGCCAGGGCAGTAAAAATACCCCACGTGTGACCCCATTTTGGAAAGAAGACACCCCAAGGTATTCCATGAGGGGCATGGCGAGTTCACAGAAGATTTTTTTTTTGGCACAAGTTAGCGGAAATTGATTTTTTATTGTTTTTTCTCAAAAAGTCTCCCTTTCCGCTAACTTTTGACAAAAAGTTAAATTTTTCATGGACTCACTATGCCCCTCAGCGAATACCTTGGGGTGTCTTCTTTCCAAAATGGGGTCACATGTGGGGTGTTTGTACTGTTCTGGCATTTTGGGCGGGGCTAAATTGTGAGCAGCCATGTAAAAGCTAAAGGTACTCGATGGAATTTGGGCCCCTTTGCGCACCCAGGCTGCAAAAGTGTCACTCATGTGGTATCACCGTACTCAGGAGAAGTAGGGCAATGTGTTTTGGGGTGTATTTTTACATATACCCATGCTGGGTGAGAGAAATATCGCTGTAAATTTACAACTTTGTATAAAAAAATTTAAAAAGTTGTCATTTACAGAGATATTTCTCTCACCCAGCATGGGTATATGTAAAAATACACCCCAAAACTCATTGCCCTACTTCTCCTGAGTACGGTGATACCACATGAGTGACATTTTTTTGCAGCCAAGATGCGCAAAGGGGCCCTAAAACCAATGAGTACCTTTAGGATTTCACAGGGCATTTTTACGCATTTGGATTCTCACGCTTTAGCACCCCTAAAATGCCAGGGCAGTACAAACACCCCACAAGTAACCCCATTTTGGAAATAAGACACCCCAAGGTATTCCGTGAGGGGCATGGCGAGTTCACAGAAAAAAAAATTTTGGGCATAAGTTAGCGGAAATTGATATATATATTTTTTTTTTTCAAAGTCTCATATTCCACTAACTTGTGACAAAAAATAAAATTTTACATGAACTCGCCATACCCCTCACGGAATACCTTGGGGTGTCTTCTTTCTAAAATGGGGTCCCATGTGAGGTTTTTGTACTGCCCTGGCATTTGAGGGTCTCCGCAATCATTACACGTATGGCCAGCATTAGGAGTTTCTGCGATTCTCCGTATATTGAGCATACGGGTAATGAGATTTTTTTTTTCCGTTCAGCCTCTGGGCTGAAAAAAAAAATGAATGGCACAGATTTTTTCATTCGCATCGATCAATGTGGATGAAAAAATCTCTGCCAAAATCAGTGACTGCGGTGCGGTGGGCTGGGCGCTAACTACCTAACAAGTAGCTAACTAACTGGCGGTGATAAGGGACCCTTATGCCCCATTTACACGTCCGCAATTTTGTTTGCGGAACGGAATTGCGGACCCATTCATTTCTATGGGGACAGACTTTGTCCCGCTCGCATCCGGAATTGCGGATCCGCACTTACGGGTCTGCATTTCCGTTCCGCAAAAATATAGAACATGCCCTTTTCTTGTCCGCAATTGCGGACAAGAAAAAGCATTTTCTATATACATCTGACAATGTGCGGATCTGCAAAATGCGGAAAGCACATTGACGGTGTCCGTGTTTTGCGGATCCGCGCCGCGGATCCGTGGCACGGATCTATGGATCCGTGGATCCGCAAAACACATATGGACATGTGAATAGAGCCTTACAGGGGGTGATCAGTGACAGGGGGTGATCAGGGAGGCTATATTGGGTGATCAGGGGTTAACAAGGGGTTAATAGTGGTTATAAAGTGAGGGGGGTGGGGGGGGGGTTAGTGTAGTGTTTGGTGCAACTTTACATTGTTACCTGGTCCTCTGGTGGTCGATCCCAGTAAATGCGACCACCAGAGGACCAGGTAACAGCTATATCAGACGCTGTTCACAAAACAGCGTCTGATATAGCTGTTTGATGCGATTTATTTTACATTTACAGCCTGCCAGCGATTGATCATCGCTGGCAGGCTGTAGTATTACTGCAGAGCCGCGCGCGCGTTCACAGCAGATCTCGCCTCTCGCGAGATGACGCACGGATGCGTCCAGGAGGAACAAACTTGCCGCCGCCTGGACGTATCCGTGCGTTAGGCGGTCGGCAACAGGTTAATGGACAGGATTGGGATTTCACTTATCATTGTCAGTTAGCGAGAGAATTTGGGTGGGCGAGTATGTTGATGTGCTATCCCTCCTTCCTTCAGCCAAGGAGTTTATTGCCAAGGCCGAGAGGAAGGATGATAAGGGTGAGGAGGACAGACGTCGCCCGGTTCCTCGTTCCTTCTAAAACTGGCTCCAGGCCTTCTGCATATTTGCGAGTGTTTTAGGTGAGAAACATCCTGGAAGATGCTCAGGCCTCTTCCTGTATTTTGATATTGTGCTGGAGGCCTACAAGAGCTTTAGTGGTTTCGGATGGTACAATTATGATGAAAGTGTTAGACAAAAGATGGCGGTATACCCGCAGTTGCAGTGGGGATCCAAGGATGTAGGTTTATGGTTGAACTTAGTGGTTCCACATAAACCTGCGGGTATGGGTGTGAAGGGGTTAAGTAGTAATGTCATTTTGAAGAAAGGCTTGTGCTTTGCGTTAAATGAAGCACAGTATAAATGGCCGGCCACATGTAAGTACAAGCACGAGTGTGCCTTTTGTGGAGCAGGCCATCCTATGTCTAGATGTTTTAAAAAAGCCAGCCTGCCTGCGCAGCCATCCACAAAAGAGTGCCTTCTCAAAAGCATTGACTCCAGTAAAGCTGGAGAGAATGCGGCCATGGTTAGACAGGTACCCAAACCGGCAGATTGCTGATTTGTTGGTATCTGGTTTTTCTGTTGGAATTATCCTGCCTTCTTTTTCTGGGGAGGGATGTGTTTTGGTTCAGAATTTGAAATAGGTGCAGCAGTTTCCTGGGGTTGTGGAGAAGAAGTTAATGTCGAAATTGGCTGCTGGTAGAATTGCTGGTCCTTTTAAGGCCCCCCTATTTGAGAATTTTAGACTATCTCCTTTGGTGGTGGTTCCAAAAAAGGAGGCTAATTCTTTCAGAATTATCCATCATTTATCGTTCCCCTTTGGGGCTTCTTTAAATGATGAGATTGATGTTTCCTTGTCCAGGGTGTGTTATACTAGTTTTGATGCGGCTTTGGAGTTAGTGAAGTCTTTTGGTAGGGGTGCGCTGATGGCAAAGGCTGATGTGAAGTCAGCATTTCGTTTGCTCCCTATTCATCCTTCAGCATTCTGCTTCTCCTTTTATTGTTGATGACTCGTTAGCATTGGCGTTTTGTTTAGGTTTATTTGAGGAAAGGTTGTCTTATGGTTCTATTAGTAAAATTTTGGCTGGAATTTCTTTTTTCCTTAAATTGTTTGGGTCACGTTCTTTATCAGAATCGTTTTTAATTCGGCAGGTTTTGAAAGGTTACAAGTCTTTGGGGAATTTGCCTGATGGTAGATGTCCTATTTCGCCTGAGATATTGAGGAAATTATGTGGAGTAACGAATAAGGTTTGTTATTCTTCATATGAAGCTTTGTTGTTTAGGTGCGCTTTTGTAATTTTGTTTTTTGCAGCCCTTAGGATAGGGGAGTTGCTTCCCAGGTCGCGCTTTGATAATGGGGGTTTGGCAGGGAAGGATGTGGTAGTGTTAGGTGGGAACGTGTGTGTTCACATAGCGAGGTCAAAAACGGATCAGTTGGGCAGGGGTTGTACGCTGAGGCTTGGAGCGTTAATGGATGCGGAGTTGTGTCCGGTGCGTATAACGGCTGCTTATCTGGAGTGGAGGCCTGGTGGTACGGATGGTATGTTTTTGGTGCATGAGGACTCCTTTCGGTTATCTCAGTTTCAATTTAGAGCTGTTTTGGCGAAATGCTTGAAGGAATTGCAGCTGGATTCCAAATTCTTTTCTACACATTCTTTTAGAATTGTTCTAGCAAAGGCAGCTGCGCAAGCTGGTTTGACTGAGAGTGTAATCAAAAGGATTGGTAGGTGGTCTTCTAAAGCTTATAAGATTTATGTTAGGCCGCAGTTGTTAATTGAGTAATTTTCTTCTTTAAGTTTTTTCACGTTACTGCGTTTGGATTCTGGGTCACTCGTTTGTCCATTGGGCAACGGAGAGGGCTGCAGATATGAGCTACGGTTTGAACCCGTACATGTCGGAGGAGCTCGTTCAAGTCAGATGAGCCAGACTGAGGGGTATGCGGTGGTCAGGTTTGTTAGCCCTGGTCGGTCAGCTTGTTGACTTTCTCCCCCGTCCTGATGTCATTATTATCCATCTGGGTGGTAATGATGTTGGGGTGGAGGATACAATGATTCTATTGTGGCAGATGAAGCGTTCCCTTTGTGACTTAAAAAATTTCTTTCCAGAGGCGCGTTTAATCTTTTCCGAGATCATTCCGAGGAGGGTTTGGAAGGTGGCATTGGTGCAGAGGTTTAAGGATAAGATCTGGAAGAGGTTAAACAGAGCAATGTCCCGTTTCATGCCTACTATTGTTTTTTTTTTCTTATAGGCACATTGATTTGGAGAGTGGAGAGGATGGGTTGTATTTCAAGGATGGTGTTCATCTTTCAGAGATTGGTTATGATATTTTTAATTTGGGCCTACAGGCAATGATTGAAATAACTGTAGGTGGGGTGGGGCCATAGGCGTGCGCAGGGGGTGTGCCAGGTGTGCCTGGGCACACCCTAATCAAGCCGCAAAACATAAGGTATTGTCTCTGCTACAGTGCTACCCCTCCTCAGTTGTCCCGTGTATAATGTATCCTGATACCCCTCAGTCATCTAATATAAATGAGGGGTATAAGGGTACATTATACAGAGCTTAATATAACTGAGGGGTATCAGGGTACATTATTATACAGGGGTAATAGGACTACGGATTGATATCAGACATTATACAGGGTTAATATAAGTTATATTACACCGGTATAATGTACACTGATACCCCTCAGTTTTGTGTTTGCGCATGTATAATATATATATAATATATTTATACACACACACAAGCACGCTTATGCATTCGGGTGCACACCCTAATGCAATAGGCTGCGCACACCGATGGGTGGGGCCCTTGCATTCCTGATGCGCGGGCCTGGTGGGGTTAATTTTGTTGATAGTCATCCCGGTATGGGATGGACTCAGATGTATTTATGAATGTTATAGGAGCCTTGGTATCTAATAAAGGTTTATTTTACCTCCACTCTCCATTTCTGGTTTATTGTTACAGTGTATGAGTTAACCATCGATTTTGTTGTAGGTTCAGCATATATGGCATGTATTGCCATGGACTGACCCGGGACCATTAGGAGGGGGAAGTATGGCCATTACTGCCATTGCCTTGCTGTCCCCTGGTTGACCTCGGGGCTGGCAGAGGTAATGGCGGGAAATTTTTCCCTCTTTTGCGGCAGATGTTGGCAGAATTTGTCACCAGGCTTGGTGACATAGCTGTGATTGGTCCCCAGGAAGGACCTATGGCGTTGCTGGGGATCGTGCGGCAGGTAAGGGTCCCCAGCAACGGCGTTTGGATTGGCCAGGGCTGAGCGGGGTAGGGGATAAATGTCCAGTCTCCACACGGGCTTGTGTTCGTTGGAGCTGGACATTATTTGGAGCAGACCTACGTGTTCGTTCCCGCCCGCCCAGGGTGGTTTATGTACTTGGGTCGGTTTGGAATTTAATGTTGGGGGGTTAATTTTGGTGATAGTCGTCCCGGTATGGGATGGACTCAGATGTATTTATGAATATTATAGGAGCCTGAGTTTTATCTAGGCTTGTTTGTTAATATTATCTTGGTATTTAATAAAGGTTTATTTTACCTTCACTCTCCATTTCTGGTTTATTATTACAGTGTATGAGTTAACCATTGATTTTGTTGTAGGTTCAGCATATATGGCATGTATTGTCATGTTTTCCAACTGCTGTTACAATGTAGCCTTCCTGCCTTTGATATGCTAAAAAGGGACACCATGACCAAATGGCTACTCGCCATACTGATATCACACAATGGGTGAATACCACTGGATATCAATATACACTATATACAATTATTAGGCATATTTGTGTGGTCATCAGGCTGAGAGCCATATTTTCCTGTAACAATTTCCAAAACCCACTTTTTTAAGGACCAGTTCAGTTATTAAGTCACTTTGTGGGGCTTTGTTTGGTTTTACACAATAAAAGCATTTTTGAAATAAAAATAAAAACGTGTTTGTGTCTCCATTTTCTGAAAATGATACAAAGTAGTAAGCAGTCTCCATTTTTGCGGGATGAGGTGACGGTTTCATTGGCACTATTTTGGTCTATATTAGACTTTTTGATCGCTTGGCATTACGCTTTTTTTAATGTAAAGCGACAAAGATGTGCGGTAATTTCATAACTACTTATGAACTCCCCGATTCCAAACAGCCTGGGGGGGGGGGGGGGGTTGTTTGATGCAGTTGACCAGCTCAGGCCCCCAGCAAGAGGGGGGGTCGTCCTGTCAGATAAGTTTGCTTGCAGTCCGGCTGCTGGAGGTGTGAAATGTATTCCCTGTGAGGCTGGCCCACCGCTGGAGCCTATATCCTATGCCAGATGCCCAGGCAGGCATCAAATGATATCTCCTTATATTCCTCACACTGACCACGTGTCACATTTAAATATCTGACATTTGCAATCCAAATCCAAGCAATACAGGCAGACTTCACTTTTTATCATTTTACTATATGTAATCCTAGGACATATCTATATAGCTGAGGTTTATGGTTAATTATCTCCTCATCCCAATTTACAGTATTTTTGGTGGATGTTAATTGTGTTCAATCTTAATACAGGTCCCTGAATTAATGTTTTAATCACAATTTTTTTATTGGCAGTAAATATAGAAAAAAGATTGCGCCTCTCAACACTAAAAATCTTCTTTATTCCAAAATAACCATTAAAAAAAGCATCATTACTTTGTTCACCTGAGAGGACGCAGGGCACATGGAAAGGTAACGGCCATTTCGCACACTTGCGCCTCCTACCGGCCTTGCATCCGGAGGCAGATACCAACAGGTGATTTATATCAGGAGCTGTGATCAGCATGACGCTTGCACCTGTGAATGAAGGCAGAGGGATGTGGCTCCCCCTGCCTTCCGATCGGAGCCCCTGCAGTAAAATCGCAGGTCTCTGATTGGTTGCAATGGCAGCCTGGACGCTGCTGTAGTGCTCCAGGCCTGCCATGGCAATCTCCCTATGGAGGTATGCACAAGACATAGCTCAGAATGGGGCAAGTAAAAATCCTATTGACCCTAGTGCTCGGCTACTTTTGGTGGCCCCATAGAAATGAATGGAGGGCAGCTGCGCATGCACAGTGCACCCTCTGGGACTTTGTCGGCTGTGTTTACAAGATAGGCGCGGGTCCCAGAGGATCGATCAGACAATGGGGGCATATGCTGAGATGGGAATACCCCTTTAAATAAAATAAATAATTTTTTATTGCTAATAACTGGGAAGGGGGGAATCACAATGTGCCATTAAAAAATGTCCTGCAAAAATAAGATATGAAACCCTGGAATGAAACCCTGATCCTATCCGCATCATTAGCGCTGATTTGCGTAATACCTCCTCTGGACACATCTGACATATCAGGTTTTATTTAAACCATCTATCATACCTACTAAAGATATCTAATGCCTCCTGATGAACCTCACTAACGTGGGGAGAAACGCGTTGAGGATTATGAGGATTGCAATGGATCTCTTAGTGTCAAAATTTATGTGAATAAACGCACCCTTAGTATATACGCCTTAGCAGGTTGTTTCTATAAGCAACGACCACTGGATCATTGATATCACGATATCTGGTCTTATGACTGATATACATGGTGGCCAGTAATTTATTGTGTGTTCGGTAGACTATTTCATTGAGCACTGAGTGTCTATTATATGTAACATTAATCAAAACCCCTGTTAGGGAGAGATATCAGGGGCAGTATACTCTAGGCACGAGGACAGAGAGTCCCCACCATAAGGGGCCGTCTCTGGGCATAGGTTTATAAAAGGGTTTGCGTTAGGGAAAGGATATCACATTTTTCTCTTCTTTTCCTTTTTTGTTTCAGTTATCATTTAAAGGGCTTCTGTCACCCCCCTTAACCCATTTTTCACTAGCTGACATTAGCTATTTGCTAATGTCAGCTGAGTCGAATATATATTTATTACCTTGTCGAGTTGTAATTTACGAGAAAAGCCACTTTATTATATGCAAATGATCTTCGCTACCAGCAAGTTGGGCGCTTACTGCTGGTAGCGCCGCATCTCGATGAGTTATGCACGCCCCCTTCCTCGTTTGATAGACAGGCCGCGCTTTCCTCCGCACTGGCCTCGTCTGAAGATAAATCCCGCGCCTGCGCGTACCGCTCAGTAGTCGGCGCAGGCGCTCTGAGTGAAGGACGCGAGCTTGCGCTCCGTCCTCAGTGCGCCTGCGCCGATACGCCACCGCTACACCGAAGGGAAGCTGGTGTAGCGGTGACGTAATCGCGCAGGCGCACTGAGGACGGAGCGGCAAAGCTCGCGTCCTCACAGAGCGCCTGCGCCGACTACTGAGCGTGCACGCGCAGGCGCGGATTTTATCTTCAGACGGGGCCAGTGCGAGGAGAAAGCTAGCCTTGTCTATCAAACGAGGAAGGGGGCGTGCATAACTCATCGAGATGCGGCGGCTACCAGCAAGTAAACGCCCAACTTGCTGGTAGCGAAGATCATTTGCATATAATAAAAGTGGCTTTTTCTCGTAAATTACAACTTCGGACAAGGTAATAAATATATATTTCGACTCAGCTGACATTAGCAAATAGCTAATGTCAGCTAGTGAAAAATGGGTTAAGGGGGGTGACAGAAGCCCTTTAAATGTGACATATCATAGGCACTAAGAAAGTGACATTTTTGTCTTCTTTACATAGACCATGATTTATTTTGAATAATAGACTTGGAGTATGAATTGTATCATATGACTTCGGATATTTTCCTAGATTCATCAACAATAGGGGCATTTGTTTGCTGGATATTGTACTCATTGATAAGCCCTTAAATATATATATATATAGCTGGATTTAGCCTGCAAAAATAAGCCCTGACAATATATACATTTAGATTTGCATTAATACATCTACAATATTGATCCAGAAAGTGTTTAATTCATCTCTGTATATTAGAGCCTTGTATAATACTTCATTATTTGATGCGATTTAGAAATGTCTATATTCGGATAATTTGTGCTCCAGTGTAAAACAAAACCATTGACATGTACAGATATGCTGGAAAAATGGACTTTCACATGATGACCCATGTGTCCCTCTTTGTCCGAAAAGTCGGGAGGTATGCTGTTAAATAACCGGGCTGCAGCCATAATGCCAGATGTATATACAGGAGAGTGAATCTGGATCGCACATCCTCAGCGCTGAGCATAATGAGAGATGTGCCTCCTGTCTGCAGCCTGCGGTTTAGACTGTTCTGTGGGGAGGGGAGTAGAATGGAGTATTTATGGGCAGGTCCTTCCTTCAGCATCCTCACTACCGAACTGCCAGGGCCAACTCCAGTCTAGACCCCGCTAACATGGCGGCAGCAGCACATGGGCCAGAAGTCACCGGCCACGGGCCAGCGCGGGGAGCACGTGACTGTTGTGTCTCCGGGTGACGTTCACGAGGTGCACTTTCCTTCCAGGGCCCGTAAGCCTTTAGAGACGCCCTGTAACCGCTCCTGCGTCACGTCCGGTGAGGGGTCGGCCGGTTGCCCAGGCGATTCGTGGAGGGGTGTAGGCGGGCTCTTCAAGGAGGAAGTGACGAGAATTTGGAGCCTGTATTCCAACGAGCTAGAGATGGCGGATGGTGGCAGGTCGTATATTGGTAAGTTTATGAGTTTCGTGTCTCGGACTGAGGTAATTCTTACGAGTATTGTTATCGAGCTGTGTAGGATGCAGGGACCGTGTTACGAGCAGAGGCTTACCCCCACACAGTGGACGTAGGCGCACTCGGGGACCCGGCCCGTAGGGAGGCTACTGCTGAGGGACTGCTCTGGAGCCATTGTATGGGCCGTCATCAGGGTTGCTACTGCTGAGGGACTGCTCTGGAGCCATTGTATGGGCCGTCATCAGGGTTGCTGCTGCTGAGGGACTGTGCTCTGGAGCCATTGTACAGGCTGTCCTCAGGGTTGCTACTGCTGAGGGACTGCTCTGGAGCCATTGTATGGGCCTTCATCAGGGTTGCTACTGCTGAGGGACTGTGCTCTGGAGCCATTGTATGGGCCGTCATCAGGGTTGCTCCTGCTGAGGGACTGTGCTCTGGAGCCATTGTACCAGCCGTCATCAGGGTTGCTACTGCTGAGGGACTGTGCTCTGGAGCCATTGTATGGGCCATCATCAGGGTTGCTACTGCTGAGGGACTGTGCTCTGGAGCCATTGTACCGGCCGTCATCAGGGAGGTTGCTGGGTGAGCGCTCAGTGATGTCCTGATAGGGGGGAAATGTACATGCCACACAGTGGGGGAGGGGTGCACACGGTCATTGTCCTTACCCTGGCACAGAATCAGGGTCCCTAGAAAGTGGCTACCTGACTGTGCCCATTTTTTCTTTGTCTTTTTTTTCCTGTGATGAAAAACGTTACCGATTCATCCCAGTGTGAACCTGTCCATACGAGTCAGATGTATACTGGGCGACCATCTAAAGTGTCTGGGAGCTTCCCGATGCCTCTTGACAGAAGTCCGGATCAGACATGTTGGGAGAGCAGTCTGACTTCACACGCAGGAGTCGGGCACATGTATTTGGGGGAGATTGCCGTCCAATAGCGGCTCGGATCTCCTCCGCTACCCGCTCTGCCACTTGTTGCTCTCCTGAATGACTAAGTTTGAGGCAGGACTTTTATGATCTTCCCAGCGTCCTCCTGCCCTGCCGCGTCTCCTCCCTAATATACCCAATTATTGCTTTGGATCCACCTACTAAAACAAGATGTCGGCGTGGCTGTGGATCATGTGACTGCTAGGGGCGATCATAGCATGTCAGTACTGCCCCTTTAGATGATGTCAGTGGTGACACGAATGAGGTGCAGCCGGTGGTCCTTTCAGTCATCTGATACGAAGTCACGTCATCAGCCGGAGGAAGAAGCAACGCAACCTCTGTGTCACATGGCCTCAGTGACGTCTGCATGGCGTTTAAACTAGTAGGTTGTGTCTGAGATAGCAAGGGGTGAGAGACTGTCCATGCGGAAATTGATGGAAGGGCATAGACGACCATACGAGAGGCAGATGAATAGAGGTTTCTCCATGGACTTTTTAAAATGTTCATGCAGCGGGAGAAGGCACAGGAGCATGGTGCCTGCTGTCAGTGACAGCCAGGCTTTCCATAGAGAAGGCAGGGGAGGTTTTTCACTGCCCATTGCTCAACGAGCGCTGTTCATAGAGATCACAAAGTGGAAATGCCACTTCTTGCTCTGGTCCCAGAGGTTGAGTGATTGCCGGCAGTCTGCACAAGCTGCTGGGTTTTATCAGACCCAGATCAGCTGTGCATTGAGGTTGTACTGCCCTGTACCACCTTCTAGGGGGCTTTATTCCTCCAGTAACTGGGGTACTATGTCAGTTACAGGTGAAATCGGCAATAAAAAAAATATTCCCGACAGTCTTGTTTGACCTTATGAGGGCACAAAGTGTATAATTAAAAAAATAATAGAAAATGCCACTACGCCCCGCCATTGCCAGACACACGTATACCCATTGTGTCCCAAGAAAAGTGCGGTAGAAAAGATGGGGCATGTGGAGCTTTAACATGGCAGTCCTTTGCGGTAGACAAGTCTCTCCCTCACTCGATAAGGGCTTATGCACACGACCGTATGTATTCTGCAGTCCGCAAAAAACAAATCTGCCAAAAATACGGATGACATCCGTGTGCATTCCGTATTTTGCGGAACAGCCGGCCACTGATAGAACAGTACTATCCTTGTCCGTAATGTGGACAATAATAGGACATGTTCTATTTTTTTGCGTAACGGAAATATGGAAACGGAATGAACACGGAGCAAAGAAAACGGAACGGACACAAAGAATATACTGTGGGGTTGAGGTGGGGTTGTGGCCTTCTGTTCATCACTAAGAAGTTCCTTTTCTACACAAATGACGACGGACTGACATATATTGGGGTCTGGTGTGTATTGGTGTGTAATACTGTATAGTCTCCCCCCCCCCCCCCCCCCCCAACAAAGCCTAAGGGAATATGCACATGGTGCGTACTGCATGCCGATACAGTAGGAGCTAAGTAGATGGGATTTTCATCTTGTTTACACCGCAATACGCCTGCACATCCATTTACTGTATCATCGCATATTAAGGCTAGAATTGACAAAAACAACAAGGTCCCAACTGACTACCAAGAAATGTGACAGAGGCAGTGCCAGTCCAGAACTTGCATAATCTATTCCCAAGATAACTAATCACGAGCAGCCACGAACAATGTAGGATGTATACAGAAGAATTGAGGTCCCATAAGGAGCTGCTCTGTGGCAGCCTGTCCCCACAGCCTGTACAGTAAAGACCGAAATAGTACACGGTAGGAGCATTCAGGCAGATGCACAAGGCAGGGAAGTTTATCTGGATTTTCCCCACTGATTTTCATGCTTTTTTGCTGCTTTTCTGAATTTTGTAGCAGATTTGCCCCAGATTTCACCCTTTTCATTGCCTCAAAATTTATAGCTTAACCCCTTCCCGACCGTCTCACATAAATTTATGTATTGATAAAGGCAGTGTGCCGAAACGCGTTATCTGAATGTGTCTGATGAAGAAAATAAAACATTAAATCGCAAATCAATTTGGAATTGCTGGGATTTCTTCTATATGGTTGTGGAGCTGCGCTCCTTCCCGCTGCAACGATCTCCGTGCGATGAGTGCTGGCTTTCTTTTTTCCTTGGGACTTTAAATATGGCACTCGCTCGTGGGCAGCATAGCAGCCAGGTGCCCGCTGTTTCAAAGGCTTTATCCAATCCTATAAAAAGCCCCCCCGTATGCCAGGCCTCCCCACACTGAATATGCTTAGGCTACTTTCACACTGGTGTTAGATGCTGATCCGTCTGGTATTTGCACAGACGGATCCGCACCTATAATGCAGACGTTTGTATCCGTTCAGAACGGATCAGTTTGCATTAGCTTTAAAAAAAATTGTCAAAGTCAAAACGGATCCGTTTTGAATTACATTGAAACTCAATGGGGAACGGATCCGTTTTCAAATGCACCATATTGTGTCATTGAAAATGGATCCGTCCCCATTGACTTACATTGTACGTCAAAACGGATCCATTCGGCTCCGCATCGTCAGACGGACACCAAAATGCTGCAAGCTGCGTTTTGGTGTCCGCCTCCAGAACGGAATGGAGACTGAACGGAGCCAAACTGATGCATTCTGAAAGGATCCTTTTCCATTTAAAATGCATTGGGGCTGAACTGATCCGTTTTGGACCGTTTGTGAGATCCCTGTAACGGATCTCGCAAACGGAATCCAAAACGATAGTGTGAAAGTAGCCTTACCTGGGTCCCCACACCACTGCAGCGGATTCTCCCTGTGCACGGATGAAAACATCTGGTGGTGTTGGGGGGGGGGGGGGGGAGCATCCAATGGTAGACGGGGTAGCATCGCGGGTTAAAATAGGAAAATTGCCCGGTCTTGAAACTCAGTGGCACTATTGCTGTTTTTTCTCATTTCCCTCCCAGAATGATTTAATAGGTAGGTTTTGTGTACCCCAAAATAACACCATTACAAGCTACAACTTGTCCTGCAAAAAACAAGCCATCATACATCTACATAGACAGAAAAATAAAAGTTTTATAGCTCTTAGAAGGCGACAATAAAAAAAATCTTTCAGTAAAGGAGATCGGCACTCCTCATCCAGAGTCACTATAAGATACAATTTATTCCATATACCATTTACACATAAAAATATATCATAAGGTTAAAATAGTAACAAATACATAAAAAATAGTAAGAAAAGAATAGTTAAAAGATCTAGAAACCTAGATAAATCCTCTGGTAGGAGTTCTACTTTGAAGGTATATTCACCTATAGCAAATCAATTGCGCCCGATTCAAAAATGTTGTCTGGTTCCCTCCAACTTCCGAGTGTGTTCTGCACAATGATAAATTACTGTAAATAATATATGCCGCATTGTTTCTGCAGTGATATTAATAACTTAGCATAACTGCAGAAGTACTGTGGAAACTCTCTCAAACTAAGCCGGTTACATTACTATGGTATTCGTGTCCGTTCCTTATACATACACGTTCTAAACCACCATTTCCAGTATATTTATAATGGTCCTTATTATAGGTTGAAACATATGGTGCTTATGCTCTTTTAGCAATTGATCTGTTCACTGTCCGTTTATATCCACACATTCATGTCCCACATAGATGTTCCTATAGTAGTGGAATCAAATCTCCATGTAGTAGTTAGTCTATCGGTATTGAGTATTTTCCAGTCATATGTGCACTAACTGCAGCGGTATTATTACTCAGTTTTTCCAAGGGATCGGGGTCTGATGCCTGCCATGGTGTCCCACGTGGTCTTAGGCACTAATGAATCTTACCTCCTGATATTCCCTTATAAGGTGAGTCCGAATGCAGTGTACTTGTCCCGTGCGCTGAGGATGAATGTAGTCGGCGTGCCACGTGGTGAGTGTGGATAAGCCAGTCCGCCTCTACTGGAGAAGAAAATCTGGAGCGCTCCCTACTGTGTTGATTATAGATAACAGTCCATATCAGGATTGGCCTTCTCTCTATTTTTTCTTTTGTTTGCTCACCTACTGACGCTCGTATGGGGATTAGTATGGACTATCCCAAAAACAACAAATAATAAATAATAAACAAAAAATATAAATACATTTTAAAAAAAAAAGCAATTCACCTGAGTATTTACCGGTCTATGATGAATATAAAGATGCATGATTTATCTGGATATAGGCCGTTTTTTAGGAATATATTACTATATATATATATATATATATATATATATACACACACACACACAAATATCGCATGTGAACCGCACCTGTCTTTCCAGAGTTTGATGCACTTTTTTGGGTATAATCCTTGAATCAGGATACATTGTATATGGCTGTAAGTGAAAAACAGTTATTCATTGTGCTGTCCTACCGATGTTGGGGTGGATGACAGTCCTTATGTGGGCTATAAACTAATCTCGGATTGAATGCATGTCTGTATAGGAATTATCCGGTGAATGGATAACCCTATAGGACTAACCCTATACAATGGTAAGTAGGGAACATATCTATTTTAAGCATGGTTAGTACATACTATGTCTAATAATGGTGGGGAGTAAAACTGCACGAATGAAAAGAGCGATACTGGATTCCATCCCACTTTTTGTAGTTATCCCTATTACAAATGGTGCTATAGGGTATTTAAAGGAGGAACTGACCACATAGGGGTTTGACACTGAAGAAGGAAGAAGGTTCTGAAACGCGTTTGGTTTCCAATACCCCCCATGTGAAGACATCCTGATATGGACTGGTATTTATGATCAACACAGTAGGGAGCGCTCCAGATTTTCTTCTCCAGTAGAGGCGGACTGGCTTATCCACACTCACCACGTGGCACGCCGACTACATCCATCCTCAGCACACGGGACAAGAACACTGCATTCGAACTCGCCTTAAGAGGGAATATCCGGAGGTAAGATTCATTAGTGCCTAAGACCACGTGGGACACCATGGCAGGCATCGGACCCCGATCCCTTGGAAAAACTGAGTAATAATACCGCTGCAGTTAGTGCACATATGACTGGAAAATACTCAATACCGATATACTAACTACTACATGAAGATTTGATTCCACTACTATAGGAACATCTATGTGGGACATGAATGTGTGGATATAAACGGACAGTGAACAGATCAATTGCTAAAAGAGCATAGGCACCATATGTTTCAACCTATAATAAGGACCATTATAAATATACTGGACATCATTTATACTCGCCATATACCCTAAATGGTGGTTTAGAACGTGTATGTATAAGGAACGGACACGAATACCATAGTAATGTAACCGGCTTAGTTTGAGATAGTTTCCACAGTACTTCTGCAGTTATGCTAAGTTATTAATATCACTGCAGAAACAATGCGGTATATATTATTTACAGTAATTTATCATTGTGCAGAACACACTCGGAAGTTGGAGGGAACCAGACAACATTTTTGAATCGGGCGCAATTGATTTGCTATAGGTGAATATACCTTCAAAGTAGAACTCCTACCAGAGGATTTATCTAGGTTTCTAGATCTTTTAACTATTCTTTTCTTACTATTTTTTTTTATATTTGTTACTATTTTAACCTTATGATATATTTTTATGTGTAAATGGTATATGGAATAAATTGTATCTTATAGTGACTCTGGATGAGGAGTGCCGATCTCCTTCACCTTTTATTGGAATACTTTTATCCAGTGACTAGGTGAGTCACAGAGATAAGTGCACCTTTCCCATTCAGTGTGCAGGGGAGCCACCCAATTTCTATACCTTAATGAAAAAAAATCGCCTGGGCATTAAGGCCCAAAACGGGCTGGACACATGGGCTTGCTAACTGTTTCCCAATTGACTTTAATGTTAAAAACCGCCACCTTTTTATTGAGCACCTTAGTGACCACCTATACGCCTTTTTATGGTGGTCACTAAAGGGTCTTAGGCCAGGCTGCTGCCTTTTCATGGCGGCCCAGTCTAAAGCCTCATTCACACGTCAGTGTTCCACAGACGTGTGCTGTATGTGTTCTCCATGGACAGCACACGTAGCCATTCATTTTAATGTGTATATTCATACATCAGTGTGTTAGCATGGTTTGTGGCTCCATTTTTTTCATTATAGTCCATGAGTCCGTGAAAACCATGGATGCCATCCGTGTTTCATCCATTTTTCATGGATCATTAGGAAAAGATACTTTGAAAATTTATTTTTCAGCTGTGCAGTGTCAGTCAAACACAGATGACTCGCGGACAGCAAGGAACGAACACACGGATCAATCACGGACATCTTCACGGCTGTATCACTGACCACCTTTACACGGATTTAGGCATGGACGTGTAAATGAGGCTTAAGCGATGTACAAATCTCTCGTGCTGTGGAGAGCTGGGGCTCAGCTCTCACATGAGAGCCGCATTCCAGATCTAACAGCCTGGACCGGCAAGAGTGCCGATGCAGTTTAACCCCTTATATGCTGTGGGCAATAGTGCTCGCGTATAAGACTACTTTTTAACACATGAAAATCTTCTCAAAAGTCTGGGGTCGTCTTATACGCCGGTATACTGCGTGCTGAAACTTAGGACCTTTCACTGGTCCAACCACTGTTAGATAATGATATGTACAGTTGTGTTCAAAATTATTCAACCCCCAATGCTGTAGAGGGTTTTAGGGAATTTAGTGTACATTTGTAATTGTGTTCAGAATGAAATCTTACAAGGACTTTTTAAAGACCCAAATGCAACTAAAATGACATCAATTGTTTTTGTAATACAGTATTAAATGTTTTTTTTGTGATTTCTTCATTGACACAATTATTCAACCCCTTAAAGACGACCACTCTTAGTAACAGAGGTTCATTCAAGTGTTTTCGATCAGGTATTGAAAACCCCTGTGGATGTCAAGGAGCAGCAATCAAGCATAATAAGCCCCAATTAGGCAGATTTAAAATGACTGTGATACTCAGCTCCTTCTAGACATTTACTGGTGTGTTTACAAACATGGTGAAGTCAAGAGAATGGTCCAGGAAGACAAGAGAAGAGGTGATTTCTCTTCACAGGAAGGGCAATGGCTATAAGAAGATTGCAAAGATGTTAAACATACCAAGAGACACCATAGGAAGCATCATTCGCAAATTCAAGGCAAAGGGCACTGTTGAAACGCTACCTGTTTGGGCCCATGGATCAACGCTATGTTTGGAGGAGGAAGAACAAGGCCTATGAAGAAAAGAACACTGCCTACTGTGAAGCATGGCGGGGGGTCAATCATGCTTTGGGGCTGTTTTGCTTCTACAGGTACAGGGAAGCTTCAGTGTGTGCAAGGTACCATGAATTCTCTTCAGTACCAGGAGATATTGGATGAAAATGTGATGCAGTCCGTCACAAACCTGAGGCTTGGGAGACGTTGGACCTTTCAACAGGACAATGATCCCAAGCATACCTCCAAGTCCACTAGAGCATGGTTGCAGATTAAAGGCTGGAACATTTTGAAGTGGCCATCGCAGTCACCAGACTTAAATCCGATTGAGAACCTCTGGTGGGACTTAAAGAAAGCAGTTGCAGCGCGCAAGCCTAAGAATGTGACTGAACTGGAGGCTTTTGCCCATGAAGAATGGGTGAAGATACCCGTAGATCGCTGCAAGACACTTGTGTCAAGCTATGCTTCACGTTTAAAAGCTGTTATAACTGGAAAAGGATGTTGTACTAAGATTAAATGTCACTTGGGGGTTGAATAAAACTGATAATGATGTGAGCACAGAAAAGACATTTGTGCTTATTTCATTATAAATGTTATGTTATATTTGTTGACTTACAAGGGCCTCTTTGATTTAATTGTAAACAAGATGACTGAAATGATCAAAATCAATGTCAAACTGTCCAAAACACTCAATTTCAGTGGGGGTTGGATAATTTTGAACACAACTGTGTGTGTAGAGCGGCGCCCAGGGATCTCCCTGCACTTACTATTATCCCTGGGCACCGCTCTATACCTACGGTATATATCATTATCTAACAATTGTTGGACCAGTGAAAGGTCCTCTTTACTTCCAAGCCAGACTGGAGAGGTTTTTGTTCTCCAGCTTCAGGGACAGGCGCCCTCTAGCTGAGCCACCGTGCCCTGCATCCCGGCCAGTCGCTCCTGACGCAGCCCCCTCTCCCTGCTCTCAGTGGTTTTCTCATGCTCGGATCGTCTGTTTAATTTTTATTTGGTGTGCGGTGGAGGAGGAGTAGTCTTATACGGCGAGTATAGCCCAAACCCCTTATTTTAACCGGAAAAGTAGGGGGTCATCTTATATGCCCAGCCGTCTTATACGCCGGAAAATACGGTAAGTGATTACAGAGAGAGTGGGCTCCATCTATATCCCATTGGCACCCCACAAATGAGTTCACGGGGTGCTGATGTCAGAGAAGGCAGGCAGGACGTATTGTAGGCCTCAGGCCTTCCTCCAACGTTTCACAGGAGACTGCACCTCTCGCGCATCCAGCTGGTGAATGTCAGTATAGCACTGACATTAAAATGCAATGAACTATGAGAATAGTGCAATATACTTTAGGAGGGATCAAAAGATCGCCCATTCTAGTCCCCTCATGGGCTATTAAATGGGTAAAAAACAAACATTAAATGAAAAAATTGCAAAGATGAAATCTCCTTCACATGTTAGGTATCGCTGCTTCCGTAACAACCCGCACTATGCAATTATCATTTACTTTATCCTGTATGGTGAGTGCAGCAAAACAAATTGCCAGAACTGCTGCTTTTTGCTTAGTCAGCAGCAAGAAACCAGAATAAAAAGCGATCAAAAAAGCCCTCACATAGCACGAGAAATGAAAAACAATGGGTCTTGTGGTTCAGCGATGCAAAAACATATTATTCTTTTAAAAAAAGGGTCTTTACTGCATAACAGTGGCAAAAAACCTGTGTGTATATGTAATATATTATATATATATATATATATATTAGGGGTGGGACGATATGGCGATATAGACGATATGCGATATGAATTTGTGCCACGATATCGATTTTGTCTATATCGCCATATCGCGGTAGAACATGGTATGCGCCGCTCTCGGCACATACCATGTTCTCCTGAGCCGGCACAGTGGAGAAGGAGGGAGTCCCTCCCTCCCCACTGAGAGCCGCCAATGAGAGAGGAGGAGGGGAGGGACTGTAGCCACTGCTACCAATGAGAGCGGAGGAGGGGAGGGACTGTGGCCTGTGGCAGAACGTCACAGGCAGGGAGAAGGAACGCCCAGGGAGAGAAGCTGATGTCTCCTCCCTGGTGTTCCCCACCATGTGACGGGGGCCAGAGCGGGCGAACGGGCCCCGCACATACATAATAGTAAGTGCCCCTATGTGCCCCTAATTAAAGGTCGTATATGCCTGCATGTGCCGGCCATATATCATACCCGCTTCTATGACTGCCTGCTGCGATCCGCCGCAATTAACCCCTCAGAACCTGAGGGGTTAATTGCGATGAATCGCAGAGTGCAGTCACAGAGACCCAGTATGGTATATGGCCGGCACATGCAGGCTACGTTCTATTCACTTATTGGTGGCACAGTGGCCCCCATCATTGGTGGCAGTGGCAGTTGTGATCGGAGCCCCAGCAGTGTAATCCTGGGGCTCCGATCGGTTACCATGGCAGCCAGGACACTACTGATGTCCTGGCTGCTATGGTCAGCTCCCTGCTGCTGTGTGCACAGAGCACAGGGCAGCAGGGACAGTGTCAAGTCCTATTTACCCTAATAGAGTTCTATCAGGGTGAATAGCACAAGAGTCCTAGCCCCCAAGGAGGCTAAATAGTTATTAAATAAAAAGTTGAAGGAAAAAAAAAAAAAAAGTTTAACAACCCCCTCCAATATAGAAAATTTATATCGCAATATATATCGCATATCGCACATGCTTCATATTATATCGCAATATAAATTTTAGGCCATATCGCCCACCCTAATATATATATATATATATATATATATATATATATATATATATATATATATATTTATTTATTTTTTTTTTTTTTTTGTATCGCTGTAATTGTAGGGACCCAGAGAAAAAAGTTATCGTGTTTATTTAGGCCAAAATGAACATTTTTTACATATATGGCAGCATTTCTGTTTTTTTCCTATCCCCCTCCCAGAAAGAGTTAATGAAAAAAAAATCAGTAAGTTATGTTTGCTCCAAATTGACACCATTATAAACTATAACTTGTCCTGCAAAAAAACAAGCCCCCCCCAAACGGCTACATATAGATCAGAAGGTGATGAGAAAATGAAAAAAAAAATAGCTTGGTCAATAAGGCCCACAACAGTCAGGTCACTAAGGGGTTAAAAGTGGTTGCTAGGTGATAGCTTATGACATAGGGTTCTATCACCCGAGATTCCACAGTTGTCATGCTCCCGGCCGCTCGGTGGTGTCACCTTGGCTGCAGCGAGGAGGTTCTCTTCTACAGCTCGCTGAGGTGGGTGAGCATACAGTCACCACTATCACTCGCTTAGGGAATACTTTTATGAGTCAGGCGGTCCAGTTCTAATGTTCTGTGACGACATGAAAACTGACACATCCTGGACCACGGCCGGGTGATAAAGCAGCTGGTTTCCTTAAAGCCCTTTATGTAACGCAGCCTACTTTCCCAGATAAAGCTCGGTGCTGAGTCAGTGCCCGGTCACCTGGCTGCCCTCTAACTGCTCCTAGCTATCCATGCTGCAGATACTAATTTACAGGCCGCCATCCTATTATTTAATACAATGCATTCAGAAAGTCAGACACTTTCACTTTTTTCACATTTTATATTTGCAAATTTATTGAAAAGCAAACATTAAACATTCACCTGCTCGTACAAATTCAGATCTTTTACTAAGACACTTGGCATTTAGCTCTTCATCATCCTTTAGATGTTTCTACACTTTGAAATTCAGTGGCCTGGACATGATTTGGACGCGTCCCCAGTCTGTGAGAGTACATAGACATCAGTGACATGGAAGTGATGACGGCACTCCTGGTAAAGTGGTGATGGTGGCAGTAGTGATAAGCGGAGAGCACCCAGGGAGATCTGATAAAGTAACCGTGGCCGGTGATGTGGTGCTGTAGTATGGACATAGTGGACATGTGAAAGTGCGCAGTTTTTAGTCTGTAAATCTGGGTTTGTGAATGGAGCAGACGTGCACAATGTTTATAATGCTGATGAATTCAGTTTTTGTACAGATCTTTCTTAATTCCACTTTTTTGCTTTTTGAGCACACAATCAACACATACTCAGACTACCCATATATTTGTGAAAATCTGCAGGTTTTCAGACATTTTGCTACTTTTGTGACATTTTGGCATAGTTCACATGTACTGTAGCGACTATGCCATGCATGTGCTGTACCACGGTTTTGCAAAGTTTTGTATGCCGCTAACCTTACCGCTTAGTGGCATACTGGGCATTAAATTTTAGCTGCTTTTAATTTTAAAACTGCGCTGACTTGCAGATCCATGTGTGTTTGTCTATGGTGTGTCCCCAACATGTGAATCTAACCTAAGACTTCAGTCATCGTGCTTCTTAGACCAGCACTATAGGTACCCGTACACACATTAGTCTAAAGTTGATCAAGGTGAGACCACTCTCCCCTAATAGCAGAATTTATAGGGGAGAATTTATCATGGGGGGAATATTTCAAGTCCTTTTTCCTGAGTTTATGCTGGCGTTCTATATGCCACATTTATCAAATGTCACAAGTTTGATGAATGTGTCTTATCCTTTATAGGGGTTGTGTCACTTCAGTTAGTGGTGTTTATCATGTAGAGAAAGTTAATACAAGGCACTTACTAATGTATTATCCATATTGCTTCCTTTGCTGGCTGGATCCATTTTTCCATCGCACTATACACTGCTTGTTTCCATGGTTACAGACCACCCTTGTCCCGCTAAAAACAAGCCCGCATACGGCTACATAGACTGAAAAATAAAAAACATTATAGCTCTCAGACGGTGATGAGAAAAAATAAAAATAAAAAATTGATTGGTCAATAAGGCTGGTCTCTAAGGGGTTAAAAGTGGTTGCTACGTGAACGCTTATGACATGGGGTTCTATCACCCGAGATTCCACAGTTGTCATCCTCCCCGCCGTGGTGTCACCTTCTTGGCTTCTACAGCTCGCTGAGGTGAGTGAGCAGACATTCACTATTTCATGACGATTACTTCTGTGAAATCTGCCAGCACTGTATGCTGTGATGTCCTCTCCCCTACTTCCCACTATGTTTGTTTTCATTTCCGTAGCTCCCAGAACAAATAAGTAGGTGTAAATCACACTTACAGTTCACATGACTGTTATTTTACCGTTCTTTTGTTCCGTTAGAAGAACAGAAAATAAAGAAGAAAAATGGATCCTGTAAAAAAAAAAAAATTAAGAAAAAAAGATCCTGTGCATCAGTTATGGACGTTTGGCATCTGTTTGAGCTATTTCTGTCTGAGATCAGTTTTTTTCAGACTGGAAAAAACAAGTAATGCATGCAAACAAACAGCTGATGGATGTCGGACCCCCACTGATTTGATATTGATGACTGATCCTGAGGGTAGATTATCAATAGTAAAAAGTGGAAAACCCCTTTAAAGAAAAATGGCGGTGAAACTTCAAAATGGCCTTTTTTTTTTTTTTTTTTTTTTTGCAGATTTTCCATTTTAATCAATTTCTCATATAACACAGCAAGGGTTAACAGCCAAACAAACCTCTATTTATTACCCTGATTCTGCAGTTCATAGTAACACCCCATATGTGGTCATAAACTGCTGTATGGGCACACAGCAGGGCTCAGAAGTGAAGGTGCGCCATATGGGTTTTGGAAGGCAGATTTTTCTGGAATAGAAAATGTTGCTTTAGGCCCCACATGTTTGTTTGGACACACCGCAGGGTTCAGAAGAGAGCACCATGTGCATTTTAGGCCTAGTTTGGTGATTTTATACAGCACTGGCCAACAACTGTAGAGGCTCTGGGGATGAAATAGAAAAAGAAATCCCCAATGAATGACCCCATTTTAGAAACCACACCCCTTACAGTATGTACCACGGTGTTTAGCAAAATTTCATTTACAGCAGATGCCATTTCAGTGCTCAAAATGTTGTGCCCAGCGTATGCCAATGTGAAAAGTAAGCCCTCTTTTTAGGGCTCATTCACATCTGTTTTAGCGGACCGCAAATTACAAATCCGCAAAACACGGATACCGTTGTTCAGCATTTTGCAGATCGCAGCGTCCTTACCCATGATAGAAATGCCTATTCTTGTCTGCAAAAACGGACAAGAATAGGACATGTTCGATCTCTTTTTGCAGGGCTGCAGAACAGAGATGCGGACAGCACACATGTGCTTTCCGCATCTTTTGCAGCTCCATTGAAATTAATAGATCTGCATCCGGGGAGTAGGAGGGGGAGGGTTAATTTCTTGCGATATGAGTTAACCTTTTGGTACCATTTTGGCGTACATAAGGCTTTTTGTGAGACAAGGTGGCCAGAAATTTGCTATTTTTTGGCACTGTATCTATTTTTAAAAACAGTTTACTGGACATAGAAGATCGTGATTTTTTTATTTTTTATAATTAAAGGGTTTATTGGGTTCCAATAAAAACGTTACAAAGGTAATGGAACCGTTCCTAATAGAGAACAATAATAAAACAGAATAAAAGTTCCACAGAAAACATCCTAAGGCTACTTTCACAGTTGCGTTTTTTTGCGGATCCGTCATAGATCTGCAAAATAACGCTTCCGTTACTATAATACAACCGGATGTATTATGTCTTATATAGCCACGACTGATCCGTCATGAACACCATCGAAAGTCAATAGGGGATGGATCAGTTTTCTGTTGTATCCGCTTTAACATCGCGGACAGAAAAACACTGCTTGCAGCATTATTCTGTCTTCGATGGCAGCGCAACCAAACGGAACAGAATGCATTCTAGCGCACTACATTTCAGTCAGTTTAGTTTTGTCCCCATTCACAATAAATGGGGACAAAACGGAAGCATTTTCCCTCGCTATTGAGAGCCTATGACGGATCAATAGCGGAAAGGGAAACTGCTTGTGAGAAAGTAGCCTAAAGCTACCCTCACGCTAGCAGCAGCCTTCTTCGGCGGGTGAACAGCCTGCCGCATCTGTGCTGACGCTAGTGCACACGTCCTGCCGGAGGTCCCCTCCAGCCCCATTGACTATAATGGGCAGGTCGGAGTTCCGGCGGCAGCACGGCAAACATGCAAAGAGGCAGCAGGAATAAAACTACGACATGTTGTAGTTTGGGGCCTGGTCTAATTTCAACAGGTGTTCCACGACTAAAACGTATAACGGGCGATTAACGGGCAGCCTTGTCGGGTGCCATTATGGATGAGGAAAGAGTCCCATTAACTTTTATCCTTGCAGACAGTGTTTGATATAGACTGAGCATTTTTGACATGAAACAGGGGCCTAGACCAATGTGAGAGAGGGTAGAGTGTATGGAGGGCCAAGAGATGCAAGCAAAGGCCTTCTCTGCTTCAAGAGAGAGGACCATGAGGGGGATGTGGTGGGTCTAAGCATAGTGTATAATATCCAATGTCTTCAAGGTGTTGTCTCTGGCTTCCCTGCCCTGCACAAATCCCACCTGGTTGGGATGGATGAGAGATGGCAGGAAAACTTTCAGGCGATTTGCCAGAAGTTTGGCATACATTTTGAGGTCAACATTGAAGAGAGAAATCAGGTGATAGCTCACACATATCTGTGGATCCTTATCGGGTTTGGGAATGACCCTTATATGTGCTTCAGTAGACTGTGGAGCGGGGCTAATCTATCCGAGAATTTTGCCGTGAACCCATCTGGGCTCGGGCTCTTGCCCCCAGGAAGAGATTTAAGAACTTCCTAAAGCTCACGGTCAGTGAAGGGAGCCCCAAGGCTAGCTAATTGCTCTGCCATCAACCGTGCGGTAGAGGATGAGGGCAAGTCTCTTGGGTTGGCAGATCATACAAAGCAGAGTAAAGGGAATGGAATGTAGATGCAATATTCAAAGTGGTATGCACTGGTGTACCATTTAGGGCTCTAATTACCAGGATATGCGAGGAGGCTAATTGACCCCTATGAGCCCTGGCTAGCAAGCGCCCACATTTATTCCCATATTCATAAAACTTGCTACGGCAAGTTTGGATCATTCGTTGATATGAACACTCCAATAGGCGCTTGGCTTCCAAGCAAGCATCCTGGAGGTCTCGTAAAATAGGTTGAGTAAGTGCGTGCTTGTGGGCCAGCTCCAGGGAAGCAACCTTTTGTAGGGCGATAGAAAAGGGTATGAGCTCTCTGCTTCTTGACACGAGTCCCATGCTTGATGAGGGCGCCCCGAAGAACACACTTAAGAGGCCTCCCACTGTTGTGTGGGTAGAGGTAACATCCACGTAGTGGTCAGCCAAAAAGTTAGAGATGGTTTAAGACACATCAGCGGCACAAACTGGATCAAGAAGGAGAGAATCATTAAGCCTCCACGTCCATTCACTTCTAGAGAGAAGAGGAAGATTTAACAAGCAATATATTGGGGCATGGTCTAACCAGAGTATGGAGCCTATACTTGTAGATTCTAACCAGGAAATGGCTTGGTGTTGGAGCAAAATGTAGTCAATACGACTATAAGAAGAGTGCAGTGAAGATTGAACAGTGTAGTCTCTGTCTGCGGGGTGCTGTATATGCCATGGGTCGCTAAGCTGCAATTGCGAGAAAGCCCTTCTAACGCTTTTGATCGCCTGGTAACAGATGGCAGCACGTCCTGAGGAGTTATCAAGGGTGAGATTTAAAACTCCCCAGAGGTTAACTGTACCTCTCAGTAGGGGAAGGGCTTTGTCGACCAAAAAGGCGACCTGATTCTGGTTGGGTGCATATATATATTCAGGAATGTGAATTCTCGATCACCAATACGCAGGGAGAGGATCAAGTACCTAGCGTCTGTATCGACTGTACAATCCAACAATTGATAAGTCCCTTAGACTTGTTGAGCACATTGTTCTCAAAATGCCAGATTGTATAATGTTTGTCGAAAAACAGGAACAGATGCCTCCTTGAAATGAGCTTCCTGAAAGCAAATGAGATGTACCTTTTGGCGGTGAAAGTGGTGGAGAACTTGAGTTTGTTTTTCAGGAGTGTTTAGTCCCTTCGCATTGAATTTTGCGATTTTGAGAGACGTCGTAGTAGGAATGACGAGAGAGAGACACTGGAGTAAAACAGAGAAAGAGTATAGAGGGAGGAAAGGAGAGGGAGGGAGAGGGAAAGAAAAAAAAAAAGGGGGTGGGGCTAAGTATAATAATAATAACAATAATGGAAAGCGTCACCTGCTACAAAAAAAAAGGGAAAAAACCTGCTGAGAGGCAACTTGGTCAATAACAGCATAGCGTCCTCAAGTCAAGGCCGATGACTGGGAACTCCGCAGCGGACCAATGGATCAGCGTCTACGTCCTCTGGATGATCAGGCAGGCATTCCAGGATCTCCATTTGTAGAAGCTTGATAGAGTGGAAATTGCTGCGGGTGAGTAGGATCCGGTGGAGTAATTCAGGGCCACAGTCCTATCTTCAGCGGCGGCAGGTTAAGGCTGTGAAGGTAACCTGGAAGGTCTGCGCTACAGCGTAGAGTGGCCGTATGACCTTTATGGCTCTCTTTCTATTTCTCTTTTTATTAGAGAAAAAGTGAATACCGAAAAGGTATGGAAGTCCTCTGTCACTTAAAAGGTTGAGGAGGGGTTTCAAGATCGCTCATTGAGCACGAGTCTAACGGGAAAGGTCCTGGAGGATCATAATGGTGGCCCCTTCAAACGATAGAGACTGGCGCTGACGGACCTTAAAGAGAATCTGCTCTTTCCCAATGTAGAAGTGGATCCGGCAAATAACGTCTTGAATCCTCAGTTGCAGGTGGGCGCAATGCACGGTGTGCCCTGGCAATTTCAATAGGCGTGCTGGGGCGCTCTAGGATGTCATTAAATATCGATAAGAGGGCAGGGAGGAGATCTGCAGTGGAGATGGACTCGGGGAGGCCTCTGATTATTATGCCAGCCAGCACCGTTGTGTGATATTATTATTATTAGTATTAGTATTAGTATTAGTATTAGTAGTATTAGTATTAGTATTAGTATTAGTATTAGTATTATTAGTATTAGTATTAGTATTATTAGTAGTATTATTATTATTATTATTAGTATTATTATTATTAGTATTATTATTATTATTATTATTATTAGTATTATTAGTATTAGTATTAGTATTAGTATTAGTATTAGTATTAGTATTATTAGTATTAGTATTATTAGTATTATTAGTATTATTAGTATTATTAGTATTATTAGTATTATTATCAGTATTATTAGTATTATTATCAGTATTATTATTATTATTATCAGTATCGGGACCGATAACGGCATTTTTCACGAGTACTTGTACTCGTGAAAATCAGGGCTGTGGAGTCGTGGCATTTATTTTAAAACATGATTTTCCTAGTAGAATCCCATAGTCATGTTTAAAATTTAAGCTAACAATCTGAGTTTACATGTTTTATAGCCTTAGCTGAATGATAGCAGTTTTTCAAATGGTTTACAGCTTCAGTCTTGAACTATTGACTATCCATTCCCTTCACTTATACAAGTGTCTCCAGTCCTTAATCAGTGAGAGGCGAGGATAACCATGGGTTCCCTGTAACAGCAGACCACAAGACAATGGAAAGTGTAAGTATTGCCGCTCCTTAAAGGGACACTGACAGGCTGATTTTCCAGCTAAAGATATATATATACTGGTATTCATCAGAGAATTAGGAATAAAACTATACTAATGTTACCCCCAGTTAAGCTGTACTTGTGTTTAAAAACATTTTAATCTGTATGCAAATTCACTATCTTTGTGCCCACTGGGGCAGCGTCTCCTGCAGCTTTGTGCCCAGCCGCGCCCGAAGTACAGCTTCCCAGCGCTGTTCCACTCGTTATTATTCACTGCACTGGCCTTTTTTTTTCAGGCTAGCCGAACGCTGAATTCCTGCGCAGGCGCACGTGTAGAGTGCTGGCAGCAGCCTCGTCTGGCTATGCTGAGGCTGTGCCAGCTTTCTCTCTTCCTCCTCGCTACATAGTCCTGTCTAGTGCTGCCAGTACTCTACATGTGCGCCTGCCCCCTTGGGCACAAAGGTAGAGAATTTGCATATTGATTAAAACGTTTTTAAACACAAGTAAACCTCAACTGGGGGTAACAGTCGTCTAGTTGTATTCCTAATCCTCTGATGAATACCAGCAGATATATCTTTAGCCGGTAAATCAGCCTGTCAGTGTCCCTTTAACTGCATAGTAAAGCATATGAAAAGCATGCTTCTTCACGGTCACTTAACGTCTTTGTTTAGCGGTAACGTGACGCACTGCATGCACATTGGCCTTTATTCTTACAGTAGAGAAGTAATTAATTATAACTTTATCTGAATTGGGACATTTAAACTTGCTTTTTTTTTATTCCAATTTTTTTTTATTCCAATTTAAATCTAGTAGGAGTCGGTCCATTTTTTGCCGACTCCGACTCCAGGTACCCAAAATTGACTCCGACTCCGACTCCACAGCCCTGGTGAAAATGCCTCAGATACCGCTGCCGATACCGGAAGTTCCGGTCCGGCAGCTCCTATACACTGTTGAAGTAAACCTAACCTCTATTAATGTGGCCGGAATTACTAACTATTGATGCGCAGTCTCCCTCAGGTCAGGCGCTCAGTCCTTCCATTCTCCTCCTGCCCCGCCTGCGTTCTTCATTTATAAAAGTGGGCTCAAGCTGCCCGATTCCTCCAAGCACCTCATGTCCCTCCTGCGCGCTCCGCCCACTTTATGAATGTAGAAGGCGCGCGGGGCAGGAGGAGAATGGAGGGACTGAGCGCCTAACCTGAGGGAGACTGCGCATCAATAGTTAGTAATTCCGGCCACATTAATATAGATTAAGTTTACGTCAATAGTGTATAGGAGCTGCGGGGCCGGTGTATGAAAGAGTTAAGCTACACCAGCCCCTGCGAGTGTAAACTGCCCCCCCCCCCACACACACACTATGATGGCACTTATGGGGGTCTGTGGATGACACATATATAGCATAATATGCTATATATGTGTCATCCACATAGCCCCCTGACAGTGTCATCCACATAGCCCCCTGACAGTGTCATCCACATAGCCCCCTGACAGTGTCATCCACATAGCCCCCTGACAGTGTCATCCACATAGCCCCCTGACAGTGTCATCCACATAGCCCCCTGACAGTGTCATCCACATAGCCCCCTGACAGTGTCATCCACATAGCCCCTGACAGTGTCATTCACAGATCCCCCCATAACAGATCCCCCTGGTGGCACATTGGTTGGAAAACACTATTATATTCCCATTTATTAATTTATTAACAGTTGTACAAAGGAAAAGAAAAGCCGTTGTCCATAGCAACCAAATTCCAGCTTTAATTTTTTTCATTGCTATCAGCAACTGCGCCGCTGTTTATACGAGGTATCGGTAATTGGTATCGGCGAGTACTTAAATAAAAGTCTTAAAAAAATTGTATCGGGACATCCCTAATTGTTATTAAAGCTCCATTCATTCCATAGCGCTGTACATATGAAAAGGGATTCCCATAATGCAGATAATTGCACTAAGCAATAGCATGAACAAGACAGGTTACAAACTGTGACAGAAGGAGAGAGGGCCCTGCCTGTGAGGGCTTACAATCTACATGGTATGGGAGAAGGACACGGTGGGTGAGGGTAAAGTTGGTCATGGCGATATAGAGGCAGCAGTGTCACTGGTTGTAGGCTTGTCTGAAGCAGTTCTTGAGCAATAAATTCTACCTGATCGGTAAGCATAGATAATTCTGTCTGGAACTGGGTAAATTCCTGCTTGCATTCTTGTAAGATATTAGACTCAAAGCTAGAAAAATCCTCTTGAGGGCAAAGAGCAAATAAGGTCACGTAAATCTGCCATAGTGGGTGGTCTAGAATCTTAATCAACTACTGCGGTGGATGGTCGAGTCTCCACAGGCATTTGGCATGCAGGGATCTGAGCAGAAGAGGTAGAGAGAAGGGGACCCGTGGCCGTGGGCTCTTGCAGGTGGGGATGCCCTGTTGCCAATGGTCGAGAGCTGTCCCACGATGACCCTGTAGACCAGTGGGGAGATGCCACCAGGGAAGACTAGCGAGGATAGTGGTCCTCTGGTATGCCGTCTGTATGGGCCCAGGGGCGGGGAGAGGCCATGTTGTTGTTGTTGTGTGCATCCAGCGCTTTTGAATTCTAGTGCTTCAGAGCCTGAGTATGTAGATGAGGGAGGGCTCAGTGGAGAATTGCAGGGGTGAGTAGAGGAGCTGGCAGATGTCTGTGGCCAGAAGGATTGTGCCCCAGGCCTTAACGTGGACACTGGAAGGTGAGGAAGGGTGGTAGTGGGCAGTAAGGCAGAGAGAGACATGGGTAAAGGGGGTGAGCATACTTTCAGGTGTGCCAGAGGAGATGCGCAGCCATCCTCCATCGGGTGAGCGTCTTCGCCCTGTGTGCCAGTAGGGGTTGCGGCCTTGCGGGGTGCAAGACCTGCGGCCAGTGTGTTCATGATTGTGTTCATGATTTACAGTCATAAATAACATGGCAACAAACTAGTCAACAATTAAAACAAAAGGAATGAGGGCCGTGCTTACGAGAGCTTACAGTCTATGAGGAGATGGGAGTGAGACAAAAGTTAGAAGTGCTTGTTTTGTACAATGGCCCAGCCGTCTTAACACAATAGGGGAGACTATATAAAGCTGCAGGAGCCAATCGCCATCCGGTTTCGGAGTGCATTGGGTGCGGTGGATACTGATAGATTAGGTTCAGAGGAGTAATTATGAAGGGGGGAGGTGGTGAATGGAGAAGGGTGTGATCAGGGGATGTCGGTATTGGGCCGTTTTACTCCCTGAAGAAAAACGTATCTCATTCACACGTCAGTGTTTGGTCAGTGATTTCCATTAGATATAGGGAGCCAAAACCTGGTACGCCTCTAAACAAAGAAGAGATGCAGATCTTTCCCTTATACCTTATGTCTGTGGAGGCTCCAATCCTGGTTTTGGCTCAATCACTGATGGAAATCACTGACGTGTGAGGCATTATGCGTATTTCTGCACATGGTCTTTTTATAGTCCAGTGAGGTCTGTCATGGAAGAAGCCCCGCCCCCTTCCCCTGAGAAGCTCCGCCCCTCACTGACATCTCCCTCACACGGAGTAGCTCCAGACTAAACAGGACATTATGGGTACAGGACCTGTGATGTCAGTCATGTGAACATGCAATTTTACATTTTCACCACAACACATTTCTAAATTCTATGAAACGTCTGTGGGGTCAAATCACTCACTGCACTCCTAAAAAAAAATCACATAATGGGTGTAGATTCCAAAATAGGGTCACTTTTTGGGGGTATGTACTGTATTCAGTGTCTCTTCAAACATGACAGTGCTCAAAAACCATTACCATAAAGTCTGCCCTCTAAAAACCCTTGTGCGCCCTGCCGTGTGCCCATACAACAAATAACGACACCACATGGGTTGTTTCTATAAACTGATAAATCAGGGTAATATTAAAGGGGTATTCCCATCTCAGACAATGGGGCCATATTGCTAGGATATTTCCCCATTGTCTGATAGGTGCGGGTCCCACCGATGGGACCTACAACGAGAACGAAGCACTCCCATAGAAGTTAATGGGAGCAGACCGCGCATGCGTGGCCCATGCTCCCATTCATTTCTATAGGGCGGACAGAAATAGCCCAGCCCGTGCTCGGCTATTTTCGGCGGCCCCATAGAAATGAATGGAGGGCGGCTGCACATGCGCAGTGTGCCCTCCGTTCATTTCCCAACTCTGTTCTCATTGTAGGTGCGGGTCCCACCTAGCGATATGCCCCCATTGTCTAAGATGGGAAAACCTCTTTAAGGTTTGTTTGGCTGTTAACCCTTGGTGCGTTACAGGAGAAATTGATTAAAATGAAAAATCTGCAAAATAGGAAAATTTAAAAATTTTATCTACATTTTCCTTTGTTCGTGGAACACCTAAAGGGTTAACAAAGTCTGTAAAATCAGTTTTGAGGGGTGTAGTTTCGAAAATGAGGTAATTTATGAGTGGGTTCTATTATATGGGTATGTAAGCCCATCAAAGTGATGTCCTTTAAAAAGTGGGTTTTGGAAGTTTTTCTTAAATAAAAAATTGCTTCTAAAATTCTAAGCCATCTAACATCCTAAAAAAAATAACATTTCCAAGATGATGTCAAATCTTGCTAAAAGGTGCCTGTGTCCTCTCCTGCCTTCACAGAGCAGTAACGGGAGACACAGTTACGCCTCATGCACACAACCGTGTCCGTATTGCAGTCTGAAAACCACAAATTCTCTCACTGAATACGTCTTTCTCCTGTAGCATTTAATCGATTTAAGGTACTTTGGATATTCTCCTTTCCTAGTCCTGCATCATTTACCATCAGTGGTGCAGTTTATAATGAAGACTTCCGCCCTGCAGACACCAATTGACTCTCCACACGAATTTCAGGTTCTGCCTGAATTCAATATGGTCAATATGGCTGTAGGGTTATGTTTTATAAGCACGCTTGTGCGTCTCCCCTTTTAAACAGGCAGCCTGACAATTATTACATTAACTAACAAGTGCGCTGCAATCATTAATAGTAGAGAAAGTCTCGTGCAAATGAACACGCATGAGACTTTTTTTCAGCGTAAATTGCGCAGACATCTGCGGCGATTGTACAGGTGTTATTGTGACCCAGCGGGGATGTGAGCGTGAAGGCCCATCATCACTGTGACTAGTTGTTAGCTGCAGGGGCGCACGTGTCGGGTCCATGCTGGAATTTTACATAGGGAGACCGTGAAGAAAGAGGTGTACCCACAAAGCCAGAACAGAGCGTCATGGAGCAGGTTGAGTATGCTTCATTCGACACGCGCGGAATGGGGAGATTTAAAAACCTATATCAAGTTGGACAAACCCTTCAATGAATAAATTCATTTCTACACCTTCTCCTTATCTAATGCAGTATGACCTTGTTATGGTGCATGTACGTCTTGTAGATTCTCGGCAGGTATACGTCGTGCTTGCACACTTTGCATGCGTGTCGGTGGTTTATTTAGTGAGAAGAGATGTATGGTCTTTGGCATGGATATTTTGCCTCCTTTTTCCAGTGACATTCTAACTTTCTATCTCTGTCATGTCTATGGTTAAGTTACACTTTGTTTAACCAAAATAGCGCACATTCAGCTTTGACAGCTGGGATACGCCGACTTGATTGCTTTGCTTTATTTTACTTTGTTTTCTTACACATGCAAACTTGTTTTCAAATTTTCCAAGCAGTCCTGTGTAATGTCTGCACATTTAATGTCTCAGTCGTGACCAAAGCAAACATTACATATGTATTGAAGTGAAGTCTTTCTGATGCCCCAGCTCATAGGGGTCTGTCATGACTGCTTTAATTATTTCAGTTTGAGGGCTCATTCACACTCATTCACCGACCCTCATTTTCTGCAGAGTCGGGCCCATTCATTTCAATGGGGCCGCAAAAGATGCGGACAGCACACTATGTACTGTCCGCATCCGCACATCCTTCCTGTGGCCCAGCAAAAAAAATAAAACATGTCCTATTCTTGTCCGTTTTGCAGAGAATAGGCAATTCTTACAGAGGGCGGAACGCTCACGGACTGTATCCGTGTTTTGCAGACTCATGGGGCAATCGGCGGCAGTATTACACTGCAAGATGATTGCTAACGAGCATTCATACGAACGCTTGTTGAATATCTGCCGAATACAGCCTTACAGGGGTTATTCAACCCCAAAAATGCCCCCTCACACAGATTGTACTTACCCAGCACTCGCATTTCTTCTGCTGCCCACACGACTGCTGCAGCATCTCCCCGTCGCGCGGATCAAAACCCCTGGCGGGGGCAAGCCTCCCTAGCGTCACCCACGATGCTAGATCTGTGTGACAGGGAGATGCAACAGAAGCCATGCGGGTGCCGGGAGAGAGGTAAGTACAATCTGTGTGAGGGGTCCAGGCAATTGGGGGGTATCTATGGGGTTGGCCCCAGCTGTCGGCTTCCAGCTCAGGACAGAGTGAGGGCATATCACAGCTGTATTACATTGCTGGCAGAAAAAAGAAACACATTTAAGTTATCTATTGTTTTCTCCTGTCTCATACTTTTGTCTACAGACCATGATGACCGGTTTTCTGGAGGACATTTCATGAAAAAGAGAAAAGGACGTGGCCCCTTCCAGGGCAAAATGTATAGTGAAGGTCCTCCTAAATATCAGAATCGTGGTTACCCACCGAATCCCCGTTCCAGATTGGATGATGATGATGGAGATGCTGCAATGAGTGATGTACATGACCCTATTCGTCCAAGATTGTGAGTAGGCAAATAGTTGTGGGTTCTTCAGATATTTACTTCCATCCTGCATGGATTCTGTGAGGCTCTCTGCACACGTTAAAGATTATGGGTGGATTCTCGTATGGAAAAACCACAGTGAAATAAAGTACTCTTTGATTTTTCGTTCCATGCGGAAATTGCTGTGTGGATTTCGATATCTTCAACATATGAATTGTTTGAACAGTCCTTTTGTGGATTTCACCCTGTTCAATGGAAGGGTGAGATCTGCAGCAAAACCTGAAAGTAGCACGTTTTGCTGCAGAAGTGTGTGCTGAACTTCTGCAAGAAAGCATGCATGTCAGTGCAGTTAGCCTTAAAGCTTCTTTCACACGGGCGTCTGACGCACGGATAAGAGGCGGGTGCGTTGCGGAAGAATGTGCGAGTGTAAAGCGTTTTAATGCGCTTTGCACGCGCGTGCGAAAAATCGGCATGTTTGGTACCCAGACCCGAAGCCAGACTTCATCACTGAAGTCCGGTTTCGGGTTGAGTATTCTGTATATTTTATTATTTTCCCTTATAACATAGTTATAAAGGAAAATAATGGCATTCTCAATAGAGAATGCAAAGTAAAAAGGGCAAGAGAGGGTTAAAAATAATTTTAAAAAAAACGAACTCACCCCCTCCATTTGATCGCGTAGCTGCCGGTTACCAGTCTCCTGTTCTGTGTTCAGCCGGGAAGGGGGTAAAGGACCTTCAGTGACGTCACTGGGTCACATGGTCCAATCACCTACCATGTGACCCAGTGACGTCACTGAAGGTCCTTTACCCCCTTCCCGTTTTTTTTTTGTTTTTTGTTTTTAACCCTTTCTTGCCCTTTTTACTTTGCATTCTGTATTTAGAATGCTATTATTTTCCTTTTATATCTATGTTATAAGGGAAAATAATAAAGATCAGGTACCCATCCCAATCGTCTCCTAGCAACCATGCGGGAAAATCGGACCACATCTGCACTTGCTTGCGGATGCTTGCGATTTTCCCGCAGCCCCATTCACTTTTATAGGGCCTGCGTTGCGTAAAAAACGCAAAATATAGAGCATGCTGCGATTTCCATGCGTGAAAATCACGGCTCGTGCACAGCCCCATAGAAATGAATGGGTCCGGATTCAGTGCGGGTGCAATGCGTCCACCTCATGCATTGCACCCGCGCGGAAATCACGCCTGTGTGAAAGGGGCCTAAGGCTGGGTTTTTACTGTGCAAAGCTGCAATGTGGGCAGGCTTTGTCTTTGTGATGGTTGTCCTCACATTGCACAGCCCTCTTAACTATGATTTATATATTCATATGTACAAGCAGAGGTTGCAATAACACCTCTATAAGTGTCATCGACGCCGGTCCCCTTCTTCCCCCACTCGGCCCCACTGACATGAGTATTGGAGCATTTCCGATGCTCTCCCTTGCCTGTTTTGTTACACTGCTAGGACTAGGCTTCTGCCTAGCAATGTTTCCGGTGACGTCACCAGTACTGATGGGCGGGCTTTAGCGCTGCCCTAGCTGTTTTACAGTACGTCACCTGATCTTTAGAAAAAGCGCTTGCCCTGCGCGATGAAGCAGAGGGTAAAGGAGAGCATCAGAACATGAAGTTCTCAGAGGGGCTGAGTGGGGGTAGAAGGGGATATGTCCAGGTTCAGCTCTGAACCCGGATGACCCCTTTAATGAGCATACTATAAACAGCATGGGCAGCATAGTAATACTGCTGGTGCCCAAAACACCCCATAACAAAGCTCCATACTCGCAGATCACCATGGGTGGGCAGCCCGTTAGGATTCTGGAGGCTGCTGATTAGTCAATTTCAGTGTGCTACAGGGTATGTCGCGGCCCTCTGAAACCGCTGTGGACGGGAAAGCTTGCATGTTTGCAGCCCAGTTATTATTTGGTGGACCAGTACAGCAGGAGATGGGATGTTTAGCACGTGTTTCCAGGCAGCACGTGTGGCTCTGTTATGGGGGCACTGTGTGTGGCTCTGTTATGGGGGGGGGGGCACTGTGTGTGGCTCTGTTATGGGGGGGGGGCACTGTGTGTGGCTCTGTTATGGGGGGCAGCACTGTGTGTGGCTCTGTTATGGGGGGCGGCACTGTGTGTGGCTCTGTTATGAGGGGGGGGGCACTGTGTGTGGCTCTGTTATGAGGGGGGGGGGGCACTGTGTGTGGCTCTGTTATGAGGGGGGGGCACTGTGTGTGGCTCTGTTATGGGGGCAGTGATCTTATGTTTAGTGTATGATGTTGGATACATTTTAAATTCACACAGCTCCACATATATTGGTTGTGTTCATCCAGGCATTTTAGGCTGGGAGTCTGACACAACAGATACCTGTGCACAGATCCAGCATCTGTACAAATGATGTGCCGATGTATGTGCACGATCCCATAGAAAACTATGGGAGCAGTTCTGGCATTTTCTGCTTCATGCCGGAGGGGAAGTGATCCAGATAGCCAGACAAATGTATTGGGGCCTAAACGGATTCCTGCCTAGGGAGCGGAGTAGGCGTCCTGACATGTTATGTGGTGTGTATTTGAACTATAATTCATGCCAGTTACTGTTGTGAATTGTGGTAATCTGAACTGAACTGGACCCACCATCCGGATAAGGCCTATTTTTTTATTTATTTTTTTGTATACAACTTTTTTAATGCCGCAAAAGTGGAGTAAATCCTTTAATAAATCTAACCCATAGTTCTGAGTCTTTTATATTAATAAGGGAGCACTCTAAAGGATTTTCATAGAATTTTTTTTTTTTTTTTTTTACTGATGACCTATTTTCAGGACTGGTCACCAATATCTGATCAATGGTCTAACACCTGGGACCCCCGCTGATCAGCTGTTTCAGAAGGCACTGGCACTACTGAGAGTTGCTGCCTTCTCACAGCTTACCAAGCACAGCGCCGTACATTGTGTAGCGGCTGTGCTGGGTATCGCATTCACGTCAATGGGACTGAGCTGCTCCTAGGCCATCTGAAAGATGAATGTGTCGTCACTGGCCTAGGAATAGCTGAGGGAAAGACACAGCGCTACTGTGAGAGCTGCTGCTTTCTCAAACAGCTAATCTGCGGGCGTGCCAGTTGTCAGACCCCCACTGATCAGATACTGATGACCTGTCCTGAGGATAGGTCATCAGTATAAAAATCTCAGAAAACCCCTTTAACTTATGAATCTCAGATTCTTAAAGGGATTGTCTCACTTCAGCAAATTGCACTTATCATGTAGAGAAAGTTAATACAAGTTAACGTATTGTGATTGTCCATATTGTTTCCTTTGTTAGCTAGGTTAATTTTTCCATCACATTATACACTGCTCGTTTCCATGGTTATGACTAGGGTTGTTTCGGGTATCCAAGTTTCGGAACCCAATCGATACTTTTCTCTGGTATCGAGCTCGATACCAGGATTAGTATTTTATCGATACTGGGCTGCGTTACTGCACAGCCTAATATCAGAGAACGTGGCTGCGCCGCTCTCAGCGTGGCCATGTTCTCCTCGGCAGCACAGGGAGAAGGAGGCGGTCTCTTCCTCATCCTGTGCTGCCGCTGCCAATGAGGAGAGACGGTAGGAGGAGGGAGCACTGGCTACCAATGAATAGTAACGTTTGCCACACCTGAGGGGTTAACTGCCAAGGATCGCAGCGCTCTGTTACAGGCAGGTGCCGGCAGTGTGTTTCTTCTGCCTGTATTTATATATCAAACGTTACTAGTCATTGGTGGCCAGTGCTCACGCCCCCCAAACCCCCCGCCCCACAGTAGGCCTGCACAATATATTGCGAAAGCAATCGCAATCGATCGCCATATCGCAATCGCAATTTGCCGACCCAAAAATGCTGCAATTATATTACTGTATTTTTCACTTTATAAGACACACTTTCCCCCCCCCCCCAAAAGTGGGGGGGGGGAATGGCATTGCGTCTTATAAAGCGATGGTTTACTTTCTACGTGACACTGACGCTGTATCTCCGGCTGCTATGCTGCACAGCGCGGCCAGCGATACATCAGTTACAGTGCGGGGATGGAGGAGGGGCTGGAGGAAAGTCGTTATTTTAATGAACACAAGTTTTTATATCTATTCTATTTATCAGTTCTGTGCAGCGCTATTAAGAAAATGGCAAGTTTTGTATTTTGTACTTTTGCAGTAATGCAAATATGTATTTTATTTTGAAAAACACTGCGCATTTCAGTTCTTGAGTTCAGCATAACTACATTTCACATTATCCGTCATCTGTGTGCGCTTTTACCTTGAAAATCCAAACAGCTAGACCTCTAGCACAATTCCCTTAAAATATCGCATCGCATATCGTTATCGCAATTTTTAGGGCCCTAATCGCAATCGCACAAAATTCCCATATCGTGCAGCCCTACCCCACAGTAATAAAACATTTTTTTCGCATGGTATCGAGTATCGCAATACTTTTTTATGGCATCGATACCGAATCAACATTTTGGTATCGAAACAACTCTAGTTATGACCACCCTGTAATCCAGCACTGGTGGCCGTGCTTGTACACTATAGTAAAAACCAGCGGCCTATGCACACTCCCACGGTCCCAGCCACCAGAGACGCCTGCACTTTTTCCTATACTGTGCAAGCACGTCCACCACTGATGGATTGCAGGGTGGTCTGTAACCATGGAAACATGCAGTGTATTATGTGATGGAAAATAAATAAAGCCAGCAAAGGAGACAATATGGACAATCACAATACATTAGTAAGTGCCTTGTATTAAAGAGGACCTTTCATCACTTCTAAAGATATTAACTAACTATGCTCACATATAGAGCGGCGCCCAGGGATCTCCCTGCACTTACTATTATCCCTGGGCGCCGCTCCGTTCTCCCGGTATAGGCTCCGGTCTCTGTGCTCACAAAGTTATAGTAGGCGGAGCCTGCCCTTCATCTCCTTCTCCCAGGCTATAGCGCTGGCCAATCGCAGCGCAGAGCTCATAGCCTGGGAGAAAAAAAAACTCCCAGGCTATGAGCTCTGCGCTGTGATTGGCCAGTGCTATAGCCTGGGAAAAGGAGATGAAGGGCAGGCTCCGCCTACTATAACCAAGTCCCCCAAGTCTACTATAACTTTGTGAACACAGAGAGTGGAGCCTATACTGGGAGAACGGAGCGGCGCCCAGGGATAATAGTAAGTGCAGGGAGATCCCTGGGCGCCGCTCTATATGTGAGCATCGTTAGTTAATATCTTTAGAAGTGATGAAAGGTCCTCTTTAACTTTCTCTACATGATAAATGCTATAAGCTGAAGTAAGACAACCCCTTTAACTATGCGTCCACTTATTTTTCCATCAATCCTGTTAGACAATAATTTATTGCAGGCGGAATACCTAGTGGTTTACTGGGAATGTGCCTGTCTTATGAAAGTGTTATCAAAATCAACTCTATTGTTATTGCCAAGGAAAGGGGTAGATCCAAATGAACATATATGATGTATTTTTAATGCTTTCCCTGTATTAAACCTCCAGCAATCCTTACAGTCGGGGAGGAAGAAAAAGGGATGACAGACCAGGGAGAGACAGAGTAAGCTCCCATGCGAACGTGTCTAGAGACACTCCCCATCATCCTAGAAATGAACCAAGAGATGATAAAAGCTGGTTCAAAGTCACAGTAAGTCCATTATAGTATTACCCATTATATATTGCAATGATCAACAGAACAATAATGTAATATACAGTGCTCCAGATGGCGACCAAAACGGTTGCCAATGCGCCCTAAAATTTGCAGATGGCGACAAGACCGCCGCACTGCAGCTAATTATTGCTGCGGAGCACAGGAGCCCATAATTCCTTGCCCCGATGCTGTCATAGGCTTCAGGCCTATGTGGTAGTAAAAAGCCCAGAGCAGGCGGGTGTAATGACGTGTGCGCATCTGCGTCGCACCATCCCGGGCCGTACCAGCACGAGTGAGTGCCGTCGAAAGGACACAGGTGAGTAAAAGATTTTAGATTTTTTATTTAAGTGCCGGCATTGGGGGGACATCACTGGCCGGAAGGGTCACTGGGGGACATTACTGGCCGAGAGGGGGCAGGCACTGGGGGACATTACTGGCCGAAGGGGGCACTGGGGACATTACTGGCCGAGGGGGCACTGGGGGACATTACGGGGGTTACTGGGGACGTTACTGGCCGAAGGGGGCACTGGGGGACATTACTGGCCGAAGGGGGCGCTGGGGACATTAGTGGCCGGAAGGGTGACACTGAGGGACATTACTGGCCGAAGGGGGAGGGCACTGGGGGACATTACTGGCCGAAGGGGAGGGCACTGGGGGACATTACTGGCCGAAGGGGGGCACTGGGGACGTTACTGGCCGAAGGGGGGACACTGGGGGACGTTACTGGCCGAAGGGGGGACACTGGGGACATTACTGGCCGAAGGGGGACACTGGGGGACATTACTGGCCGAAGGGGGCACTGGGGAAGTTACTGGCCGAAGGGGGGCACTGGGGGACGTTACTGGCCAGAAGGGGGGCACTGGGGGACATTACTGGCCAGAAGGGGGGCACTGGGGGACATTACTGGCCGAAGGGGGGGCACTGGGGGACGTTACTGGCCGAAGGGGGGGGGGCACTGGGGGACATTACTGGCTGACAGGAAGGGGGGGGGTACTGGGGGAAGTTACTGGCCGAAGGGGGGGGGGCACTGGGGGAAATTACTGGCCGAAGGCGGGGGCACTGGGGGACATTAGTGGCCGGAAGGGGGGCACTGGGGGACATTAGTGGCCGGAAGGGGGGCACTGGGGGACATTAGTGGCCGGAAATTACTATGTGCAGGCAGTGTGGGGCATATTACTACTGTTGGGCAGTGAGGGGTGAAGTTACTATGTCGGGCCATGTAGGGAAAATTACTACTGTGGGGAAAGTATGGGGGGGAAATTACGGGGAGACAATGTAGGGGCATTTCTATTACAGGGACATATTGGGGGACGTTATTTTTGGGGACACTACAGGCATTATTACCTGGAGCACAATCTAGAGTTTTATTATTATTACTGGGGGCAATTATAATAGCTGTAGACACTATAGGGACATTTTTTTTCTACTGGGGTCACACTTTTTCAGCAGTATGGTACCTGGGGCATTGGGCACAGTATTGGGAGTGGCAGCAGGATGACATTGTCGGGACACCAGGATGGGGAGGTTGATGAGAAAAATTGAGAAATCTAACGTGTCTGTGTAACAAACTCTGTAGAGACGAAATGCGGCTAAAAGAATTTGTCATGGTGGTCTGGGTCAAATGGAGGAGAAGAGGAAAGAGAAGGTCTACATGACAGAAGATGTCACTGGATGGAAGAGGTATGTGATGCTGAATTCTTCTATATGTGGTGCTGGGTCACTACTGTGACCTGCGTCTCATCTTCTCCGCCAAGTCCTTTTTTTAAATTTTATATCCATTTTAAATTTGGCGACTTAAAATTAAATTTGGCTTCAAAATTTTTCAGTTTAGGAGCTAATGGCTCCTGGTTATTTTTTTTAGTCTGGAGCACTGCTATACAGTAGAGTACAAATTCACATTGTTCTTACCTGGATATTTTATATAATAATGCATATTGAGTTTGGTTTCTGTCAAGTATGTAATGCTTTAATAGTGTAAAATGACATCATGTTTTAGTTGGCTGAATTGAGAGGAAAAATGTATATATCACTTATTGTGCAATGCTTCAAAACTTTTTTTTTTTTTCTAAAATCAGATTCCTCATGGGAAAAAATATGATAAGGGTTGGCTAATAGGTCTCTTACAAAGTGCCTGTGCGCTACCATTCACACCTGTTGAGGTAAGTCGTTGTATGTTATTGAATAGTCTGGGATGGCAAAAAGTCTTTCCTTTTTCACTTTTTATTGTATTTTTTTTATAGTATCATTGTGACCATTCTCGAGCTCACTTCTTCGTGGAAGATTCTGCTGTGGCAAAAGCCTTAAAACAGATTTCACGGACATTCACTGACCGAGAAAACTTCAAGGTAAAACTAGTGTAATAAACACAGCAAAAAATAGTTTGGTGTGTAGAAAAGCAGTAGTAGACTATTTGTGCATGGTAACCGATCAGGTTGTTGCTCTCATTTCCCACAGTACCTTAGAAACAATTGTGGTGGTATGGTATCTGGTCACCATGGGCAGCTGCTCCACTTTTCCTTTTGCTGACCCAGATATACTAATGTGTTTCTACACTTTTTCCGTCTCACTCAAAAAGGGATGCAGCCTAGTGGGAAAGGGGCTGGAGTCTAAGATGCTTCATTTTGTGCCTAAATTGCACAACTGTTTTGGCATAAAATGTCTCATAATAAACTGATAATTGGTATAGAGCCAGATAAAAGAATCTATCCCAGCTCCTAGACAGCCTGTCCAAATGTCTGCCGTCTATAGGCTTAGTAAATTTGTGCCAATATGCACGTGTCTTTGCGCATGCTGTGTGTTCTTTTGTGTAATACAGATTCACGTGTGTGTATATATATGTATGTATTGTAAGAGGGTGCAAGGTGTTGTTTTTGATAGCAGGTACGTGTCACCGAGGTTGCTGGCCTCGGTGAGGTAAGAGCCGGGGTTTTTGGTCTGCAGCAGCTAGTGCTGCTCTGTTAAATAGCATGGCTGCAAAGCCGATCCGGGCCGGCTCTTACTGGGAGCAGCTAAAGAGTAGGGTGGGTGGCTGCTCCCCACGGTCCAGTCCATGTTTTGGGGCTGGGTATAAAACGCAGCCAGCAGCTGTGTCTGGGTGTGTGTGATTATCCTGGAGCCTGCAAACAGGGCTGAGGAATTCTCTGTCCTGGAGGAAGGAGCTCAGCAAGGTGGTGTTGCCCTGCGACCTGAAGGTGGAATCGCCTGCGGCTGAGCCGACTGCTAGGTGTGAACCCGCACCTAAACCACCCAAGGTGACTGGACCGTGTGTTGGCCTGTTTTTGGTTTTTCCACATGATTTCTGTTGTGTATGAACTGTCACCAAGAGACTGTTTTCATTTCTGGTGTGCAAGTGTGAATAAAACACTGTTTGATGCACAATCTGGACTCCTTGTTTTGCCTCTAAACTGCACCCGCACCGCTGTCTACCAGAGCGACTCCCACATTTGGTGTCGGATGCGGGCATGCGCAGTGAGGCTGGCGTGAACGCCGAACTTTGTTTTTGCTGGGCAAAAGTGAATGTCCTATATTAAGCCGGCAAAGTTGCAGCCTGTGATCCCCGACAAAATGGAGGCGGCTGTGAAAGCCCTCATAGAGGCTAACGTGCAGCAGCGGGAGACCAACCAGCTACTGCTACAGCACGTGATGGCGTTGCAAGCGGCAGGAGCGTCCCACCGCGTCCACGATGCCCGGAAAGCTGTCCGTACCGCGATCCCTAAGATGACCCCCTCGGATGATGTTGAGACCTATCTGGCGGTGTTCGAGAAGGTGGCCGTGAGGGAGAAATTGCCCGAGAACAGTGGGCAGAGGTCATCGCTCCGTTCCTGGCGTCTGGACCCCAGCAAGTATTTTTGACCTCCCAGGTGACCAAGCAGCTGACTACCCGACTGTGAAAGGTGAGATCCTGGCAAGACTGGGGGTGAATGTTTTGGTCCGGGCCCAGCGGGTGCATCAGTGGGAGTTTAACCCGGCTGAACCCGCCCGGCCACAATACTATGACTTGCTACAACGGTTGCAAAAATGGCTGCAGCCAGACATACTGACTCCCACTGCTATGCTCGACCGTCTGTTAGCCGATGTCTTCTGGAGGGCTTTGCCTTACCCTCTCCAGCACTGGATCGGCCAGGTATCGCCCACCAATGCCCTGGAGATGGTCGACCTGGTGGAGCGGTACGAGGCCACCAGAAACCTGCAGGGGAGTCTTGCTGGGAAGGGGTCAGTTAAACCCCGGAGGCCTCTGCCCCAGTTCCAACGTCCGGCGACAGAGCGGCCTGCACGGAATATACCCCCTGCGAGCCCGCCTCCCGTGGTATGCTGGAGGTGTCAGGAGCCAGGCCACATCAGGGCCGACTGTCCGCGTCGGGATGAGCTGATGGAGGTGAACTACGGGGGTCGCCACTCCTTGTATGCACGGAAGCTGTGCGCAACTGGCACCCGTGAGGTACAAGACCATAACCACCTGTGTCAGGTAGAGGTGGGAGATTCGCTGGCGGTGGCTCTGCTGGACTCCGGGAGTTTAGTCTCCCTGGTAAGGGCTGCCCTGGTACAGCCTGCGGAGTATACTGGCCGTAAAGTCGGGGTCCTGTGCATCCACGGAGACCTGAAAGACTATCCCACTGCACTAGTGACTTTGTCCACAGCGGCTGGTAGGTGGACCCACGAGGTGGCTGTCGCTACTACACTCCCACACGAACTAATACTTGGGAGGGACTTCCCCGGTTTTCCGGCGCTGTGGCCGGCAATAAAGGTATCTGAGGGACCCGAGACAGGGGTGACCCTAGCAGAGTGGCCTGATACCGCTGGAAGGCCAGAACCCTGGGAGCCCGAGTCTGAAGGGCCGGCGGTAGGGGTGACCACTGCTCCAGCGGTAGAGGGGGAGACAACCCCACTGAGTGTAATGGTGGGAGACACGGAGGACTTGCCACCGGGACCTGAGTTGGCAGACCTCAATGTCTCCGGGGAAAATTTTGGGACCGCACAACACCGGGACCAAACCCTAACCAGGGCCTGGGAGAATGTGCTGGAAATTGATGGTAAACCCCAGACGCCAGGGGCTGAATTAATGTTCCCACGATTTATTGTTCTACAGGATATGTTGTATCGGGTGAACCAAATCCGAGGTGAACCTGTTGAACAGTTGGTGGTGCCCACAGCGTATCGCAAGCTTGTCATGGAGCTTGCCCACCAACATGTTCTTGGGGGACACCTGGGGTGGCAGAAAACCCAGGACCGCATACTGCAGCGGTTTTATTGGCCCGGTGTGTTCAAGGAGGTAGAAGATTATTGTAAGTCCTGTCCAACCTGTCAGATAACTAGCCCCCAGCCTCATTTCCGTAGTCCTCTGGTACCTCTGCCAATTATTGAAGTACCGTTTGAGCGAATCGCTATGGATTTAATTGGGCCTGTACCAAAGTCTGCCAAGGGCCACCAACACATTCTGGTAGTTCTCGACTATGCCACTCGGTATCCGGAGGCGGTGCCTCTGCGACATACCTCAGCTAGGCTCATTGCCAAAGAGTTAATGGAGATGTTTTCCCGTGTGGGCCTGCCAAAAGAGGTTCTGACAGACCAAGGGACCCCTTTTATGTCCAAAGTAGTGAAGGAACTGTGTAAATTGTTGCGTATAAAGCAGTTACGGACGTCCGTTTACCATCCGCAAACAGACGGTCTTGTTGAGAGGTTTAACCAAACTCTAAAAAATATGTTAAAAAGGGTGGTGTCTAGAGATGGGAAGGACTGGGACCTGCTTCTGCCCTATCTCATGTTCGCAGTGCGAGAGGTACCCCAGGCCTCTACTGGGTTCTCGCCTTCGAACTGCTTTATGGCAGACACCCTCGGGGCCTGTTGGATATCGCCAAGGAAGCATGGGAACAACAGCCTGTCCCCCACAAAAGTGTCATTGAGTATGTCACCCAGATGCAGGAACGGATAGAAAGGGTGTTGCCGCTGGTCCGGGAGCATATGGAGGCAGCGCAACAAGCCCAGAGTAGGGTGTATAATTGTCAGGCTCGGGTACGGGGCTTCCATCCGGGAGATCGGGTTTTGGTTCTGGTACCCACCCTTGACAGCAAGTTCCTAGCTAGGTGGCAGGGCCCCTATGAGGTGATCGAGAAGGTAGGGAAGTAAATTACAAAGTACACCAGCCAGGCGGCGCAAGCCGAGCAGGTGTACCACGTGAATTTACTTAAGCCGTGGAAAGATAGGGACACAGCCGACGACCACAGCCCCCGGCCAGGGCTTCTAGGTGAAAGGGTCCAGCCCCACAGTTCGAGGCCTGTGAAGCAGTAACCACGGTAAAATTGCAGACAGCCTGTCTTCCAAACAAGTTCAGGAAGTCAGGAGTTCATCAGTCGGAACACGGATGTGTTCTCGGACCTCCCTGGCCGCACGTCTCTCATCCAACATGACATCGTCACTGAGCCTCAGGCCAAGATCCGGTTAAAACCATACCGGGTACCCGAGGCTCGGCGACGGGCCATCGCGGAGGAAGTACAGTTAATGTTGAAGCTCGATGTCATTGAGGAGTCGAAAAGTGAGTGGGCCAGTCCCATAATCCTAATACCCAAGCCGGATGGGACGTTGTGGTTCTGCAACGACTTTCGCAAGTTAAATGAAGTATCCAAGTTTGACGCGTATCCCATGCCCCGAGTAGACGAGCTGGTTGAAAGTTTAGGACAAGCCCGTTATTTTTCTGTGCTGGACCTCACTAAAGGGTACTGGCAGGTACCCTTAACTGAGTCGGCTAAGGAAAAACGCATTTGTTACCCCGCAGGGCCTGTATCACTACAAGGTGTTACCCTTTGGCCTGCATGGCGCCCCGCCACTTTCCAAAGGTTAATGGACATAGTGCTGCGACCACATCGTCGGTACGCCTCGGCCTACTTAGATGATGTAGTCATCCACAGCACCGACTGGGAAAGCCATTTACCCAAGGTGCAGGCGGTAGTGGATGCCCTGAGGAAAGCCGGACTGACCGCTAACCCAAAGAAGTGCTCCATAGGGTTAGAGGAGACAAAATATCTGGGATATGTAATTGGGCGGGGAGTCATCAAACCTCAGGTAACCAAGGTAGAGGCCATTCGTAACTGGCCCCGACCGGTCACCACCAGGCAGGTAAAGTCGTTCCTGGGGATTGTAGGTTACTACATGAGGTTTGTGCCCCACTTTGCCACAATAGCAGCGCCGTTGACAGACCTCTTGAATGGGCGAAAGTCTTGGAGGGTTAGCTGGAGTGAGAAGGTGGAGGAGGCTTTCGCCGCGTTGAAGTCGGCCCTGTGTGGGTCCCCGGTTTTGGTGACACCCGACTTCAACAAGGAGTTTGTCGTACAGACCGACGCCTCGGAGGTAGGCCTCGGTGCGGTACTGTCTCAGGAGGTCAACGGGGAAGAACATCCCGTTGTCTTCCTGAGCCGTAAGCTCAATCCCGCCGAGTCCAGATATAGTATAGTGGAGAGGGAGTGCCTGGCTATCAAGTGGGCACTCGAATCTCTCCGCTACTACTTGTTAGGGAGGAGGTTCCGTCTGGTGACCGACCATTCCCCCCTCAAATGGATGAGTCAGGCCAAGGAGAGGAATGCTCGGGTCACCAGGTGGTTCCTATCTCTTCAGAATTTCAAATTCTTCGTGGAACACAGGGCAGGCCGCTTGCAGGGCAACGCAGATGCCCTGTCCCGCGTCCACTGCCTCACGTGTGTTCACCCCTCAGGGTTGAACAAAGGGGGGGGGTGTGTAAGAGGGTGCAAGGTGTTGTTTTTGATAGCAGGTACGTGTCACCGAGGTTGCTGGCCTCGGTGAGGTAAGAGCCGGGGTTTTTGGTCTGCAGCAGCTAGTGCTGCTCTGTTAAATAGCATGGCTGCAAAGCCGATCCGGGCCGGCTCTTACTGGAAGCAGCTAAAGAGTAGGGTGGGTGGCTGCTCCCCACGGTCCAGTCCATGTTTTGGGGCTGGGTATAAAACGCAGCCAGCAGCTGTGTCTGGGTGTGTGTGATTATCCTGGAGCCTGCAAACAGGGCTGAGGAATTCTCTGTCCTGGAGGAAGGAGCTCAGCAAGGTGGTGTTGCCCTGCGACCTGAAGGTGGAATCGCCTGCGGCTGAGCCGACTGCTAGGTGTGAACCCGCACCTAAACCACCCAAGGTGACTGGACCGTGTGTTGGCCTGTTTTTGGTTTTTCCACATGATTTCTGTTGTGTATGAACTGTCACCAAGAGACTGTTTTCATTTCTGGTGTGCAAGTGTGAATAAAACACTGTTTGATGCACAATCTGGACTCCTTGTTTTGCATCTAAACTGCACCCGCACCGCTGTCTACCAGAGCGACTCCCCACAGTATGTATGTGTGTGTATATATATATATATATATATATATATATATATATATATATATATATATATAATATATACATATAATATATACATATTAGGGACGAGCAAATCAACTTCGAATGAAACAGTCATTTCGCATAAAACTTTGTTCCAATACTGTACTGTTTTGAGTATGTTCTGTAGCTCATAAGAGTATTTATGTATATAAAGACATAATTATGTATAATTTATGTCTTGCTAGTCCTGGACTGTCTGGAAACTTTCCCATTAACTCAGCATAAGAGCTTTTTCTTGACATGTCAGGCTGTCCTGCGTTCCTAAAAATTTTGGGAGATCAGCATCCCTGTGGTAAAGGATTCTGTTACAAAAGAAAATCAAATATTCACAAACATTTTCTTTATGCTGTACTATGATCATTCCCACACCAAAATATATGTACAACAGTTAGTTATTATGCTTTATTTACACGGTCAGTGATTTCCATCAGTGATTTCCATCAGTGATTTTGAGCCTAAACTAGGTGCGGCTCTAAACACAGAACGGGTGCAGATCTTTCCCTTGTGCCTGATCTGTGTGTAGATCCAATTCTGGTTTCGGCTCACAATCACTGATGGAAATCACTGACATGTTAGTAAGGCCTTATACACATACCCTGATAAAATGTTGTATTATGTATCTTTCTATTTCAGGTTACGATTTTGACACATTCTTGTCCTCCCCCATCGGTGCCAAAAAGTTTGACAGATGAAGAAATAGTACATTTAAAGGTATTTCAGATATTCAGTTAGTTTATTGCGTGATCTGCAAGTGTCTTTTAGCCACGGATGTTTTTCTTAGTTGGCTTAGCTAACCCGATCCTGTAATATTTGGTCTTTCAATTCTATTATTTGGTCTTTTGTCCTGTAGAACTGTATGCAGAAACGATATGATGGAGCTCAACAAGCTCTCAATATGAAGTCTGTACGTTTGGATCCAGGTAACAATACAAACAGGTTTCTTCTTCCACTTTTCTCTCTTGTTCCGTATATTACTCATTCTCCTTTTTCTTTGATATAGACCTAGTTGCAAACAAGGTAGACATCATTCCGAACCGGAAGTCTTGTATGCAGGCCGTGCTACAAATAATTGAGGAGAATGTGCCAGAGGTGAGATTTTCTTTGTGTATATTGCATATGGCTAGAAGCAGGGCTGTGAAGTCGAAGCTAGCTTTAGGTGGAGTCTGTAAAAGTTTACTGACTCAAGCTTAAAAAACACTGTTCTTTAGCCCGGTAGGTGTGATGAGAGCGCCAGCAGTTGAATGGTTAAGCAGAGAGCAGATGGCTCTCTGCTTCACCATTGCACTCAATTGTCCCAGAGATACAGAGACAGTTTAGAGCAGGATATGCCGCAGCCACCAAACTAGTAGATGCTACCTGCAGTCCTATGAAATGCCACAGATAATAGTGATAACTCTCTGATAACAGATATGGTGCTGCTACTTCCTTCTTGCTGTGCTGCTGTTGTGAGCTCTTCCGATAGCAGAAGCGCAGAATATCCTGATGCTAACGTCTGACATTATGAGCACTACAGGCCTGGCCTCCAGCTCCCTTTAGCGGCCGCACCTTGGATGCTGCCCGGGTGCGCACAGTGTCAGGCTGGGCTGTCTAGGACCCACCAGTAAAATGTATTTTTGGGGCCCACTGTACGGATACATCCAAATATTACCTGCTCAAACAGCAGCAAGAAGCTACAAGATGATTGATAATGGGGTCCTTGCAGAAACTTTGAGTCTAGAAGTTATCTCAGCTACATGACTGTGTCTATAATAATAAACTAGGTAGTTTCTTAAATATGCTACCCAGTTTTTTTATATGAATTTAGGCTGGTTGAGGTGCTGTACACTGCTTATCTATATGTAGTGCAGTAAGTCTACTGTATTATATGCCACTTGTGCAGGGGGTGGAAGACAAGGGGCGCTGCTTTCTCAGAGGCCCATTGGGGGATTCACCTGTACCCCGGGGGCCAGTCTGAGCCTGGGCATGCAGCTTAGAAGGAACACTGCACATATCCTAAAAAATTTGAACATTTTTTAGGATATGTGCAGTGTTCCTTCTAAGCTGCATGCCCAGGCTCGGACTGGATATTTAGGGGGTAATTTATTAAGACCGGCGTTTTAGATCTGCCGTGAGCGGGGGAAGCCGCAAATAGTTGTGCCGCAATCTGCACCAGAAATGTGCCTAATATAGGCGTATTTCTGGATAATAAATGACCCCCTTAGTTGAGAGCTACCTGTATTAAACAGGCTTAAAACGTGAAAACATTTTAGTGATTTATCTGAAATATAGTTCCGATAGCTGTTTATGAAGAAAATACTAAGCTTTAAAAAAAAAAGTTGGTTTTCATTGTAGCTCCATGTTTTCACTGTTTCTACAACAGCTGCTGTCCTTGGATCTTAGTCACAACAAACTCTATAAGCTTGACCATCTGTCAGAAATTCATCATAAAGCTCCTAATCTGAAGATTCTGAACCTGTCTGAGAACTTGGTGAGTCCCTTAATTTCTCACTGGGCCTTTATTTGTGCTTACACAAGTTGCAGACAAACCTCACATACAAATTTGTAATTAATACATTTAAATAGGAAAAGTTGTGTAAAAGTAATTTAGACTGCTTTTAATTAATATTTTATTATGCTATTGAGAAAGCATGGTGATTTTGTGTGTCTTATTGAAGGTGCTTTCGCATATGCTATTAGTGCAGTTTTTGAAGCCAAATCATGGAGTTGGATGGTAAGGCTAAATGCACATGATCAGGATTGCGTGCAGAAAATCTGCATCGTAGGTCGTGTACATTGTTTCCTATGATAATTTTAAATTCTCATGCACACAATGCACATTTTTTCTATGCCGATTTTGACATATTGTGCAGATTTTAAAATCCTTAGCATGTCAGTTTATTTTATTTTTCTCCATTCACTTCAATGGGGACAGGAAAATCCGCACAAAATGATGCAGATTGACTGCATGGATTTCCCTGCGAACACCTGCAGATTTCAGTGCGGCTTGTCCGCGCACAAATCCTGAATGTGTGCATTTACCCCAAGGCCTCTTTCACACGGGCATCACGTTTGACGCCCGGATAAGAGGCGGGAGCGTTGCAGGAAAATGCACAATTTTTCCGCGCGTTTGCAAACTGTTGTAATGCGTTTTGCACGCGCGTGAGAAAAATCGCCATGTTTGGTACCCGGACCCGAAGCCGGACTTCATCACTGAAGTCCGTTTTCAGGTTGAGTATTCTGTATATTTTATTATTTTTCCTTATACCATAGCTTTAAAGGAAAATAATAGCATTCTCAATAGAGAATGCAAAGTAAAAAGGGTGATTGAGGGTTAAAAATAATTTTAAAAAATTAACTCCCCTCTTCCAATTGAGCGCGTAGCTGCCAGTCTCCTGTTGTGTCTTCAGCTGGGGGGAGTAAAGAACCTTCCGTGACGTCACTGGGTCACATGGACCAATTACTTGCTCCCATCAAGCCAGCACTTGGCGGCCACGACCAGCACTTGGCGCCTGCGGCCACAATAAAGAGATGGACTAAAACCATGCATTTTTTTTCAAAACCAGCATTTTTTTATTTTTTTATGCACCAACACTACATGTGTGAGGTCCCCTTACATGACACATGTTTAATGGTACTGAATGGGTAAACATCTACCGTATTTGCCCTATTAGAGCATGTGAAAAGGGAGTTTTCACCTCTTTCCAGAAACAGAGGGTCTATTACCCGTGGGCTTTGTGTTATTGCACCACCCAAATTTCACTTGTTGGTGCTGAGCTGCAATATCGGCAACACCCCTTTCAGGGAGAGAGGTGCAATTTCGGGATAAAATAGAACTTTTTTTTTTCTTTTTAATTTCAGTCAAGACCATATATGTGCACTTCACACTTCTGGATGTATCTGTCTCAAAACTGTTGGTAGTCTCAACTCCTGCAACCGTTTCATAGCCCAGGCCTTACACAGCACATCTGGACTAGAAGAAAAGCTGGGCTTCTATGGGTAGCTGTTTGGGTGTTAACTAGGATGCACTAGGACAGTGGTGGGCAAACTTATTAGTCAACTGAGCCGAATATCAACAAAACAGCGATTTAATTTTTTCTGAGAGCCAAATTTTTTGAACGTAAACTATATAGGAAGGTACATTGTTATTAACTTAATAAGGGTATTCCTACCCATCTGAACATACCTTTCTCAATCCTCGACACAACATCTTTCACTCCACAACGTTTCACCCTATAAGACGCACGTAGTTTTAGAGGACAATGTGAAAAAAATATTTTTCATTACACCTCAGGTCAAACCACTAATCAGACCCCCAATGTTAATAATATCTCCCTCAGATCAGAAGTCAGCTCGGACCCCAAAGTAAATGACCCCCAATCTGACCTCAGATAAGAGCCCCATGCCTCTCATCATCCCTATTATCATCAATGATGCCTCTCATCATCTATAATGCCTCTCCTATCCCCCATTATGATTCTCATGATCCCCTTTATTATCCATGATGCCTCTTATCATCTATGATACCCCTCATATCCTCCATCATGATTCTTATCACCCCATTGCCTCAGTTCAGCCCCAAGTTTCATAAAATAAAAAAGCACTTACCTCTCCTGGTCGTGGATGCCGCTACTCCTCACCACCCCCGTTCTGTGTTCCTCCTGCTGTCGGCTGTGCTGTGAACTGGCGTGCACAGCGTGACGTCACAGAGAATGTGACGGCCTCACACTGTGCGCAGCTCTGCACAGCCTACAGCCGAGGACCAGGAAGCGATGAGTACAGAGCCTTCACTGCTTCCTGGTCCTCCCCCCTTCTGCCGAATTTTGCCACAGGCAATGAAAATACAATCGCACTGTACATGTGAGCCCGCACCTGGAAGAGCCAATATCAAGGGGCTAAGGAGCCACATGTGGCTCTAGAGCCGCAGTTTGCTGACCACTGCACTAGGATGTTAAATATTAGGTGCACCACAATGCCCCCTACTATCGGCAATTTCTGCAATGCTTTCACCATGCACTGATCATCCAACTGTCTGTGACTTAGGCAGCTTGTTCTGGGGAAGTAGTAGTGATACAATCCAGTGTTTTTCCTACTTGGAATCCCTATTGCTGGTTTTGTATGCCTATTAAAATGATTTCACGGGCAGTTTTTTGGAGCCATGGCAATAAATTGCCTTTCTTATGTTTTTTTGTGTACAGCTGAGGTCTGAAAAGGACCTGGATAAGATAAAAGGCCTTAAATTGGAAATGCTGTGGTTAGATGGGAATCCACTCTGCAAACTCTTCAGAGACCAAACTTCATACATCAGGTCAGTCTGACACTGTAGTCCGGTTTGAAGAAGCTAATTGAGCAGAATTGTGTGTGGTATTTTGTGGTAAGACCACTTTTGCTATTTAGTAATGATGTACCACTTTGCAGTACTGCACAGGCAAACTTATGGATGATTGATTTGAATGAATGGTCGGGATTTGTTCCCATACATCAGTCCTAATCCCTTGGCCCTGGGGTAAAATGCACCTGAGTTAAGTGTCAAATGCTTCTTAGTATATCAGTCGCATCTTTGCCCATCCACACGCCAGAAACTCAAATATATTCCAGCCAGGGACTGGCACTGATTTGAGCTATAACCTACCCCAGTTTCTGGCATAAGTTTTATAGTAAATTCACGGGCTGTGCTAAGCTCTGCCCCATTTGTCACCACTGTTAAATTCAAAAAGTTGCAGATTATTTTGCTATATGGAGTGGGCCACAATTTGAGACTTTTTTCATACCACATTAGAGGCTTAAATAGCTTAATAAATGTCTCCCAATGTATTTTAGTGTTGCTGTGTAATCAGAAAATGACCCATCGTTTAAATCACATTTTTATGTTTAAAATATTTTTAAAGAATTTTTGCTGTTTTTAATTTTCCATCTGTAGTTAAACAAAACCATAAAATCCTGCAGTTTTCGTACTGGCCACTAACCCTAATAATAGGCGCCACTTCTTGGTCTGTACAGATCACTTTACTGCAGTTACCTTATCTATACACAGAGGTGATATCATTACAGGCAGGATTGGAATGACAGATGAGACAGGGTCCGCAATTCACAATAGGTGATTGTCAGAGCGTATCCAGTCTTTCCTTGTATACACTGATCTCTGCACAGGTCACACAGCATGTCTAGAAGAGTCTCCCATAGAAGTCAATGAGGTCCCCTTCTGACCATTGTGTCTATGGCCATAGGGCTGCTGTAAAGCCGTTTTCTAAATGCTGTTAAAAAAGCTCAGATAAGATGACCCCCATAATTATGTTCAGGAAATAGAATAAAAAAATCTGTAATCAGAAAATAAAGAGATTAGAAAAAAGTATGTTATTTTCTGGTTTTCACTGGCAGAAGAAAATTTTGTGACACATCTCCTTTAAAATATCTTTAATAATTATGTTTCATTAGCATTACACGCTGGTATGTTTCACTTCCTGTGTATCCCATGCTAATCACATTTGTGGAGAAAATGCTCTGCTTCTTATTATAAGTACTAGAACGTCAGCTTTCTTCAGGGCATTCTGCGGCAGCTCCCTGGTGAGACTCCAGCAGATGAGGGCACATTTACTGGCTGGCGTCATTTGGGTGCCCTTGTATCCTAATTCTCTTAGGGAGCACTGTAAACCCCATGATATTTATCATATGTGTACATATATACATCACTTGTGTACCTGTTTTCTTATAGTATCCATATTTAGTAATTGTGATAAAGCAATGTGAGCTACCTATGTAATAATCTTTTCAGAACATATATATAAATAATATTTGTAAGCATACTTGCAACACTCATATCTATCAGTTTTCTTCCTTTAGTATACTCGTTTTCCCCTTTCTCACTTTCTGTTACTTTTACAGTTCCATTTTATTTTACTCTTATGCCATGACACGTCATTGCTCACTCATGCCACGAAATATGTCCTCTGTCAGTTTTTATCCATTAATTGGTGCGTGCTGCTCTCCCTGTCTTCCTCCTGCTCCTCCCTATTCTTGGGTAGGAGGACTCCATTATTGGCTGTCTCTCAAGGTCACTTGTTACTCCAGTGCCAGCCATTTCCATTCAGAACTTGCACACTCCGTCCGCTTTTATTTTTTGTGTCACATTGTGGTTGCTTGGTCCATGACGGGTAAGTCTCCCCAGGCGGGAGCAACCTAAGGCAGACCTTATAACAGCCACGAGAAGATGAAGATTGAAGGAGGCGGTTGAAATGTTAAGCCTAAAGCATGTTGTCCTGTGTAACCCACGTGTCTCTGGAACCCTCCTTGCCAGGAGGATGGGCATTGTGCCCTTAAAGAGTTAAGGAGGAAAAATATCTGCTAATGAGCCTCCACGCCCTGGCAATAGTGCTCCGAGGCTGAGCAGTGAAAAAGGCAACCCTGTCTGGAACCTGTTTATAAATGTGGAACAATGATTTCATAGGGAGGAGTTGGAGGCGGATGGGCATCAGGTGCAGCATGTGGTGTTCCCGTACTGTCATAGGATGTACCCGTGGTTATCACTGCTTGCTCTTCATTTCTGGCGATTCTGCCACCTTCATTTTCCTGCTGTTCACCATACCAGGCCACACATTGCCTCTTGCACATCATATATCATTTTCTGTTTTCTTCTTTTCTGCTGGTTTTCTTCTAATTCATCATTACATTCTTTAGTTTTATTTCATCCACCAGTAGCCTTTCAGATTGCCTCAAATGTTTGCGTTTCACTTTTTAAAGAACACATTTTTATCTTTGTATGGTAGCTCACTATAAGTAATACAAATCAGTGACCATACCAAGGTGATAAAAGGATTTATATGTCCAGTGGTATGGTCACCGCATCAGCAGCCACTGTACTTGTGCCTTCTCCCTGTGTTGTACTCATTGTAGGACCCCGCTGAGAAGAAGCCTAGTGAATTGCTGTCATGTTTTAACCCAGTGTTAGCTGACCTTGCTAGTAGTATTCTAGAAAGCAGTATTTTCTTTGCATATAACCTTGGTTATTGAGGAATAAGTGTCAATGATTTGCACTTTATAGTCTGTTGCTGGACGTTGTATGCCATGTCTTCCATGAATAATTAAACAAGTTCAGAGCTAATCACCAAATGGGACAGTTTACATACCTCAGAGCATACACATGTCTTCTTCAGCATAGCTGTGGCTGTAGTTCCACATTCCCTTAGCAGAGACCGGTGCTTCATCGCTTCCTACTATCAGGGTATTGTAGAGGCATGACCATGGTGGGGCTGGGCTTACTGTTTGCCAGAACTAATATTCTCCGTATTCCTGTTTTTGTCCGTCGACCTGCGGATTTTGCCGTGGATGACAGTGCCTTGCGAGAACGTTTTCCCAAACTCCTGCGGCTGGTGAGATCACTATGTATTGTCTGTATATGTAGATGTTTTATCAGTGATAGCTGGCATCTAGTGGCGGTAATATTAATATACAGTGTTCTTATTCTTTTTTCTTCCTCTATTCTTCTACCTCACAATTTTCACCCCTTGTATATCTTCTATTCTTTCCTCTTTTTTTTTTCCGCTTTTCTATTCTTTCACTTTAATAGGATGGACATGACCTTCCTCCTCCAATCACCTTTGATGTAGAAACCCCCACAACACTCCCTCCTTGCAAGGTAAGATCCTGTCTTAGTTTTTTTCCCTTAGAACACTACTTTATGATCAATGACTAATAATTGCTTTCTGTCTTTATTTTTCAGGGCAGTTATCTTGCAACAGATGATATTAAAGCATTGGTTTTGCGATTTCTTCAACAGTGAGTAGATGCCCTATGTAGGGCAGCATTAACTGAAAGAGACCAATGTGAAAACGCTGGTCATTTACTTTATTACCATAATCAGTATTGACCAGATAGAGTCACAGGGCTTCAGATCACAACCAAAACGGACGCTAATTTGAGCAAGAATTTGCAAATGCCGGCAAGCATTTATAGTTTTGTTGCCTTTTGGGACAGGTTCCACATTGCAGCTCCTCATAGTGACGAAGCACCCTACATTTGCAGAGCCTGGCACTGGATTTTAATCTGCTACTGCAGATCGGGTTCCAAACAGATGGCAGAAGCAGTTTATTATTGCTTCCATCTTCTCATTTGCTCAGTACAGCGCTCTGCATGTCTAAAATGTAGAGGTTGTTTTCCTCTATAACTGGGGTCCCTTTGGATGCCTGAATTATTAGTGGAAAAGTGCAAAAAGAAAAAAAAAGGAATCTGTTCCCCCTCTACTTTATGATCGAAGGGAAGGAACGCCATAAGGATTTAAGAGAGCAGATTTCCCTGGGATCGTTTAAGTTGCCATATGACATTTAAAGACCCCCTGATGCATCCCTAGTAGAAACTCCAAAAAAGTGACCCCATTGCTGGATAAGGTGACAGTTTTATTGGTACTATTTTGGAGTACATATGATTTTTGATTGCTCTATATTACGCTTTTTGTGAGGCAAGGTAACAAAAAAATGGCTGTTCTGGCACAGCTTTTATTTAGTTTTTTACGGCGTTCATCTGACAGGTTTGATCGTGTGCTATTTTTTTTTTTTTTTATAGAGCAGGTTGTTACGGACGCGAGGTTATCAAAGGTGTCTACTTTTATTTTTATTTTGTTTCAATTTTACATAATGCCACTTTTCCCCTATTTAGTACTGAAAAATGATGGGTACATTTTAAACTTGTTGGGAGACCAGGTGATCAAGCTGACGTATTTAGTTTTGCTCACCAAAATACTAATGATTGTAAAGCAGGAGAGGTCTGTGCGGGGTGTGGGAGAATGAAGTAAACCTAGATTGCATTTAGAGACGCCAGCTCGAAAATAAAGGTTGATTCTGTTATTGCTGGTTGGCGTTTGCTATAACAACAAGCGGACTATGCAGTACTTTTCTTTTTTTTCTAATCGCATGTGACTTGTGCTTTCAACTTTTGCAGATATTACACGTGCTATGATAGTGAAGATCGTGAAGGCCTCCTTAATGTATACCACGATGAGGCTTGCTGTTCGCTCAGCATTGCTTGTGGACAAGGACAGAATCCCACTAGGTGAGTGTTGCTCCTTCCTCCCTTCTTCCCTCAATATAGTTTTTGTTTTCTCTGATGTGGCTTGTATTTTGACAGAAGCAGTCTTGGAGAGTATTTTAACAACAGCAGAAATCTAAAAAGAGTACGCGATCCAGGTAGGAATTGTCTTTTCTTGCAATATTTAATGCTGTGTGAAACAAGTGTCAGAATAGATTTATAGTAAAAGCAACACATTAAATTTTGACCCTTTCTTCTTAGGACGACGCTTTAAACTACTGAAACACAAGCGCCTTAATGTTGTTAGCTTCCTAAATGAGCTCCCTCGTACACAGCATGATCTCAATTCGTTTGTTGTAGACATTACTGCTCAGTCTGTGAGTACACTTTTTAATCTTTGGGGTTCTAGGTTGTTTTCTTGTCTCCAAATATACCCGTCCTCTATCACATTGATACTGTCCTCTATATACCCTCAGTATTTGGTTTTTCCCCCCTTCTCTCTCATCCGGACCATTTTTCCCTTTTTTTTAAACTACCTGTTTGTGTATTTGCAGGGTTAGGGTTACTCTGTATTTCCTGTTATAGCACACTAATTGGATTTTTTCCTTCTTACAGAACACACTACTGTGTTTTGTGGTGAACGGCGTATTTAAAGGTGAGTGTTTGCATGCAGTAGTGTAGAGATGATTCAAGTGCTTTACAGTAGTGTAATACACAATGTAGAAGGGTAATATGTCCTGTCATCTGACATCATACCTAATTCTGTGCTGTTTAATTTCCCAAATGTAATTATTTTGTGAAGTAGATCTCCAAGTTCCCTGCTTTCCTTCACCGAGCCATTGATTTGCCATTAAGACTGTCTGTAGCCCCCACAGAGTGGAGCTCCTTGCAAACATTTGCATAGCTAGGTAGAGATATGCATATTCGGCACACTCCCCCTTGTGGGTCCACTTATGATTTTCTTGACACTTTGGTGACCAAGATGTTTCCCACCCTGTAGTTTAACCACTTGCCGCCACGCTAACGCCGATGGGCGTCAGCGCGGCGGCTCTCTCAGGTCTCACTGCCGTCTATCGGCGTCATCTCGTGAGACCCGAGATTTCATTCAGACGTCCGTATGTGTTTTGCGGATCTGCGGATCCGCAAAATACAGACACCGGCAATGTGCTTTCCGCATTTTGCGGATCCGCACATTGCCAGAACTATATAGAAAATGCCTTTTCTTGTCCGCAAAATTTTGCGGAACAGAATTGCGTACGTGTGAATGAGGCCTAAGGGTCCCTTAGCGATCTCAGCTTTACAGCTTTCCCCTCTTTTTTTTTTTTTTTTTTTTTTTTTTGCACATTTTTTAGAGATTTTTTAATCCACATTGATCAATGTGAATGAAGAAATCTGTGCCGTTCATTTTTTTTCTTTCAGCCCAGTGGCTGAAAAATCTCATTACCCGTATGCTCAATATAAGGCTCCATTCACACGACCGTATGTTGTCCGCAAAAAAACGGATCCGTGTCCGCAAAAAAACGGATCCGTGTCCGCAAAAAAACGGATCCGTGTCCGTTTTTTTGCTGATCCATAGACTTCAATAGGGCCATGTCCTATTGAAGTCTATGGATCAGCAAAAAAACGGAATGCAATCCGTTTTTTTGCGGACACGGATCCGTTTTTTTGCGGACAACATACGGTCGTGTGAATGGAGCCTAAGGAGAATAGCAGAAACTCCAAATGCTGGTCATACATGTAATGATTGCGGAGACCCTCAAATGCCAGGGCAGTACAAACACCTCACATGTGACCCCATTTTAGAAAGTAGACACCCCAAGGTATTCGCTAAGGGGCATAGTGAGTTCATGGAAGTTTTTATTTTTTGACACAAGTTAGCAGAAAATGAAATTTTTTGAAAAAAAAAAAATCCATTTCTGCTAACTTGTGACAAAAAATAAATTCCATGAACTCACTATGCCCCTTAGCGAATACCTTAGGGTGTCTACTTTCCGAAATGGGGTCATTTATGGGGTGTTTCTACTGTCTGGGCATTGTAGTGCGTCAGGAAACAGGACAGGTGCTCAGAAAATCAAAGTGCGGAAACTCACTTTTTTGCACGATAGTTTGTAAATGCTATAACTTTTACCCAAACCAATAAATATACACTTATTGCATTTTTTTTTTATCAAAGACATGTAGAACAATAAATTTAGAGAAAATTTAAAATTGAAATGTAGTGTTATTTGAAAATTTTTACAACAGAAAGCGAAAAATGTCATTTTTTTTTTTTTTGCAAAAATTTCGTCAAAAAAAGTAAAATATCAAAAGTAAAAATGTCAGCAAGAATGAAATACCACCAAATGAAAGCTCTATTAGTGAGAAGAAAAGGAGGTAAAATTCATTTGGGTGGTAAGTTGTATGACGGAGCAATAAATGGTGAAAGTAGCGTAGTGCGGATTTGTAAAAAAGGGCCTGGTCACTAGGGGGTTATAAACCTGTGGTCTTCAAGTGGTTAAAGGGGTTGTCTCACTTCAGTACGTGGCAGTTATTATGTAGAGAAAGTTAATACAAGCCACTTACTAATGTATTGTTATTACCCGTATTGCTTCCTTTGCTGGCTGGATTCCTTTTTCTATCACATTATACACTGCTCGTTTCCATGGTTACAGACCACCCTGCAATCCAATCCGCTGCAAACGGGCGGTGCGCCCTCATGGACGCGCAGGCCTGGGCAGTGCTGCAGCCGCCTGAGGCTCTATATAGAGAGTGTGTGTGTATATAGGCACCTTTGAAAACGGGCTCGACCAGGAATTTGGTCCTGGCGCCTGGGATTTGTCGAGCCCTGATTTAATGTGTCTAATTTAATAAAGAATAATCATAAATCACTGTGTAAAACTGTCTCTCTTCATTTGCCAAAATGTACCTGCTACTATAAAACACACATGAAAAACAAAAATATGTACTGATCTATTTTTCTTACTCCTTTAGTTGAGGGGCAATCTAGTGATCCTGTACGCGCTTTTACACGGGTGTTCATAGCTGTGCCAGGCACTGATGGAGGGTAAGTTGGACAGCTGAACGGTTATGTAAACTTAGACTTATGGGTTCATTTCTCAAACTGGTGTAAAGTAGAACTGGCTTAGTTGCCTATAGAAACCAATCAGATTCCACCTTTCATTTTTGACAGCTCCTTTGGAAAATGAAAGGTGGAATCTGGTTGCTATGGGCAACTAAGCCAGTTCTAATTTACACTAGTTTGATAAATGCCCTAATTTTTTACACTAGCATGGGGTTTTGTAATGAAGACCTCTCTTGATATTTTTTTTTTTTAGTACCTTCTTGCATTCCCCATGTAATAACAATTCTGGAGTATATAATATTTATTTATATAGCATCACCATATTCCGCAGCGCTTTACAAATTCAGAAGGTTCATGTACAAAACAAAAGACATCACAACATAACTGACTAATATACAACTGTAACACTAGAAGTGAGGGCCCTGCCCGCAAGAGCTTGCGGTCTATGATATACTTCTATACCTCTATATTGTACTCTTTCTTTATTATTCTTGCTAGCAGTTGTGAATGAATTGCTAAGAGCTCATTCACATGAGCAATACAGAACATGTCTGGGTCTGTTCAGCAAAAGACTCATGTTTTTGAATGCATGATAAATCAGTTTTGCCAGCGATTGTATTCAGCACTTCAGTTTTTTCCATTATATAAGAAACAATAGACACTAAGACAGTAATACCCAGCATCTATTAGCAACCATCACTCAAAACGGACTGCATTTAGACACCAGTTGTGTGTTTTTTTTGTTTTGTTTTTTCACTGACCCATTGACTTGAATGGACCAGCCCTTTGTTAAAAAAAAAAAAAAAAACAGATGAAGGTAAGCATATGATGTACTTTTTCCTAAATCGGACATGGGGTCAATGGAAAAACGGTGTTCTTGTGCATGTAGCCATTGAAGTGAATGGGTCAGTATTCAGTCTGGATTCTATACATTGTAAAAACAGACCACTTCTGGACGGCACACCTAAACGTTTGCAGTGAAGGTCCAGATTGGTGTTTACATTTGGGAGTGTGTCCATGCACAGTGTGACAATAGCATTGCAAATAGCAATTCATTCATAAAGGAATGACACGTCATGTTAGTTGCTCCAGAACTGTTTTTACAAAGGGGATACAAATAGTTGCTACAGGTCCTCTGGGATAGTAGACTCCGTGGTGGTCTAAGGTAGAAGTGGATTTAGTATCTTGATTACTGACTGGTAGCTAAACATAAATGGGAAACTTATCATGATGGGAATATTTGAAGCCAGTTTTGCTTGTCTGTGTTGGCGTACTTTATGCCACATTTATCAAATATCTCATGTTTGATAAATCTGTTATCCATAGACCTAACTCTTTTGTCTATGAAAGCTACTAAGTGAGATTTTTTTTTTTTATGACTTTTTAAAGTCTCAATGATGAATCTGGAATGAAACTCATTAATATAGCTAACTACACCCTCTTTTCCTCACATATTTCAAAACTGGAGACAGTGGTGTAAAAATGCTAAAAGATTCAGCTGCCGAAACATACAACCATAGAGTGTCCAGGTCAGCTTGTAGTGTATGGACATCTTCCAGGGACTGCACAGTACTACATAGCTTGGTGTCCTCTGCAAAAATAGATGCAGTGCTATTAATTCCATCCTCGATAAGTTGGGACAGGGTCGGCTCCAGGTCCATGTGGGCCTCCTTGAGGTGTTTTTTTTACATTTACATGTCCCCCTGTGGCTCCCACACCGTATAATGACCCTCAGTGGCCCTCATACAGTATAATGACCACTAGTGGCCCTTAACACAGTATAATGACCCCCCCCCCCACACACACACAGTATAATGACCCCCAGTGGCCCACCCCCACACAGTATAATGACTCCACAGTGGCCCTCCATTCAGAATAATGACCCCCAGTTGCCCCCACACCGAGGGTTGTACTGTATTGAGGGGTCAATATACTGTATGGAGGGGTCAATATATTGAATAGGGGCTCTGGGGGTCATTATACTGAATGGAGGTTCATTGGGGCTCATTATACTAAATGGGGGGCACTGGGGGTCATTATACTGTGTAAGGGGCCCTCATTAGGGATCAACCGATATAGATTTTTTTTTAGTGCCAATATTATGTGAACTTTCAGGCCGATAGCCGATATTTTCTGCCGATATTCTGAGCTTTTTTGTTTTTGAGAAAAAAAAATTTCTACACAAATCTGCTGAAAAAGGAGTGTATGATGTAGTGGGTTAACATACACTGCATATGTGAGGTATAATTTACTTAGTATACCTCACATATGCAGTGTGTTAACCCTCATACTACATCATACACCCCTTCCTTATATATTATATACCTCATAATATTATACATACAGTGTGTTATATAATATATACCTCGCTCACACTACATCATACATCCTTATATTGTGTGTGACTTGTTACCCTGACTTATATCACATTACTTGCAAAATGCAATGCATTTTACTGCTCAGGGGCTAATACTTACTAATACTGTTATACATATACAGTCTGTGTGTGTTATATACCCTCATACTACATCATACACACATTTAAATTACATACTAATGTGTGTATGATGTAGTAGGACTAGGTACTGTTGCAGTACTGCAGTGGCACTGTTAACCTGCCTAAACTCCGACTAACAAATTTCAGAGATACTGCCCTCCCTAATATAAACAACCAGATGTATTTGATCCCTCAGCCGTAAGCCATATCAACTCCACTAGTAATTGGTGCAGTGTCCAAAAAGGACTTTCACAATGATAGACTTGCAAAGGAATCTGTCAACTAAAAACCTACACTGCCCCCCGTTTAGGTTTTTAGTTGACAGATTCCTTTGCAAGTCTATCATTGTGAAAGTCCTTTTTGGACACTGCACCAATTACTAGTGGAGTTGATATGGCTTACGGCTGAGGGATCAAATACATCTGGTTGTTTATACTGGGGAGTGTTATTCCTGACTGAAAGGTTGCAGTATCTCTGAAATTTGTTAGGCAGGTTAACAGTGCTACTAAAGAATGTGAATAACCACACACTAACGTAGTTTAGAGCAATAGCAGACATTTTTCACACTCTCCTTAAATGACAAAATCTCTTGTCTCAGCCTATTAACATTTTGGGTTATATCGGCTAAGTACAAAAGCCTTGTGCTGACCCATGTAGCCCAAGGACAGGAGTTAGTGCACATCTCCTGACCCTATTAGAAGCATTATTGAATACTAGTTTTAGCTTGCAAAGGGTCAACTAAACTTTGAAAAGTCTGTTAGACCAAATCAACACATTTAGATAATGAGTCTATTTAAAAAAAAAAAAAAAAAGCAATAAAGGTGAAGTTTTATTCTATACCTGGGTCAAGACAGGTTTAAGCCTTTTGAGGCATATAAAATGAGCAATGTGCCATTCACGAGAGAATTTATAAAAATTATGAACAGGGACACAGCAATAACTAAGCTGAATTGTTTGAGGACTCTTTACACTGCTATTGATGATAAAAACTCGCCAAAAGGTATGTTTTACTGCCCTCCCATGGGCAGGGACTTACTCCCTTTTAAAGTGTTTTTTCCATGTTACAAAGTGATGCCACGCTGATAAGGCTTCACTTTAAAGGGCTTCTGTCACCCCCCAAAAGCCTTTTTTTTTTTTTTTGCCTCACTAAAAAGCTTATAGGGCGATTATTCTAAACATATTCTTGTTAACCGTTTTTGTAGGATAATTCTGCTATAAAAAGTTATTTTATAATATGCAAATTACCTTGCTACCAGCAAGTAGGGCGTTTACTTGCTTGTAGCCGCTGCATCACGCTTGTAAAAAAACGCCCCTCCTGTGGTTGATTGACAGGGCCAGCGAGCGCTCTCCTCCTCCTGCTGGCCCTGTCTCCGTTTAAAATCTCGCGCCTGCGCCATACCGTTCTTCAGTCGGTGCAGGCGCACTGAGATGAGTACTCTCGCTCAGCCGCTCCTTCCTCAGTGCGCCAATGACGTCACAGCTGCACCCGGAAGAAAAGACGCAGGCGCACTGAGAGGAGTACTCTCGCTCAGCCGCTCCTTCCTCAGTGCGCCAATGACGTCACAGCTGCACCCGGAAGAAAAGACGCAGGCGCACTGAGGAAGGAGCGGCCGAGCGAGAGTACTCCTCTCAGTGCGCCTGCGCCGACTGAAGAACGGTATGGCGCATGCGCGAGATTTTAAACGGAGACAGGGCCAGCAGGAGGAGGAGAGCGCTCGCTGGCCCTGTCAATCAACCACAGGAGGGGCGTTTTTTTACAAGCGGGATGCAGCGGCTACCAGCAAGTAAACGCCCTACTTGCTGGTAGCAAGGTAATTTGCATATTATAAAATAACGTTTTATAGCAGAATTATCCTACAAAAACGGTTAACAAGAATATGTTTAGAATAATCGCCCTATAAGCTTTTTAGTGAGGCAAAAAAAAAAAAGGCTTTTGGGGGGTGACAGAAGCCCTTTAAGACTAGAAATACTTATTTAATAAGCAGCTTTAATGTGTTTCTTTATTGATAACCTTGACAAGTATCTTTATGTTGTCAGGCTCCTCTTGGTGAATGATGATCAATTCATAAGGAATGCCACCACAGAAGAGATTCGGAAAGCATTTGCCACACCAGCTCCTACTCCTTCCAGCAGCCCAGTACCTGTCCATGCACCTGTGCCACAAGATATGGTGCAAGCATTTTCACTATTCTCAGGAATGAATGCAGAATGGTCTCAAAAGTAAGATCCCCCCCCCCCCCTATTCTGGCACACAATATACAGCTCCACATTACAGTTGTTTGAATGTGCCCTAAAGTTGTGTGTCGATACTTTCTCACTTTATAACCATCCATATGTCCCAACAGGTGTCTTCAGGACAATGGTTGGGACTTTGAACAGGCAGCACAGATTTTTATGAAGCTCAAGGTATGTACTGGTTGAGGAAGACTACATAGTCTTTCGTAAGCTCTTACGACCCGTCAGGTTCTTTACGCTGCCCAGAGGACAACATAATCTGGTGACAGACACTGTGATTTCACTGGTCTGTCACTTAAGACTTAACATAAAATCATTTTTGAGAACTCACAAGTTAAAGGGGTAACTAAAACCTTTGATGGGCAGCAGCAGTGCTCAGAGCGCTTTGCCCCTTTGATTTTCATTTGATCTGTCTGGCTTTTTAAGCATGTGGAGTACACATCCCATATACCTTAATTATTTAAAGAGAGCCTGTCACAATGAAATGCAGCATGTTGGAGCAGGAGGAGCTGAAAAAATTGATATATGTATATTTGTATGAAAAGATTCAGTAAAGTATGTAATTCATACATTTAAAGGGGTTGTCTGGGTTCAGAGCTGAACCCGGACATAAACCCTTCTTCATCCAGGCAGCCCCTCTGAGATGAGCATTGGAGCTTTCCATCCTCCGATACTCTCCCTTGTCCTGCACTGTATCGCGCAGGGCAAGGGCTTTTTTGTTTGCAAACTTGCACTGCTAGAAGGAGGCTTCCACCTAGCAGTGTTCCCGGTGACATCACTGGCACTAATGGGCGGGCTTCAGCCCTGCCCTGGCCTGTTTTACATTAGTTGCAGTGACGTTACCGGGAACACCGCTAGCGGAAGCCTTCGCCTAGTAGAGACCCGGTACGTCACCGGATCTAATAAAACAGCGTTTTCCCCGCATGATTCAGCACAGGGCAAGGGAGAGCATGCTCCGATACTCATCTTAATAAGTCTGCTTGGGTGAAAAAGGGGATATGTCAGAGTTCACAACCCCTTTAAGCTTCTGCCCTTTCCAAACTTTAAAGGGGTATTCACAACTCCCTCTATAGCATTTTCTTCAACTGCAGTTTGAATCTAAGGTCCAGATGGGTGTTATCAGTTAGGGGTGTGTCCTTGCACAGTCTGACACTGGCAGCACTGACTGTAGAGTGAGAGACTGTGCAGGGACACATGCCCAACTGATAACACCCAGCTGGACTTTGCTGCAAACTGTAAGTAATTCATCGAACAGCAATAATAAATGAATGGGACATCATAGTCATAAGAATGGATGCATCGAAATTGTTATTACAAGAGGGTGCAAGTAGTTACTAAACATCACTTTTCTGGAGAGATAAGCAGGTACTTTTTAAAAGGAATTTGTCACCACAGTCTTAGACTATAAAGAGTCCAGGTTGCTATTTTTAATTTTCCTACTGTCCTCCATTCACCCGCTTTTAGGGTTCAAAACTACACTAAGATGCATTAGGACGGCTGTGCACATGCATATGTCCTCTCCATTATGTTAGCACAGAAGTCCTGACTGTGTTTTTCAGCGCAGCTTTTAGTGCTGACAGGGGAGGGGTATTGAGAGAATAAAAAATGTCGATCTGGACTCCTTATGTACAGTACTACTTATGTATTACTTCAGATAATAGTCCAGAATTGTGGAGACAGATTCCATTTAACCCCTTAAGGACCAGAGTTTTTTTTTTTTCTGCGGGGGGTTTTTTGCGCTCCCTGCCTTCCCGGAGCCATAACCTTTGTTTATTTTTCGGTTGGCATAGCCATATGAGGGCTTGTTTTTTGCGAGACAAGTTGTACTTTCCAACGCCACCATTTAATATTGCTTATGATGTAGTGGGAAGCAGGAAAAAAAAAACTTTTACTCTACAGGTCAGTACGAGTCCGGCGATACCCTATATGTATAGGTTTTCTTGCGTTTTGATGGTGAAAACAAATTCAAAATTGGGGAAAAATCAGTTTTACTTTTTTGTCGCCATGTTTTGACCACTATAACTTTTTTGTAATTATATGTACAGAGCAATATGGCGGCTCATTTTTTGCATCATATCTTTTTATTGATACCGTTCTGGAGTGTGTGACCTTTTGATCACCTTTTATTTAATTTTTTGTGGAAAATGAAGCGACCAAATATGGCGAATCCGCCATTTGGATGCTTTTTTCCGTTTTGCTGTTTGACGTATGGGGAATACTTTTTTTTAATTTTTTTTATAGTATGCAACACTCATGATGTGTATTTTTTTTTTGTTTTTTTATTTTGGCAAAAGGGGGGTGATTTGAACTTCTATGTATTTATTTTTTTAATTTTTTTTTTCACACTTTTATATAGTTCCTATAGGGAACAATCATCTGATTGCGATCATCATACATTCCAATGCAATAGCATTGGAGTGTATGAAAAAATCGCATATTTCCTATGAAGCCTATTACAGGCAAGGCTCCATAGGAAATACTACAGAGCAGCCTGGGTTTCATTCATAGACCCAGGCTACTACAGGCACGTTCCGGCTCCTCCGATTGCCACATGGGGGAGCCGAAGCGCGCACTCGGATGCCGTGGTCAGGATTGACCACGGCATCTGAGGGGTTAAATGTCCGCGATCGGCATTGCTGCCGGGTGCGGACATTAGCTGCGGGTGTCTGCTACAAGAACCATGTGGACACCCGCGGCTAAGGCGCCCACATAAAGCAGTGTGTCCTTAAGAGGTTAAATAATTATGAGCTATCAAGAGTGCTACAAATTGAGCTGTCAGAACAAGTCTTGCCAGTCTGTAGAAGGCACTTCTCACTAAAAGTTTGGGATATTTGGTTTTTGGGTGAAATTTATGGAAAATGGAAAATGTTCACGCTACAGTGATATATCTGGAAAGTAGGGCATTTAAGTAGAAGCATTCAATTGTGATTTTTCATCTCAAACAATTTATTAATACAAAGGTGAACAACAGTAGTGGGTATAAAAGTGCAAACCACCCCATTTGAGGTCCCCCAGTCTCCATCAGCCATTCTCGAATGATGCGACCTCGATGAGCTGGCGCATTGTCGTCTATGAAGATGAAATTAGGTCTGTGTTGTTCATGTAGAGGCACAATGACTGGATAAATGATGTTATTCAAGTAGTATGGGCTTGTCACTGTACCATTTACAAAGTGTAGGGCACTTGTGTATCTCACCTCCCTTAAATGTTCCTGGAGTTGTGTGGCACCCATCATCCGGTTCCTCAGGTGATTGTTCACAATAGGTGTGGGATGTGGCCAAAGTACTTCCCTTTCTGTGAATCTACCAGTCTCTCTGTATCTCTTTTGCAACCTACTGATGACTCTCTAAGCTCAGTGGCCACTGCCATCGGAGAATATCTGCTTGAAGCCTCGCAATCGCGAGGTACTGTTGGTCAATTGTTGTGTGTCATCTTGGTCTCATGATGTCAAAATGTGAACAGCATGATGAGAAGGACCATTTAAATACCAATTCTAATTGGTCCAGGAAGTTTATTGGGCAATTCAGTTGTGAATTTTGCCGTTAAGTTCCTTTCAAGTTCTTCAAAAAGTCCTAAAATATTGAACAGCTAGACATGTTCATTCAGAAGTTTAGAGCAGGTTACATTAAGTTCACCTGTAAAGGTTAGAGTGCATTTTAGGTTCATCCTGAAATTTCTCCTACAAGCCAAATATCCCTAACTTTTTGTCAGTAGTTGTATATATTTTCTAACGTTTCATTATATGGCATTTTCTACCCTCATTCTTGTATAAATGATGGTTTCCCACAATGCAGACTTATCCCATATTACAGGGATAAACATCCTCAGGCAATCCAGCCGTTGTCAAAATTCACCTCCCAGCATGCGCCCATTCACTTTTATAGAAGCTCAAAGAACAGCTGTGCAAGTGTACTTGCTGGGAGTTGTAGTTTAACAACACCTGCAGTTAGGGCTGAAACGATTGCTCGATTTAATCGAGTAATTCGACACAAAAAAATCGTCGATGCAATTTTTTTGCATCGAGGATTCGTTTGTCATGTGACCACGGAGCGGGAGGGCAGCACTTGCTATTACTCCCCGCTCCGTGGTCACCCGTCAGGTCATAGTGCATGTAAGCGCGCCCTATGACCCGACACTGTGCAGAGCGGCTGGCAGCAGAGGAGGCGGGGCGCACAGGGGGAGAAGGAGTCGCTCTCTCCCTCCCCCTGTGCTGCGCTGCCAGTGAGGAGAGACTGGGGGGCGAAGGAGGGGCGGACGCACTGCGCCACCAATGACAGCAGGACCTTACATTGTCCGGCCTTACTAACTAGCAGCTACATAGAGCTCTGTTCTCCCCACTGTGGGCCAGTTACAGTTTCGTGCTCCATGTGCCAATTACTAATATTGGACCAATGGGGAGGAGACATCACCTTCTCTGTGGGCATTTCTTCTCCCTGCGCTGTCCAATCGCAGCACAGAACGTCACAGTGCAGAGAGAAGGAACGCCCACATAGCTGACGTTTCCTCCCTATTGCTCCGATATTAGTAATTAGCATATGGAGCAAGAGACTGTCACTGGCCCACAATGGGGAGAACCGACCGCTCCGTGTAGCTGCTAGTTAGTAAGTCCGGACCATGAAAGGTCCTTTGTAATCTTTAATACAGGAGGCAGGGAGCTGCGATCAGCGGCAGTTAACCCCTCAGGCGCCGCACCTAAGGGGGTTAACTGCTGCCTGCCGTCTGTATTAAAGGTTAATTTTCATTGGTGGCGCAGTGCGCCCACCCCCCAGTATTAAAATCGTTGGTGGCAGTGGCCACAGAGCAGAGTCCCCTCCCCCCTCATTGGTGGAAGTTCTGATTGGAGCCCAGCAGTGTTATAACTGGGCTCCGATCGGTTACAATGGCAGCCAGGACACTACTGAAGCCCTGGTTGCCATGGTAACATTCTTATTAGATTACTCGATTTAATCGTAAAAAATAATCAATAGAATACTCTATTTCTAAAATAATCGTTTACTGCAGTGCCAGAGGTTGCCACCCCCTTGCCCTATCCACAGCATAATATCTGATGCTGGGACCCCCACCTATCACAAGAAAAGGGGTCCCATTCCCTCAAATGAACAGAGCAGCAGGTTGAACTTGCACATTACCGCTCCATTAACTCTTTAAGGGACTGCTGATAATAACCTAGCGCTGTACAAGGGGCTCCATTCTCTGATGAGATATGTTTGTATAAGGGATATGTTTGTATTGTGGGAATCCCCTTTAATAAAAAAAAAAAAAAAAAAAAAAAGGAAAACAAAGCTTGGCAAAATCTTTTTAAGAAATATTGAAATACTTTGCCCAGTCTGTGAAGGTCCTCTCTCGCCATGTCTCAAATCCTCTAGTTCCCTGCCTGCGCATTTTACAGGAAAAATATGATCAGGAATATCAGGATTTTGTCTACAGTATAAATTAAAGTGTAACTGTCATAAAAATTCTTTTTTTTGTTCAATGTAAGCATGCAGTTTTTGCAACAACATACCTGCGTTTATGGTGTTTTCTTCCAGAAAAGGGAAAACGCGTAGCAAAACTGAATTGAATTAATTACAAAATAGAATCACTTGAATGTAATTTAGGTTTGCTGTGCTGCGGTGCAGCCACAAGATGTGGCAGCATACTAAGGTATAATGGAAATATTTTCACCATTGTTTTTACTCATGCCTGGTTTTTGGCTCAAAATCACTGTCAGTCAAACACGGTCATGTGATTTAGGCATGAAGGATTGTTTAAGATGTCATACCACTAGATAAAAAAAAATGAAAAGGTTTGAAAACATAGATTAAATAAACAGATTGATAAAAGATTTCACTGGCCCTTCTGGTTAGAATTAGTTCAGGGGTTAATATGTAGTTAAGGCTTCAGAGATTTGTGCAGATTTCTAAGTTTGTCACGGTCAGGTTGGGTTTCCATGCTCAAGTTTTTTTATGCAGCTTTTGAAGGAGAAACAGTGTTTGCTTTATATGTGCCCTAAGTTTGTAATCTGTTTCTGTCTTTGGCTTCAAGAACTGTACGAAAGCAAGCCTAAACATGGGGTGTTAGCATGAATGAGGCAAGTGAGCGGAGCACAGCTCTGGAGGAGACAGGTTTACAGGAAAGGGGTGAATATGGGAAATTTCAATTTCACTAGTGTCACTTTAAAGTGTGTACTGAGGCGGTTTTATTAATTAAATCCAGGGAGGGTATTATTGGAGTTGGGCAGGGATATTCTATATATTATTTTAAAAATATTGACCCTGTCTTTGCTTTGTTTTCTTGTTATTGTTTATTGCCGTTTACTTATTCTTTACATCTATAATGTGTTGTATTTCCTTTCACAGGCAGAGGGTAAAATCCCTGAAGTTGCCTTCATCAAGTGACTCCCCACTTTAATCTTTCCTTCATCTTTGCTCCTTTTTAAAGTTAAAAATGTCAATTCTGTATATGCCATATAAACAGGTATTTGTGGATTCAAGGAACTGCGTGTCTAATTCCCACTTCACTGGGTGCTATAAATGCCCGGTTTGGTCATTAAACCACATCCGACTACAGAACAGTTTTCATGTGTACATATATTTTGAACGATAAGTGGCATTTGTTGTTCCCCTGGAAAGACTGACTAGTGTTACCTACTTCCGTGACTCTTAATACATTGATTTAAACATTAGATGAAGAATACAGGTGTCTACATTTCTTCTACGTGAGAGATTTTCACATGGTTCACGGAATTCTCCCTGCCACGTTTTGGCTGCATTGTGGATATTTCCTGTCGTTAACATTTTTAATTTACAGGGAATACCAGGACAGACAAACATAAGGCAACCAGTGGGAAATGAGTCTGCAAGAACACCCTGTATTTCTTTTCAGTCCGGAATATCACTTTGGTTGGATCAATGCATGACGTGAAAATAAAATGTGCAACTTTTACTTTATTTAAAAACAAAGAAAAGTGGTATTTGTTGCTTAGATGGTATAAAGTCTGGGGGGGGGGGGATTTACCTAAAGTGGTGCAGAGGAGATCTGGTTTAGCTGCACATGCAGCCAATATGCGCCATTCATTTTTTTTAAAGCTTCTTTGGAAATGTAAAGGATCTATTCCATTGGTTGCTGTGGGATAATTTTCCCTTGCACCACTCTTCATAAATCTCCCCCTATTTATTTTTGTAGAATGGCATCATCAATTGATTAGTCATCTCTTACTGATCTGTATAGTATCACACTAGGCTCAGTGGGAGAGTTATGGGAAACTAGTGCAGAAGAAAAATGAAGTAATAGCCCATAGCAGCTCATCAGATTCAAGCTGGTTGGTTTCTCTGGACACTCTTCATTTGCACTAATTATTGATCATTTGTGATTTACTTGTTTCTTGTCTCATCTCAAAGATGAGACTGCTCCTAGACCTACAAGATTGAAACCTCCTGCAGTGACACTAGGAGCAGTACTGTATAGTTATCTGACTACAAACTGAATTCCATGGATCTTATTTTAATTTTTTTAATTACAATAAATTTGTTTATTTATAACTGCATATGGAAAGAGAAAAATGTATTTAAGAACGATAAACAATGAACTTGGGCTACTTTCACACTAGTGTTTTAGTTTTCCGGTATTGAGATCCGTCCTAGGGGCTCAATACCGGAAAAAAAACGCTTCAGTTTTGTCCCCATTCATTGTCAATGGGGACAAAACTGAACAGAACTGAATGCTCCAAAATGCATTCAGTTCCGTTTAGTTGAGTTCCCAGACCGGAGAGCAAACCGCAACAGACCGGAGAGCAAGACCCCCAATGTAAGTCTATAAATCAGTAGGGACTGATCCGTTTTATCTGATACAATAGAAAAAGGATCCGTCCCCCATTGACTTTCAATGGAGTTTATGACAGATCCATCATGGCTATATAAGACCTATTCGGATCCGTTCATAATGAATGCAGACGGTTGTATTATCTGTAACGTAAGTGTTTTTGCTGAGCCCTGCCGGATCCAGTAAAAAATGCTAGTGTGAAAGTAGCCTTAGTCCTTTGCGTGTCATATTGAACATTGTGTCTTTTTGCAGTGATGCTCTGCCTCTAGCTTTACAAATAGTCGTTCAGTCTAGAATAATATTTGTTTTGTGTCAAACACTTTTATTACGTCAGCTAGTTTTAATTGTCCTGTATTTTATTTTTTAGTACTTTTTCTTTTATTAAAACTGGTGTATTGAAATTATTAAAGTTGGGTGAGGGGGCGTGTCTCTTGACAGTGACTAATGCATGTGTGCAGGCTGATTGGGGTGGGGGGTTATCTAGATATCTAGATCAATGTTCTGAAGGGGGGTACTTGGTGTGCCTGTGTCTGCATATGGCTGGGGCTACGCAGCAACATATGTCACACAACAGTAAGCATCTAAAAATCGCATGACACAAAACTTTGTGCAACCTGTCTGCAGGTTGCTAATACACGGCAGTCACATGTGATTTGCATTTTAGGTATGCAAAAGTCCAACAGTGTAGGATTTTTTGCAACAGTTGCATGTGATTTCACAACTGTGAGAGATGTTACATGCGATGTCACGTGACACATGTCGCTGTGCACCCCAGCCTTATTCTATGTGGTTGTGGAGTGGAGTTATTCGCACATCAGTGATTCACGGACATGTACTGTCTGTGTTCTCCACGGACTGCACAAATATCCATTTTAACGTGTGTATTCACACATCTATGCACAGTCTGTGGTTTTAGCACAGCCCTGTTTTTGTCCATGTTACGGATCCATCACGATCATTATAATCTATAGGTCTGTGGAAAACACGGACCCAACATGTACGCCATCCGTGGTTCGCCTGTGTTTCAAGGACCTTTTTATACGCAGTGTTCTGAAAATCAATCTTCAGCTGTGTCTGTGGAACACAGAGAGCAAAAAACGGACACAGTCCAAACACGGATTCTTCACGGAAATCTTAATGGATGAATTACTGACTATCTTATGACAGATTTCATCACAGACACAGATGTCTGAATAAGACCTAAGTTGGCCTACATTTGTGTTTTTTCTTTCTTTCCCATAATTCCACAGGTTTAAGTGTATGTATGTGTTAGTTGGCTACAATATACTCTGTTTTAATTTTCTATTTTTAAATTTATGTTCCCACAATACCAGAGGTAGGTGTGTGTGTGACTGGGTTTACATGTACCTGTTATCACTCTGATTTGGTATAATTATATGACCAAACACTCTGTGTTGGTGGTCAAAATGATCCAATTTCTCCCATCTAGTCATTATTTAGCCTGCACAAAATGTTGTTCTATCTGCAATAGTATTTGCATGTAGACAAATGGCAAAAGAGGACCTCCACAATTGGGAATACATAATTGTTCCATACTAAATGTATTTTTTACTTGTGTAGAAATATCCAGATTGGACCAGTGTTCCAATAATTGTGATAATATTCTTCTGACATGGACCATAATCTCTACATGTAAACCCAGTCTAAGGCCACGTTCACACGATGCATCAGTATTTGTAAGCCAAAACCAGGAGTTGGACCCTAAAGGGAAAGAGGTATTATGAAAGATATGTGCCTCTTCCGTATTTTAGACCCACTCCGGGCTTTGGCTTTCAAATACTGATCTTTGTAGGGGTGATGGTATTCCAGCATACGCCTGTGCAAAAGTATGACATTGAGTTTCTGATATGCAGTTATTCCATTCTTACACAAAATATCCTTGTCCTCTATTGATATACTTCACTGTGAATGCTGGGTTGTGTGCCCTTCAGGAGGGATGAGTCTACGTGATTCTGTATGTTTAGTAGTGTGTGGTGGCGGTGTGCATGCCTGAATGAGTATTCAGAAAGTGGGGCATCTGTCAAGTGAGACAAATGATTGGGGGTGCGATTACTGGGAGGGGGGTAAACATAGGAAATGGGGTCAGTGATTTATTAGGAGGATGTTTGTGTGAATGCATGTATGTTTGACAGGGGAGCTGTCTGGGAAGTTAGTGGCTTTGTTTCTTCCCTGACAATCAGTCCAGTAATTTTGGCAGTGGAGGGATTAAATGTTATATTGTAGAAAATGTATTACATACTTTATTTGGTAAGGAGCGTGTTATTTGTTGAAGTGTAGGCTGCAGAATATTTTTTTTATTTTTTTTGCATAATTTTGTATTGCAGCGTTACTGCTATTGACTCTTCAATCTCCTTCAATGCCATGAGAAATGTATGTTTGACAAATAAGTTGGCTGTTCTACTGGAATAGCAGTATATTCTCCAAACTGTGGGTTTTGCTGTGCATACCATTCTTACAGAGACTGTGTATTTTCCTGCTATATAATTAAGCACATTCTGACATACAAACTAACATTGTTGCCCATTACAACCAATAAATCTATATTTTAGTTTTTCCATTGGATTTCCCGACCTCTGGTTGTTATGGGTAACAATGGTGGTGTTTCTTTAAAATAAGTTTTTAAAACCGTTTTTTGGAAACTTATTGTTTCACCTTCCAGACCAGTCATTGATGATTTGTGCATTGTTCTCACCAACGAGTTGTGTATTGATCTCACTAATAGTTCATTATTTTACTGCAAAACTATGGAATGGTCAACACCATATCTGCCTTCCCCAAGCATTGTAACAGTTTTGATTATTTGTATTTCAATTTTGATCTTTATAAAGTTAACTAGCTCACTGTGAAACTGTAAATAAATGTATTTTGTTTTTTTCCCCCTTTGGTAAAAATGTGGTGTTTTTTTTACAGCATTTTAAACTTCTAGACATGGCAAGCCTAGTTCAAATAAGCTTTAATTAAAATTTCATCCACTGGAAGATAACACTAAGGCTAAACCTCCATAGGAGGGAACTGTCTGGATTTCCTGTCTTTTGTTGGATATTTTCCCTATTTAATGGGGAAGTGAAAGCCTGTAAACAAATGTGTTGGGGCTGATTCACACAACTGTGTTCTATACAGGTAACATGGTCCATGTGTCATCCCCCTGACCCAACCTGACTGCATCGTAGTGTTTTATGATAGTCAGTTCCTTTCTGATCACAGGTCTATCGTACTATACTTCCATCTTGCGGGCAAAAGTGTTGGGATACACTTCTTAACTGAAATTTGACGTACTATTAAAGGGGTTGTCCCATCTCAGACAATGGGGGCATATCACAAGGATATGCCCTCATTGCCTGATAGGTGTGGGTCCCACCGCTAGGACCCGCACCTATATCGAGAACGGAGCTCTGAAAGTGAAGGAGGGCGCACTGCGCATGCTCAGCTACCCTCGGCGAATATAGCAGAGTGTTGGCTCTGCTATTTCCGTCAGCCCCATAGGAATGAATGGGAGCATGGGCCACGCATGCTTGGTGTGCTTCCATTCACTTTTAGCGATATGCCCCCATTGTCTGAGATGGGAATACCCCTTAAGTCACAGCGGGAAGTGACTTCCCACAAGTAGACGTAATAATAGTACATCATGCTGATCAGGCCGACACAGTAGCTGTGCGCACAGGATCGGTGCAGGGGCCTGGCTGTGACAGCCAACCACCGCTGTATCTGCCAGCATCGCTGTAAACACAGATGCAAACGGATTAACCCCTTATATGCCTCTGGCTGTGGCATATAGGAGATTTGCAGAGGGAGGGGGCTCCCTCTCTCTCAATCGGCCCCCAGCTCTGTGATGACAGGGGCCTTTGGCTGTCATGGCAACCCCGGGACTTGCAGAAGCCTATGAAGCCCAGGCTGGGTCTCCTAGGCACACTGTCAGTGTGAAACTGATAGTTTCTTAGCAGTACAATATAGCATGTATTGTACTGCATTTAAGTAGAGATTCGGCACCCAAAATTTGAAGTCCTATAGTTTCTAGTGAAGTGTCCCTTTCCCTTCATCAAGCTATTTTTTATTAATTATGTCCTTATTTTATTGCTGCATTAAATGCTCTATAAAAATGTCACTCTAACCTTTCCGGTGAAGCTGTAAAGAAAATTCAATTGGTGCCAAAACAGCACTTTTTTTGTCGAACGATCAAAAAAATTGTGTACCCCAAAATGGGAAAAGTAAAAACATCAACTCTTCCCGCATAAAATGAGCCCATACATAAGACAATCGCCACAAAAAAGTATTAAGAAAATGGCGACACAAAAACTTTTGTGTAAAACTGAAACAAAACAACTTTTAGTATCACTGCATTCTTAATGACCTGCTCTATAAAGATATTACATGATCCCTACACTGTAAAAAACAAAACAGCCTGAAGAACCTTCTCCCCAAATGAGGCATCAAAATGGAGCTGAAGCCTATAATGTTTGAGAAATGTATGGGGAGAGCTCCAGGTAGCCGCTCTATAAACCTGAGCCAAAGACACATCAGCTCCTTCAGCCCAAGAGGTGGAAACTGCTCTAGTAGAATGAGCCCCGAAACCTGAAGGAGGGGAAAGACCTAAGCAGATGTAAGCTTTAATTAGGGCCTTCTTCACCCATTTTGCAATGACCCCTGAAGTAGCTTTTTTTTCTCCTATTTCTGCCTAAAAACTGAACAAGGAGGTTTTCGTCTTTTCTCCAAGGCGCGGTAACATCCAGGTAGACTAACAAACATCTTTTAACATCTAAGCAATGAAACCTTTTTTCCCAACTGTTGGAAGGGTTAGGAAAAAAGGAAGGTAACCCAATGTCCTGGCTCCGTTGAAAATCAGAGACAACCTTGGGAATGAAGGAAGGCAGGGGCCTGATTACCACTTGATTGTCTTGGATGACCGTATAAGGTGGATATGCAGAAAAGGCCTGGACCTCAGATATCCTCCTAGCCGAGGTAATGGCCAGAAGGAAAGCCATTTTAATGGCCAGAATATCAATCTGGATCTCCAATAAGGGTTCAAAGGGCTTATCAATTAGGGCCGTCAAGACTTTGTTCAGGTCCCAAGGAGGAGAAAGAGGTCTTACAGAAGGATGGATTCTGGCAGCAGCAGAAAGAAAACGTTTGACCCAGGGATGAATTGCTAACTGGTAGTCAAAAAAGTAACTCAAGGCTGCCACCTGAACTTTTAAGGTGGAGGCCTTAAGCCCCTTGTCTAAACCTGCCTGTAAGAAGTCTAAAATTTTAGGAATTTCTGGAGGACTGAATAGATCAGGACTGGAACCCAGAAAGGAAGAGAAGATATTCCAAACTCTATTATATTTTCTGGCTGTTTTAGTTTTTCTACTACCTAGAAGAGTGGAAACAACTTTGTCAGAAAGCCCTCTCCTCAACCAGATGCCCCTGTCAATCTCCATACTGCCAATTGAAGAATCTCTAGGTTGGGATGCGACACTGGACCCTGGGAAAGGAGATCCTCCCTTTGAGGAATCATTCAAGGGGGACCCCTGGCTAGGCTTAACAGGAAGGAATACCAGACTCACTTGGGCCATTGTGGGGCTACCAGGATTATGGAGGCTCCTTCTGTCTGTACTTTTTTCAGTACCTCTGGGATTAGGGAAATAGGTGGGAAGGCATAGCTGAGTTCCTGGCTCTAGTCCTGAGCCAGACTGTCTACCGCTGTAGGATTCTCTGCATTGTTTAGGGAGAAGAATCTTTCTGTCTTCCTGTTCTTTCGAGTGGCAAAGAGGTCTATAGTTGGGGTCCCAAACTTTGACACAATCTGGGAAAAAATATTTTCGTTCAGACTCCATTCTGCCTGACTGAGTTTGACTCGGCTTAAAAAGTCGGCCAAAGTGTTCTCTTTGCCCCTCAGATGTATTGCAGACAGGGTCAGGTTCCTTTCTTCCGCTATCTTGAAAATTTCCTGGCAAAGGAAGATTAAGGATGGTACTCTTGTTCATCTCTGATGGTTTATATAAGCCACTGTGGTTGAATTGTCCGAGTAAAAGACCAATTTTTTGTTTACGACATCTGGAAATACCACTTTTAGCACTCTTTCTACTGCCTTGAGCTCTTTGTAATTTGACGTGCAGGCCCTGGTTCCTAAATCCCATCTTCCCTGCCAGTATCTCCCATCTTAGTGAGCCCCCCAACCCCATGGACTGGCATCTGTTGTTATCAGTGTGGGCTCCGCGAAGGACCAAGGCACTCCTGCTGAAAGGTTCCTCTCGGATGTCCACCAAAGGAGAGAATACCTTGCTTTGGAGGAGAGATGGAATTTTTTCTCTAGCGTCTGTGGAAGACCATCCCAATTCTTCGAGATGTCCAACTGTAACGGTCTTGTGTGAATCTGAGCGAACAGTACCGCGGGAATTGTAGCAGTCAGGTGCCCCAGTACTGCCATCGCCTTTCTGAATGAACATCGAAAGGAACGGAAAAGCATCCAGACATGTTCTATTGTTGAAGAAACTTTCTTCTAAGGGAGGAATGTCTTCTGAGCCGTGGAATCTAGCTGCATTCCTAAAAAGGTGCAATTTTGAGAGGGGTTTATACAAGATTTTTTTTTGATTCATCTTCCATCCTAGTTTCTTCAATAGGGAACACACAAGGACAAGGTCCATCTTTAACTGTTCCCTTGTGTGGGCTATAAACAAAAAGTCATCCAGATGGGGCACTAACACTATCCTGGACAATCTGAGGAATGCCACCATCTCCGCCACCACCTTTGTAAAGATTCTTGGGGCTTGTGACATCCCAAAAGGGAGGGCCCTGTATTGCAGATGCAGGAGCTGGCCCCTTACTTGAACTGCCGTCCTCAAATACTTTTGGGAGGAGGAGTGAATTTGGATGTGATAATATGCATCTTCTAAATCTATACTTGCCATCCAGCAATTTTTGAATAATAGGTCTATGGTGGTCTTTATTGTCTCCATCCGGAACTTCTTGTATTTCAGGGATTAGTTTAGACGCTTCAGGTTCAAAATCACCTGAAAAGATCCATTGGGTTTCTTGACTAAAAAAAAGTTGGGAGTAAAACCCCCTTGTCCTCCTCTTCCCTTGGAACTTTGCAAACCACTCCCTTGTCCAATAAAAGTTGAACTTCTGTTTCTAGGACTGTGGATCTTTGAGGATCTTTTGGGGTTGGAGTGCAGGTGAAAAAAACCTGGGGATAGGAGAGTAACTCCAACCTGAATCCCTCTATTCCCCCCAAAACCCACTTGTTTTGGGTAATTTCTGACCAAGCCGGGAGAAAGGACGACAGTCTTCGCCCAACCCGGAGACTGGCGTCATTGCTGCTTGTCTTTTGGTCTGTTGTCCTGGGATTTAAAAAGGAAACCGCTAGAATTTTTCTGAAATCTATCCCTTTCTTTTTTGTCGTAAGGCTTGCCCCTCTGTCGTCTTAAGCCCTGCTGGGGTTTACGAAAAAAAGGTGTTTCTCTGAGGAACAGGAAATCCTTTTTTCTTGTCAGAGTTCTTTTTTAGGATGTCATCTAGAGAAGACCCAAACAACCTATCTCCTTCACATGGAAGAGCACACAGTTTGGCCTTAGATTCTTGATCCTCCTTCCAGGATTTAAGCCAAATGGCTCTTCTCGCCGCATTCATCATGGCTGAGGATTTGGCAGCAAAGCGTACAACATCCGTAGATGCATCTGCTAAAAAATCTGCAGCTTTTGAGAAGGTGGGAAGAGAAGCTAAGATTTCTTCTCTCGGCTTTTTCTCTTTTTAAGATGAGTTTCTAGCTGGTCTATCCATAACCGCAAGGACCGGGATACCCAAGTGGCTGCAACATCAGGTTTAAGACAAGTAGCAAGTTCCCAAGCCTGTTTTACATATATGTCTGCCTTTTTATCTAACGAGTTGGAAAGACAACCAAGATCATCAAAGGGGAGGGCAGATTTTTTTGCTATCTTGGCGACCGGAGCATCTACCGTAGGGGCCTTATCCCAGCTAGAGGAGACCTGTTCCTCAAAAGGATACTTCCTTTTGACAGAGGAGGGAATGAAAAATTTCCTGTCAGGATTTTTCCATTCTTTTTTTAATAATCACTTGCAGATTTTCATGCATTGTAAAAACTGTTTTTTAGGGCCTAATGCCTGGAAGGCCTGGTCCGCAACCGATCTGGTTTGCTTAATGTCTTCTAACTGCATAGAAGCTCTGACTGCTTTCAGTGACGGCTGTGTATCCTCAGGGGGAAAGAAGAATCTTCCCGAATATTCATCATTTGAGGAGTCTGATCCACTGGAACATAACTGCCCGGATTCTCTGTCTTCATTATCGGACGAGTCCATTTCTATACTGTCATACTCTTCAGATTTATCTGGGGACCTGGCACGGCTCTTACTGAATGCCTTAATGGATGCTTTTACTTCAGACCTGATTAAAGTTTTCATGGATCTAGTAAGGCTCTGGGATTCTTCAGCTACAAGCTTATCTATACAAGCTGAACACAATGGTTTGTGATATGATGTAGACAGGGCCATTTTACATCCTGCACACTCTTTATGTTTTGTCTTGCTAGTCAATTTTTTAGGTGGCTTTGAGTTCTAGAAATAATCATACAAAGAACACCTCATTAGTAAGAAAAAAGGAACGTTCTCACCCAAGATGTAACTTCTCCTTCCCCTTCCTTAGGACCAGTACCGGACTTGCAGGCCTCAAGGGATCCAGGGGTTCAGCGCGTCCATCTGTAGGTTCTGACATGTTTACAAGCTGGGTCCATCTTGGAAGCTGGTAGGGCACTCCGGCGTGAAAATAGAGCATGGGGGGCCCATCTGAACACGGCCACAGCAGCTCCCCGCAAGACTGGACAGTGAGTGCAGGCGCAGGCAGACTTGTGGGAAGCAGCTTCCGACACGGCCACAGAACTACCGCTCCCCAGGGATAGATCTTCGCACTGCATCTGGCCACAGACCCTCCCCAGCGACCGGTGCTTTTTTAGGAAGTATGTCCTGCAGTAAGTATGCTGAGCTGCTTCTCAGGATCTCCCATCTGGAGGACAGGAAACCTGAACTGGTGCTTGGTGTGGGTGTGTCCATTTTTCCTTCTCAGGTTTCCTGTCCTGATGGGAGGTCCTGAGTCGCATAGGGTGCCGTCATGGGTGAGGGGGAAAATCATCTTACCTGTCCTGCGTCGCGCTCCCATCTTCAGTTAGTCTCTTTTCCATCTTCCCGGCCTGCGCTGCACTGTTACATACGGTACATAGCTAACAGGAATAAAAGGGTGAGGAACAAGAAAAAAAAACGAATGTGGATTAATATAAATGGAAAGGGAGGAATAAATGACAAAGAAAGCATTTAAATCCGTTAAACAGAAAGTGAGGAAGCATTGAAAAAAATTGAATATGTAAGACATAAAAGAAGCCAAGCTGGAGACAGAGACTTGTTGCCAAAAAGAGTAAAATTAACCCTAAAATGCTCTTCAATTATATAAATGGTAAAAAGTTTAAACCTGAAAGTGGTGGCTTGTTACAGAGTGATGGGGAAAATCTATTAAATATATTTTTTTTCTCCACTGTGTTCACTGAAGAAAATGAACTGTCAGATAAAAGACAGTGTGTTTAAAGTAAATTCCCCCCATCCATATTATTAATGATTATGGCGCCTTATCTGGTCTCCGCATTAACTGGACGAAGTCGGTAGTTATGTGCCACTAAAGAGTCGGACTACGCTGCCCTTGACTGATGTCATGGGCCTTAAGGTGGTATCTTCATTTAAATACCTCGGTATCCAAATAACCCCCAACACAAAGGATTATTAGTGTCTAAATCGGACCCCATTACTTGCTAAGTTTAAAACCAAGGTGAATACATGGGTCAAGTTACCGCTCTCTATGGTTGGAAGAACCAATCTCATTAAAATGATATTGATGCCACAACTTCTATACCTTCTACACAACTCTCCCTGCTGGATACCATTACGCTTCTTTTATAAAGTAAATGCCATATTCAGAGATCTGATCTGGAAGAAAGGTATCCCCCGCATTAAACTCTTTACCTTACAGCGACCTAAAACAACTGGGGGCTTGGCTCTACCAGACCGGTGGTTATACTATCTGGGGAGGTTTGATGTTGTACCTTCTTATTATTAAAAATTACAATAAAAACATCTGATTTAAAAAAAAAAAAAGTAAATTCTCCTTTAAAAGTGGCCTGTCTAATCCAGGACGCCGTGCAGCGGCGTCTTAAAAAGATTGGTATGGACAAATCGCCTAGTCCAGATAGCAAACACCCCTGTGTCCTAAGAGAGATAAGTAATGTCATAGACAGACCTATATTTCTTATATTTAAGGACTCTGTATTAATAGGGAGCTTTAGACAGGATTGGCGCTTGGCAAATGTGATGCCAGTATTCAAAAAGGAGTCAAAACCAGAGCCCGCAATCTATAGGTCATTAAGTAACATCTGTCGTGAGTAAACCGTTTGAAAGTGTTCTAAAAGATGGTGTCTTGGAGTATCTTGGTGAAAATAAGCAAATAACACCGTATCAGCACTTCTTCATGAGGGATCAGTCCTGTCAAACTAATTTAATCGCGAAGCAAGTTCAAGACTTGACCGTGGCAAGTTGATGGATGTCCTATATTTTGACTTCTCCAAAGCATTTGATACTGTACCACATAAAAGATTAGTACATAAAAAGTGGTGGCTCGTTACAGAGTGATGGGGAGAATATAAATCGATTTAAATAATTTTTTTTTTCTCTACTGTGTTCACTGAGGAAAATGAACTGTCCGATAAAAGACTGTGTTTAAAGTAAATTCCCCTTTAATAGTGGCCTGTCTAACCCAGGACGCCGTGGGTTAGAGAATTAAGTAATGTCATAGACAGACCTGTATTTCTTATATTTAAGGACTCTGTATTGACAGGGAGCTTTAGACAGGATTGGCGCTTAGCAAATGTGATGCCAGTATTGAAAAAAGAGTCAAAATCATTAAGTAACATCTGTCGCGAGTAAACAATTTGAAAGTGTTCTAAAAGATGGTGTCTTTGAGTATCTTGGTGAAAATAAGCATATAACACCATATCAGCACTTCTTCATGAGGGATCAGTCCTGTCAAACTAATTTAATTGCGAGGCAAATTCAAGACTTGACTGTGGCGAGTTGATGGATGTCCTATATTTTGACTTCTCCAAAGCATTTGATACTGTACCACATAAAAGATTAGTACATAAAATGCGAATGTTTGGACTGGGGGAAAATGTGTGTATGTGGGTAAGTAACAAGCTCAGTGACAGAAAACGAAGGGTGGTTATTAACGCCAGTTGGCTACCTCCTGGGTCAGTATTGGGCCCTATTATCTTCAATATTTTTATTAATGATTTTGTAGAAGGCTTGTACAGTAAAATATTAATTTCTGCAGATGACACTAAATTTTGGAAAGTAATTAACACTAGAGATAAGCGAATTTCATATTTTGAAATTTGTTTGCTGTTCATTTTGTGGTATTTAGTGAATTGCATTATGGATTCCGTTACCACGGACCCTAACGCAATTCCATAACGGAATGCCTTTAGAGGCATTCCGTTATTCATTCCATTGTAATAGACGTCTATGGGCTGCATAACAGATCCGTCCTGTTTCCGTTATGCTGGAGTCCTCTCCTGTATAATGGAAACAGGACGGATCCATTATGCAGCCCATAAACTTCTATTATGACGAAATGAATAACGGAAGGCCTCTAAAGGCATTCCATCATGGAATTGCGTTATGATCCGTAGTAACATAGTACATAAGGCCGAAAAAAGACATTTGTCCATCCAGTTCGGCCTGTCAGCCTGAAAGTTGATCCAGAGAAAGGAAAAAAAAACTGAGGTAGAAGCCAATTTTCCCCACTTGAGGGGAATAAAAAATTCCTTCCCAACGCCAATCAGGCAATTAGAAGAACTCCCTGGATCAACGACCCATCTCTAGTAGCTATAACCTCTAATATTATTACACTCCAGAAATACATCCAGGCCCCTCTTGAATTCTTTTATTGTACTCACCATCACCACCTCCTCAGGCAGAGTTCCATAGTCTCACTGCTCTTACCGTAAAGAATCCTCGTCTGTTTGTGTACAAACCTTCTTTCCTCCAGACGCAGAGGATGTCCCCTCATCACAGTCACAGTCCTGACTATAAATAGATGATGGGAGAGATCTCTGTACTGACCCCTGATATATTTCTACATAGTTATTAGATCTCGCCTCAGTCGTCTTTTTTTCTAAAGTGAATAACCCTAATTTTGATTATCTTTCAGGGTACTGTAGTTGCCCCGTTCCAGTTATTACTTTAGTTGCCCTCTTCAGCTCTGCCTTGTTCACAGGAGCCCAGAACTGTACACAGTCCTCCATGTGTGGTCTGACTAGTGATTTGTAAAGTGGTAGGACTATGTTCTCATCACGGGCATCTATGTCCCTTTTGATGCAACCCATTATCTTATTGGCCTTGGCAGCAGCTGCCTGACACTGGTTTTTGCAGCTTTGTTTGCTGTTTATTAAAATTCCAAGATCCTTTTCCATGTCAGTGTTACCCAGTGTTTTACCATTTAGTATGTGCGGGTTTCTTGCATTATTTCTTCCCATGTGCATAACTTTACATTTGTCAGTGCTAAACCTCATCTGCCACTTATATGCCCAAGCCTCCAATCTATCCAGATCCCTCTGTAGCAGTATATTGTCATCTTCAGTGTTAATTACTTTACACAGTTTGGTGTCATCTGCAAAAATTGATATTTTACTATGCAAGCCTTCTACAAGATCATTAAATAATATATTGAAGAGAATAACGGAATACATAACGCAATTCACTAAATGCCACAAAGCGAACCACAAACGAATTTCAAAACATGAAATTCGCTCATCTCTAATTAACACGAAAGAGGACAGTATACTGTTTCAGATGGATCCGGATAGATTGGAGGCTTGGGCAGAGAAGTGGCAGATGAGGATTTAAACTGAAAAAATGTAAGGTTATGCACATGAGAAGAAATAATGCAAGTCACCCGTACATACTAAATACTAAAACACTGTTTAACACTGATATTGAAAAGAACGTAAGTTTGCTGTCCACTAAAATTTCTAAATGTTGAAACCAGTGTCGGACAGCCGCTGCCGTCAAACATACTCCTGCTGGCCAATCGCAGCACTCAGCTCACAGCCTGGGAGAAAAAAAAAACTCCCAGGATATGAGCTGTGCACTGCGATTGGCCAGCGCTACAGCCTGGGGATATGCCTAGTATAACCAAGTGATACTATGCTCCTCCTAGTATAACCAAGTCCCAGAAGATACCAGAGCCTATAACGGGCGAATGGAGCAGCGCCCAGGGATAATAGTAAGTGCAGGGAGATCCCTGGGCGCCGCTCTACATGTCAGCATACTTAGTACACATTTTTTACCCTGATGAAAGGTCCTCTTTAATTTTACAATGCCAGTAAGGTCACAGAGTATTCCATAAGGGGAGTAGGTTAACTTTTGGGGTTTTCTACTTTAGGGGTACCTCAGGTTGTCTTCAAATGCGACATGGTGCTCCTTCTCTTCTGAGCCCTGCTTGAAACTGGTTGTGGCAACACGAAACTTTTTGAAACAACTTTTTCTTGAGAAGATTCTATTATTTATTCAGAGACCAGAGCAGCACGACAGCATTGAAATATATAAAAGTTAGGCAGATTCTGGCATAAGAGGTAGATGGAAGTGTGAAGCAGTACAGACAAAAAGGCAGTGCTTGGTTTAAATCCCCAAACAGTCTTTTATCCCCTTGAGAACAAATAAATAAATAATTAGTATTATAATTCAAGTTTTCCACAGTGTACTGTACTCCATAGACATCAATGTGTTTCACTCATTATATCATTGTTAACTTAATATACATAATATGACCTCAAAAATATTTTTCTATTCATAACCATAACCTGTCAATGGCCTACTTCAGTTTCAATTGATAAGTACACTTAATGCTAATATTATCTACTTTCTAAAGATAATCATTACATCATGACCCTTTTAATCAAATACTTAATGACCTCTATTTTATTAGCAAAAGTACATTCACTAAATCACTAACCAAGTTATTTCTTCACTTTAAGGCCCCACGAATGATTCGGATTGTGTCAGGATACGTTCAGTGAAACTCATACCACATCAGTTTTGTCTGCAATTGCGTTCAGTGTTTGTTTTTTCCATGCAGGTACTATAGTATTGATAAAAAAAAAAAAAAGATGATTTACAAACAACATCTCCTGGCAACCATCAGTGAAAAACACTTTGCATCCAAAGCTCCTTTCACTTCTATGAAAAATGCAGAATATAGAACATGCTGCGATTCTCACACAACGCAGAAATGATGAATGAAAAATGCTTATGTGCACAGAACCATTGAAATGAATAACCCAGGATTCAGTGGGGGTGCTATGCGTTCACTTCACGCATTGCACCCTCACGGAAAACTCGCTGGTGTGAAAGGGGTCTAACTCTTTTCTCAAGCGAGAACACAAGATGTCTGCCTAAGACAACACAGCTGACCATCATATCTAATCCTGATTCTGCAACGGGCTTACAACAGTTTACGACTAGAGATAAGCAAATTTGTAAAAAAATGTATTTAGCCGCTTCTCTGAATTTCTCCAAAAACATTGCTTTGTTCCGAATTAAAATGTGTTAAATCAGTTACACTTCCTGCAGGCCAGGATATATCTCAGTGTACATCACTATGCATTGCAGCAACATGCATAGCTAGTCCTTTCTGGTAGTGAAACAGTTACTGTGTGTCAGTATGACAGTATATGGACATGCACATTGTTGGCCACCAACAGTCCTAGCTAAAAATAAATAAAAAGGCATACAGCAGCCTTTAGTAAAGGGGAAAAAAAAAACACTGTGAGCTCCTTCGGGAGCTGTGTCTCAATGACTCTTTTCCGTACGCCTCCCACAACGGCACTTCAGCAGGAGGAGGGTACCCCGCCCCCAGGGACAGGAAACAACGTAGAAAGCAGAAGTTGAAATGCCTCCTCCCCATTACCCTCTCCAGTCGTTTCCTGTCCCTTGGGATGAGTGGAAAGCTGGCAGACTCCCTCCTGCCGAAGTTCTATGCGCCCAGCCTACCGTGAGTATTCCCTGCTGGTCAGGAGGGCTGTGGCAGAGCTGGGGGCAAGATACGGTCTCCCACCGCATGCTTATGGCTTAAGTCCTGAGTTTCAGGCAGCCCCGGACGGTGCACGGGCTCAGTGGAGTCAGGGTGCAGGGCCGGAAGGCGCGCGGGATCTCTGGGGCGAGATCTCGCGATTATCGGGTCACGTGACTGCGGCCGGACCGCATGAAAGGCCGGGGGGGGGGGTCATGTGACTAGGAAGTACATTCAAATTAGCGGCGGGAACCAGCAGAGGACAGTGGATGTCCACCATGTCTCTGTAGCAGGAGAAGCCTTCTGATGCCCCTAAGGCCCCCAGTCCGGTAAGCCTCCTCCCTGGGAGAAAAATCTGTTTATTCTGCACCTATGGGTATTTGATTTGTAAACCTGGTGACGGCTACCCTACTCCTTCCCCTGCATTATAACAGAGTTTTTGCTCTCCCTTATGTGCTTGCAGGGTAAAGATTGTGGAAGGAGTAGGGAATCTGCACAAAAGACAAAATGTGCTTTATGCAAGAAACAACTGGCAGGACATAGCAAAAAATCTATATGCCAGAAATGTACGGATAAAATTATGGCCGAAGAGTCTCCTTCTCTTGGAAAACTTAAGATCCGTCATAAGAGAAGTAAGTTCAGCAGTGGAAGCAAAAATGGCGGCATTTCCCCAAAAGCCTTCCACTTCTAAGGTCACGGAACCACAAGCCAATTGTGATATCGAGTACGACGATTTTAATGACTTGTCAGACTCAGGATCCTCCTCTAAAGAGGAAGTTAGCGGTCCATTGTGCTCATTAGCAGACACTGATAGTCTTCTGAAGGCCATAAGATCTACTCTGAATATAGAAGAGTCCAGACAGTCACAGTCGGTTCAGGATTAAATCTTCAAAGGGCTGGGTGATAGAAAGAGGAGAGTATTCCCTATCCATGACAGAATCCGCAAGCTCATACAGGATGAGTGGAAGGACCCAGAAAAGAGTGCTGGAACTTCAAAGGTCTTTAAAAGAGAGTATCCTTTCAGTGAGGAAGATACGGCTCTTTGGGATAGAGCACCTAAAGTCGGCGCCTCGGTGGCACGTATCTCCAAAAAGGCAGCCTTGCCCTTTGAAGATGTTGGTCTATTAAAGGACGCTACGGATAAAAAAATGTGAATCTGTACTTAAAAAATCGTGGGAGTCCAGTACCGCCATGTTAAGGCCTAGCATAGCGGCTACCTATACTGTTTTTGTTTTTATGGCTCTCTCAGCTGGAGGAGCACCTGGTCTCTGGTACCCCCAGAGAGGATATTCTGGCCTCCTTGCCGGTTTTGAGACAAGCATCTAACTTTTTGGCTGACACCTCTGCAGATCTGGTAAAATTATCTGCTAGATCTGCGGCTCTTTCAAATACGGCAAGGAGGTCAGTCTGGTTACGCTCTTGGGCGGGTGATACCGCTTCCAAGAGTAAACTCTGTAATATTTCCTGTGAGGGAGATCGTCTTCTTGGTTCCGTCCTAGACGATATCCTTAAAAAAGCTTCTGATAGGAAAAAGGGTTTTCCTCCAGAGTCCAGGTTCTTTCAACAGCGTCGTTCCTTTCGTCCCCAAAAAAGGGTAGACCGGACCGTAGGAAGAAGGATCCCTTAAATAGTTGGCAGTCCTCAAAAGGGAGAGGCAGAAATTTCCTCTTTAGTCAGGAAAAATCGTCAAAACAGTCCTCCCAATGACGCAAGGAGCCCGGTGGGGGGAAGGTTAAAGGAGTTTGTCCCCTCTTGGGAAAAAATTATGGCCTCAGCCTGGGTCCTAGACGTAATCCGTCAGGGATACCAGCTGGAATTTTGCTCTCCCCCTCTAGACAGATTTATTTTAAACAAAAAATTAAAATCAAATCAGGACCTCCTAGAATCCCAGATATCCCTTTTGTTAGAAAAAAGAGCAGTGATTCCAGTACCAACAGACCAGGAAGGAAGGGGATTCTATTCCCTAATTTTTCTCGTAAAAAAACCAAATGGCTCTTTCAGGGCAATTATCAATCTAAAACTCCTCAACAAGTATATAAAATACAAAAAGTTCAAAATGGAGACGGTGAGATCAACAGTGAACCTCTTAAGTCAAAATTGCTTCATGGTAACACTCGACCTGGCGGACGCATATTACCATGTTCCGATCCATCTAAAGCATCAAAAGTATCTTCGTTTTACCATTTTCATGGGAAACTGCCTTCTGCATCTTCAGTTTCAGGTTTTACCATTCACAAAGGTTATTGCAGAAATCTCAGCTTTTTTCCATCAAAAAGGGATAAGCTTCATACCCTATTTAGACGATTTTCTCATCACAGCAGCATCTCAGACTCGGTTGCAGGTTCAGGTGGAGTTCATCCTGGAGACCTTAAGGTCCCTTGGTTGGAAGATAAATCTGGAGAAGTCGAATCTATCACCCAACCGAAAGAGACCTTTCTAGGTATTCTTCTGGATTCCAGTCAGATGACCTCCTTACTTCCAGATCAGAAGATTCAAGACATCAAATCAAAAATTTCCAGTTTTTTACATCAAAGAAGGGTCACATTCCGAAAGATTATGAATGTTCTGGGACTCACGACTTCAACTATTCCGGCGGTAAAGTGGGCCCAAGCACACGGGAGACCACTTCAGGAATTCCTCCTAAAACGGTGGAACAAAAGCATCTTTTCCCTGGAAAAAGCCGTTACGCTACCCCCCAGGGTCAGACTCTCCTTGGGATGGTGGCTGAACGAGAGAAACCTGACCAAGGGACTCCCTTGGAAGCTCTCCAACCAAATAGTGATAACAACAGACGCAAGCGGGATAGGCTGGGGAGCCCACCATCAGGGACAGTTGTTACAGGGATTTTGGGATACAGAGACCTGTCATGCCTTTTCATAAGTATATAAACATTTATACATTTATTATTGTTATAACATGTATTCATGGCCTATAAGAAGCCATGTTGTACTTATATTCACCCACCTGTATGAACCTTCATTGTAAAAGAGAAAAATGGGTTCAAGGAAAGGTTCTTCCTGACAGATGTGGGCCTATCTAAGGGAGGGATTTTACCTCATCACTAGGCTATAAGCCGAGATAAGGTTCTTCCTGGGACTTGTTTGTCATATATCTTTTTAATGAGATGTATTAATGAGACAAACATATAATGTCTGTCTGTTCATATAGTGGATCGTATTTAGTTTTGACACAAGTTAATCGATATATCACATATGTGTTGTTTTATGTTTCATATATTGGTTTTATTTTGTTACATGTTATAATCGTATATTAATGTATATATATCCTGTGTGTGTATCACCAAAAGCGTGTATTCCTGAGGTATGTGGGAAAGCATGCTCAGTTGGATTTCTCTTAATAAGAAGTTGCTGACAGAAAAGTTGTGTTATTTTCATAAGATAAGGCACCTGTGAAATCCAAAACCTACACATTTGTTGTCTACATTTTAACTTTATGACATGAGAACAGTTATACTAGCTTCTGGGAATCTAAGTTTTAATTGCTTCAAGTGTCAGGGGGTATGCCTCCCTTTATGATGTATGTCCCAGGTGGTGGATGTCTACCACTTAACATGAAGTCACATTATATAAATTTAACTCCTAAAAGCTTCACATTTATAGCTTATACAACATTGCCGCCTAGGTATCGGCAGGTAACATAACACGTTCACCACAAAATATTTTGGGTAATGTATGATCTCACAGTACCATTACCATATGTGCACACCCTCTGGTTTGGTTGGAAGACTGTTATCTAAAGGGGTGTATGCTTTTGATAAGTCTGTGAATATTAATCATAGACGGGATAAGAGAGGGAGATTCCAGGAGAAAGAAAAAAAAGACTACAAACAAAAGATTAAAGGGACACGTGGATTTTATCCTGGATCACGGGGAACCCTCTGGAGAGCTGACCGTCCCTCCGGAACCCTACTCACCTTTTGACCCTTGGTAACGTATATCTTGCTTATTGCTTGCGGTATTGATAAGTTACTCAGCCCGGTATATAGTCAAACGTCCCCATTTGTGGATCTGTAATTGATAAGGCTCCTGATCAAGTCTGATCATTCCCTTAGCAAAGATGCATATTGCTAATTGAGCATCAGACATTGGTACTTAGTCCTTGGCAACTTTGTTATTCCCTAGCCTGATACCGAGCTGGTAAAATTATAGTGCCGCCATATACCTCAATTGGTTAAAAGGTGATAGAAAGGGGTACTTTTCTTTAATTTGAACTGTTGCATATCATTGCATTGATTGGCGATATTCAGTATTGATTGAAGGTAGTGGTATTATATTTCATTGTCTATCATTGTACAGGTTGTATCATCGATTTTGTATTTAGCACTTATGTATAATAAACTCGCATATATTTTTGCATAGATGGTGGTACCTCGTTTTCTTTCTAATTGCACAAAATAATTAAGGTTCTCATCAACGAGCTGAGAGGTTATTATGTCGCCCTCTCCTCAATAGGATCAAAAACTTTGATATTTTTTCCTTTGATCCTTTCTTTTGTTTTTTTGCATATAAAGCATTTTTGCGCTTTATATCCGTGACAGACCCTTCCCCTGTCATCAAACGGTAAAGAGCTTCTGTCTGTGTATTTGGCTCTAAAAGCCCTCGCCCCCGTCATCCAAGGACAAAATGTAAAAATCCTCTCCGACAACTCCACCACAGTAATCTATCTCAACAAGCAGGGAGGCACGAGAAGCAATTCCCTCTGTCAGATAGCATCTCGGATATTTTCTTGGGCGGAATCAAATATCCAGTCCATAACCGCTGTCCATCTGAGAGGGGACGACAATACTCTGGCGGACTTCCTCAGCAGGAAAAGAATCTGGCCAGGGGAATGGAGCCTTAAAAGATCAGTGTTCGAGTGCATCTGCAGAAGATGGGGAGTCCCGATCATCGATCTTTTTGCCTCCAAAAAGAACAGGCAGTTGGATCTTTTCTATTCCCTCTCAGCGAACAACCATCCGGGGAGAGTCGATGCCTTAGCGGGACCATGGCCATTGGGCCTGCTTTATGCGTTTCCACCTTTCCAGCTGATACCAAAGGTCTTGGCAAAGATATTAGAGGAACGGCCCCATGTCATCCTAATAGCCCCATACTGGCCCAGAAGGACATGTTTCTCCCTCCTTCTAAACCTCTCCAGGGGGAACTTCTGGACCCTTTCCAGCAGAAAGCAGGTTACGTCTAACATCTATTGGAGAACTTGGAAGACCTTCCTCTCTTTTGCCAAGGAATCTTGGAATCCCTCTCTTCCCCCAGACGTGAAGATAATCCTTGACTTCCTTCAAAAGGGGCTAGACAAGGGCTTGCGAGTCAGCACGATCAAAGTCCAGATCTCAGCCCTGAGTGCCTTTTTAGACACTAGATTAGCGGATTTGGAGGTGGTCAAGAGGTTCATAAGGGGAGCTAGCAGACTTCATCCAGTTTCCAGGTGTACGGTTCCTCCCTGGGACCTTAATTTGGTCCTTTCGGTCCTCATGTATCCCCCTTTTGAACCTCTTGAATCTCTCCCCCTAAGGTTACTGTCCTTTAAATCAGTTTTTCTTGTAGCAATCACCTCTGCCAGAAGAGTGGGAGAGATCCAGGCTCTCTCGTGCAGACCTCCTTACCTTTCCATCCTTGATGATAGAATCATATTGAAACATGAACCCTCCTTTTTACCGAAAGTATTCTCGAAATTCCACTGCCAACAAGAGATTTCCTTACCCACCTTCTGTGCCCAGGCTAAATCTTCGAAGGAAAGACGGTTCCACCATCTGGATGTTCGCAGATGCATACTTGCCTATCTGGATGCCACTACGGGCCTTCCGTCTTCTAGTCCAATACGCGGGCAAAAATAAAAGGCAGGCAGCATCAAAAATTACTCTAGCCCACTGGATTAGAATGACCATTACAATGGCCTACACAGTTAAGGGGCTTTCCCCTCCAGACCGTTTAAAAGCCCATTCCACAAGAGCAATCTCCACCTCTTGGGCAGAGTCAGCCTCCGCTTCCTTGTCTCAGATCTGTCAGGCTGCTACATGGTCCAGTCCTTCCACCTTCTTTAACCACTATAGATTGGACATTCAGTCCAATTCAGATTTGTCGTTTGGACGAAAAGTCCTATCGGCGGCAGTCCCCCCCTAATTTATTCCTTTGTTAATCCTCCTGCTGAAGTGCCGTTGTGGGAGGCGTACGGAAAAGATGATAATTACTCTTACCGGTAATTGGATTTTCCGTTTAGCCTCCACAACGGCACTGAGTTTTTCCCACCCATTGCTTGATTGTATTTCTCGTTTGTTATAACTTGATTTATATCTCCCTACATACAAAAAGGTTACTTCTTTAACACCATCCTTGTTCCTTTGATACTTACTGGAGAGGGTAATGGGGAGGAGGCATTTAAACTTCTGCTTTTTACGTCGTTTCCTGTCCCCGGGGGCGGCGTACCCTCTTCGTGCTGAAGTGCCGTTGTGGAGGCTAAACGGAAAATCCAATTACCGGTAAGAGTAATTATCATCTTTAGTGCAGGCATCCTCAAACTGCGGCCCTCCAGCTGTTGCAAAACTACAACTCCCAGCATACCTGAAAAGCCTACAGGTATCAGCATACAGCAGGGCATTGTGGGAGTTGTAGTTTTACAACAGCTGGAGGGCCGCAGTTTGAGGATGCCTGCAAGGCCAATATAGTAGTGGAGAAAAAAAAAAGGTTCTTTTAATCCATGTTGTGGCAATGCAAACACACATTTGAATCACTTCTCTTAGACGTAGAATGTCTGTGCATCAATATAAAACTCAATTCACACTTCACTTTTTTGGTCAGTTACTAGTGGCCCAAGAACAGAGTGGTGAGGGTGGCTACAGCATGAGGAATCAACATAGTGGCACATTCACAGAGTGGGGCGGGGCAACAGCAGTGGCAGTAACAGCACAAGATGGTGGCAGAAGTAGAAGATGGCATGCGGTGTATGGCAGCATCAGAATAGTGGTTTGACACAGATGGCCAGAAATAACGGGCCGTATTTCACAATGTTCTGATATGGCAGCATACTGCAGACAGAACATTACTGTCAGAATGATCTATTCTGATGCATCAGGCACTGGTGTGTGGAAATCCTTGCTGATGCACACCTGATTCATCTTTATAAAGGTTAATCTTAACATTTTGTGTTGAAAGGCGAGTTCTCTTTGGGGTAACTATGCCCCCTGCCGCACTAAACACCCCTCTCTGATGCCACACTACTGGCTGGGCAGGAAAGCTTGCCCAGGACAAATTTGCCCAGTTGTGGCTACAATTCTAGTTTTGTCTCCTGGTAGTCCAAGGGATCTTGGAACTGTGGTGACAGGGTCCAAATATCCCAGTACCTGCTGGTTCAGGTTCTGCCCCATGTCCTGCTGTTGACTAGTTTCTTCAGTTGGCGGGTGAAGAAACCTGCTCATCAGAGCTGACTGTGCTACTGCTGCTCCTGCCACCCCTATCCCCTCAGTAGTTATCGCAGGATATGAGGCTAGGCGATGGAGCTCATAGGCAGCGACCAACCAACTACATAGGATGTCTCAATAATAGTCAAGTTTATCATCCCTCTTAGCAGGTGTAAAAAAAAAGGCCCCCATTTTGGCCTGGTAGCGAGTGTCTAACATCATGGAGAACCCTCATCGTCCTCCAGCTCCTCTACTGTCAGTTGGACACATAAACCACCTATTAGCATCAAACCAGCCATTAGCATCAGGTGGTCCCCAATGGAGCTCACAATCTAAGTTCCCTGTCAGTATGTCTGTGGAGTGTGGGAAACCCATGCAAACTCCATGCAGATGTTGTCATTGGTCAGATTTGAACCTAGGACCCCACTACTGCAAGGCACCAGTGCAAACACTGAGCCACCGTGCTACCCACACACATATGAATCAAAACCATCCATGTAGCAAAGAGAAATAGATAGAAGGAGGAATCATCACCACCTCAGAGTCCACAATAATGTATGCTATGATAATAATTACTATCATAAATGTCCTGATAAAACCTAGACAAGGGAAATAAAAAATGGTACAGGCATACAATGATACAATATGGTCCACTCATTACTATTACTTAGATATTTCTGATGATGAGCAACAGTTATTCTCTGGGAGGAGAAAGAGCAGCCACAGCTGGAGACTCCAGCCAAGCAAACACATTTAATGCTTACTATAAGGTAATAATTATAATTTCTACATTTGCTATAAAATGATATTTTTTCCAGTGTATATTTATTAAAATATCAATGTTTAAAATTAAATATTTTAACTCTAGTGTATATGATTTTTTTGCCTTGGGTTCCATTATTGGCCCTTTTTTACCTGCTGTAAAACACTTTGTGGTACAGTGTATTTATATTCTTTTTTGGTTTTCCTCTTTAGATTTCTGGCAACTGTAGATAGTTTGACATCCCTGTACTTTCAGTTTTGTGTGGGAATTTCAACAGTCTCCGTTATTGTAAAAGATACCTGCCGTGCTTTGTGGGAGCTACTGCATTAAAAATTCATACCCTAACCAAGTACCCAACATTGGATTAATAGAAACATAGAATGTGTCGGCAGATAAGAACCATTTGGCCCATCTAGTCTGCCCAATATACTGAATACTATGAATAGCCCCAGGCCCTATCTTATATAAAGGATGGCCTTATGCCTATCTCATGCATGCTTAAACTCCTTCACTGTATTTGCAGCTACCACTTCTGCAGGAAGGCTATTCCATGCGTCCACTACTCTCTCAGTAAAGTACTTCTTCCTGATATTACTTTTAAACCTTTGCCCCTCTAATGTAAAACTATGTCCTCTTGTAGCAGTTTTTCTTCTTTTAAATATTCTCTCCTCTTTTACCGTGATTATTCCCTTTATGTATTTAAAAGTTTCTATCATATCCCCTCTGTCTCTTCTTACTTCCAAGCTATACATGTTAAAGAGGACCTTTCAGCAAAAAAAAATTCATGAGATACTTATACCATCTTACAGGGCTGCTGCCGCTGATGTCCGCACACAGTTTTTTTTTTTCAAACGCCCCCCCCAGTTCGCCCGCAGCGCTCCCGGTATCTTCTGTGCCTCTTATGCTAATGAGGCAACTTGGTTATAGTAGGAGGTTTCATTTAGTTATGGTGGGCGGTGTCTCTTCTCTCTGGCAGCGAGTGCATCCAATCGCAGCGCTCCTCTCTTAGCCAGGGCTCCCCCAGGTGCATTATCTTGCACTTATCGACATTAAATTTTAGTTGCCAGATTTTTGACCATTCCTTTAGTTTTCCTAAATCCTTTTCCATTTGGTGTATCCCTCCAGGAACATCAACCCTGTTACAAATCTTTGTGTCATCAGCAAAAAGACACACCTTACCATTGAGGCCTTCTGCAATTTCACTGATAAAGATATTAAACAATATGGGTCCCAGAACAGATCCCTGAGGTACCCCACTGGTAACAATACCATGGTATGAATATACTCCATTGACTACAACCCTCTGTTTTCTGTCCTTCAGCCACTGCCTAATCCATTCAACAATATATGAGCCCAAGCTCAAAGACTGCAGTTTATTGATAAGCCTTCTATGTGGGACAGTATCAAAAGCCTTAGTAAAGTCCAGATAAGCGATGTCTACTGCACCTCCGCCATCTATTATTTTAGTCACCCAATCAAAAAAGTCAATAAGATTAGTTTGACATGATCTCCCTGAAGTAAACCCATGCTGTTTTTTATCAATCAACCCATGGGTTTTTAGTAGCTTTTTCGTCAGCATAGAGATGTTATGTGAGCTCTCTCCTTTGGTGTGTACTTGGCTACACACACTTTTTTTATAAATATCTTTATTATGAATTAGGCCCCTTTCACACAAGCGAGTTTTTCTCGCTGGTGCAATGTGTGAAGTGAACGCATAGCACCCGCACGGAATCCTGACCCTTTCATTTCAATGGGTCTGTGTACATGGGCGTTTTTTTCCCGCATCACTTCTGCATTCCGTGAAAATCGCATGTTCTATATTCTGCGTTTTTCATGCAGCCCTGGCCCCATAGAAATGAATGGGGCTGCATGAAAAACGCATTGTATCCGCAAGCAAGTGCGGATGCAATGCGTTTTTCACTGATGGTTTTCACTAGGAGATGTTGTTTGTAAACCTTCAGTTTTTTATCACGTGCGTGAAAAACGCATCAAAATGCATTGCACCCGCTCGGAAAAAAATTAACGCAATCACAGACAAAACTGACTGAACTTGCTTGCAAAATGATGCGAGTTTCACTGAACGCACCGTAAATGCATCCAGACCTAATCTGTATCGTTCGTGTGAAAGAGGCATTAAACAATATTTTCCTATCCAAATATTTATTACTTTTTAACCCAACCTCATAATACCCTCCCTACCCACTCTCCTTCTGCAGGGCGTCTCTCTAAGAAGTAGAGGAAGTCAAGAGGAAGAGGTTTAAAATTTCCAATCCCCCCATATCCAGATCCATTATATTTTTTTTGTTTATAAAGAACCTTTTCATATCTTTTAATCTTGTTAACCAAGTTGAGCCATATAGTCACATTTGGAATATCCTGTGAAAACCAGACCCGTGTAATCAAAAGTCTTGACAAAAACTTTACCTTTAGCAAAAGAATCTTTTTATATTTATAACAGTTTACCCTGGAAAGATTACCCAGTATCCAGCTCTCCACCATAAAAGAATTGGCTACACACTCTCGCCAAGTCGCTCCGTCAGTGTAGGGATATTATGTATATTATATTATGTGAGCCCCCTCCTATCTAATTTGGTGTGTACTTGGCTACACACCCTGGCCATGCTGGAGGAGCGACTGCACTGATTTTGGAGTGCTGTCCGGTCTTTGTTTTTTATACTTGGATAATGAGCCTATACCCTGGGACATAGCACCCACTCTTCATTTGTTTAATCAGTGCCGCCATTTTTTCTTAAACTTACAAAAATATCTGCACCAGCAGCAAAGTGAGTGCAGCTCAGGAGTATAATACAACATGTAACTCAGGATCATTGGGGGATAAGGATTGGGAAAAGGGCTGAGACAGGGAAAAGGATAGAGGGCAGTGTTGTACTTGCTACAAGGCATAGTCCACCAGTCTTCGGGCCTCAAACAACTCGTCCCTAGTCAACTGTTCTGTTCCATCACGGGAACAGGCGCACATTTAAAAACGGATCTGGCACAGAAGCAAATACCGGAAAACTTTTTGTCAGATCCGACACCAATATATTTCAATGGGTTTTAATGCATTAGTAATACGGATTTTGATCGGACAATATACTGCAGCAAGCTACGGTATTTGGACCACTCAAAGACCGGATTAGTGCCGGAACGGAAGACATCCTGAACTAATCTGTTTCCATTCAGAATGCATTAGGACCAAACGGATGTGGATTTTTTTTCCTGGTTTTGAGACCCTCTGCTGGATCTCAATACCGGGTTGGGCTCCTGTGAACAAGACATACATAGCAGAGCTTGAGTGGGTTCAGAGGAGGGCAAGTAAAGTAATAACTGGTATGGGTGGACTACAGTACCCAGAAAGATTATCAAAATTAGAGTTATTTACCGTATTTTCCGCCGTATAAGACAACTGGGCATATAAGATGACCCCCTACTTTTCCTGTTAAAAAAAGGGTTTTGGGCTATACTTGCCATATAATACTACCCCTCTTCCAACGCACACAAAAAAAAAATTAAGCAGACGATCCGAGCATGAGAAAACCACTGAGAGCAGGGAGAGGGGGCTGCGTCAGGAGCGACTGGCCGGGATGCAGCGCACAGTCGCTCAGCTAGAGGGACCCTGTCCCTGAAGCTGGAGAAGGACAGCTTCTCCAGCCCGGCTTGGAAGTAAAGAGGACCTTTCACTAGTCCAACAATTGTTACATAATGATATATACTATATTTGTAGAGCGGCGCCCAGGGATAATAGTAAGTGCAGGAAGATCCCTTGGCGCTACTGTACACATACATATCATTATCTAACAATCGTTGGACCAGTGAAAGGTCCTCTTACGTTTCAGCACACAGTATACCGGCGTATAAGACGACCCCCGACTTTTGAGAAGATTTTCATGTGTTAAAAAGTAGTCTTATACGCCAGAAAATATAGGTAGTTTAGAAAAAAATGACTGAGAGGAGATCTAATAACTATGTATAAATATATCAGGTGTCAGTACAGAGATCTCTCCCATCATCTATTTATAGTCAGGACTGTGACTGTGGTGAGGGGACATCCACTATGACTAGATAAAAGATGGTTTCTCCATCAACATAGAACAGCAGTGAGACTATGGAACTCTCTTCCAGGGGAGGTGATGATTTTCTGGAGGGTCATAATATTATAGGTTGTAATTATTGGAATTCTGGATAAGAGTTGTTGATCCAGTTAGTTATTAAGATTGTATTTGGGATGGAAGGTAAAGGGTCAGCAACTACAGTACAATGCCCAACATGCACACTTAGCTGTTCTTGTAACTCCCATAGAAGTGAAAAGAGGATTCTCATATTTGTAGTTTCAGAACAGCTAAAGTGACAGAGATTGCTGATCCGTGTTGTAGGCCATCAGTACTGATCATGAAGGTCTGAACTCCAGGTCCACCACCAATCAAAACCGTGAATGGAGCTCTATGTTCTTGCAAGTCATGCACACTATTTTGTTTGTTTACACAGACACAATATCCATACGATGGCTGTGTCAAACACTATATCTTGCATACCTCCCAACAGGGACGGACTGGGAACTTAAAGTAGCCCTGGAAAAAAAAACTAAAAGTGTCCCCAAGTTGTAGGTGGGTCCAAATTGGCAGAAGGTGGGGCAATACCATAGTTCAAAATACCATCCTATTAGAACCATATACCACACTGAAGCACAATATATTGGCCCAAATGCTGTCCCTTTGTGGTGGCCATCAATAGATGCCATTTGCTGTCCTCCTCCTCCAGTTGTCTCTGATTAAGGTATGGGGCAGGGGGCTTAGGTGAAGAGATGCGGGTCACAGCAGTTAAATTCAGGAGTGTATGTATGGTCACTGGCAGGGTACATGTGTAAATTACCACTTATATATACCAGGCCAGTGGCAGAGAGTGGGGATTTGAGTTGAGCGGCCCCCTGGGCATCGGCCCATTAGGAAATTTCCCTGTAAGGTCTATGGCCAATAAGCTCCATCTCCCAACCGTCCCGGATCCGGCAGAACAGTCACGGATTTCAGTGGCTGTCCCGCAGTCCCGGAATGGGGGCGGTATGTCCTGCTCTCAGGCAGCTGTCTTTGCTTCCAAAGGAAGCAAAGACAGTTGCCTGTAATGATGAATCAGAGAGCCGTCCGGCTCTGATTTATCATTCCTCCCCCTGTCGGCCCTCCACATTGCTATCCTGTGCAGCGGGCAGCTATGCGCCTACACAGGCCAGCATCTCCATGTGTATCCTGCCTGCTGCTGGGGAGATCATCGGAGGTACCAGGTGATTGTGTACAATTTTTTTTTTTTTACTTCGTGTGAAGGGGTATATATTTGGGCATAGTACTGTGAGGGGGCACATAACTGGGCATAGTACTGTGAATGGGGCACATATCTGGGCATTGCTACTGTGAGGGAGACACATATCTGGGCATAACTGCTGTGAGGAGGAACTTGCGGCTGCCGGGCGGCAGATGCAATATGTGTGAGTTATGGTGGGCCGATCGGGGTAGTAGTATTACTCACTGTTCTTTAACTCCCTGGGCCGGCGTGCAGTGAAGGGAAGGACGGCACGAAATCCTTCGGGAAACTCTCTATTTGTCCAGAGATCCCCAGCCAGATGGTAGTTGAGGTGCCTTAGCGGTATGGGTGCTTAGGGTGCCTTGGCAACAGGGTCCCTGGTGTTCGTGACGTCAGCACTGTAAGGTGCGTTGAGAGGTGGTATGGAATAGGGAGATAGGCAGGAGTTAAACTAGCAAGAACTTTATTGAAATATTTGCCTTGAGGTAGATCCACGCAAGTAATGCCTTGGTATATAAGATGGAGGCAAGCTGCAACTCCAGACAACAGGCACGGTGAGACAATGGTATGCAGGTTCCAACTCAATCTGATAGAGAGGGTAATACTTTCCTTATCTTGCTAAACTTTCTCAGAAACTTCAGCCTTTTGGTACTTTGGATCTTCTGAACTAGAACTTGGCAACCAACTGGGCGGTCTCTCTAGCGGCAGGCATTACTCATCTGCTCCATTATTTGAACAGGTTGCTTCAATACAATCAGTCCAATTCGTCTCTGACCCCAGGACAGTGGCACCACAAAAAGAAGGGATCCAGTAGTCCTTGGGCTTGGTTTCCTATCTTTCTTGCCCTTCTCCTAGGTAGTACCCAGGGGCACACAGCATAAGTTACATACTCTCCTCTCCTAACTTCCTCCAAACTAACTTTCTATGCCTGCCACTTACTAATATATATATATATATATATATATATATATATATATATATAAATATAAACAGCTACACCTAGTGGTGAAAGTGTGTAAATGCAGTTACCAACCTTTTGTGAGTAGTTTGCAGCTATTACAGAGAAAATAGCCAATGGCATAAGATGCCATACACAAAAGTTTTAAGTGTCCCCTTTTCACACATAGTGGGACACTGCACACATACCTGGGCATAATTTGTGAAGGGGCACAATGTGGGGGCTGTGTGGGAGCATTTATGGGACTGGGTGGGATTAGGTTTATAGTTATGTTTTGGGCAGAGTTAGAGGCATGGCCTAGTGTGGAAAAAATTTGCCCTGGGCTGAGTCTTCTGTCAGCGTCTCACTGTCAGCTTCTTACTGCATACAATACAGCACCACAGTGGCTAGACACCACAGTGAAGGGCTGCTACTGATGTGGTAACTGCATTTTCTGTGACTTTTCACAGACAGGGAAGACCTTTACAGGAATAGATACAAATAACCCGTACCACATATGTGATTTTATCAACTGTCGTACAAAAGGGGTGATCTATCAGATCACCTGTGACTGTGAGCTGCAATATGTGGCCAAAACACAGAGGGAGTTCCGCCATCACAATGGAAAGCACAACAAAGCACATGAAGGGAGAATCAGTTCAACCAGGTTTAAGGGTACGTTCACACGATGACATTTATTGTCCCGCGACAAATAGGGCACAACTTCACTGCAACATATTTCGTGCGAAATTTTGTCGCACCAATGCCGCGCGACAATTTTTATAATGGGAGTCTATGGTGTCGCACTGCGACATGCGACATGCTGCGACTGCGACGCGATAGTCGCAGTAAAATCCATCTTGAATGGATTTTTTGCGACTGTCGCAGCATGCCGCATGTCACAATGCGACACCATAGACTCCCATTATAAAAATTGTCACGTGACAATAATGCGACTTATTGTCTCGCGACAAATGTCGTCGTGTGAACGTACCCTAAGGGGAATTGAACTGCTCCGCCTTTCACCCAGAGTTGGTGATTGGGATAAACATCCTGCAAAGAAAGACATGGTGGGTTTTTAAATTAAATACATCTATTCCCAGTGGCCTAAATGAACAATTACATTTTGATTGCTTTTTATTATATTAGCTGCATCGCTCCCTCAAACTACACCCGTCTCCCTCTCACAATGCCCCCTCCAGCCTCCTGAATGACATGTGCTCTGGTGGTCAACCAGAGAAGAGGAGGCAAGCACTCCTTTTCCACATACATACACAGGCAAGGCAGCGCTCCACACTGCCTTTCACTGTGCACACACGCTCCCAGCATAGTAGTGAGTTTGCCATGCGTTTCCACTGCCCTTCTGGGGGGAAACAATATATGTCTATAAAAAGAAAAAATAAGGGAGTACTCACCATTGTAGTCAAAACATCTTCTTTTATTCCATTCCAAGAAAATAAAAGCTGTATAAAGGAGGCAGGGGCGGAGTATACAGATGCCACACAGACAATAACAAGTGGTGACGACCATTTCGCGCGATTGCGCTTCCTCAGGCCACTGACTTAATCCCATAGTTGCGTCCCTTATTTTATGCTACCTGGGAATTGGCTACCTCATGCATCAAGCATAAATATACATACTAAAAGACAATATCATCTTGCTTTATAGAAACGCACTTTAACAATTTTTTTCATCATTGCTCCTGAGCGCATTATCCAACTAGCCTCCTTACTAGAGTTGAGCGAACACCTGGATGTTCGGGTTCGAGAAGTTCGGCCGAACTTCACGAAAATGTTTGGTTTCGGGATCCGAACTCGACCCGAACTTGACCCCGATCCCGAGCCCAATTGAAGTCAATGGGGACCCGAACATTTGGGCACTTAAATTGCTGTAAAATAGCCCTGGAAAGGGCTAGAGGGCTGCAAAAGGCAGCAAAATGTAGGTAAATGCCCTGCAAACATATGTGGATAGGGAAATGACTTCAAATAAAATACAGAAAAATAATAAATAAACATTCTAAACTTGAGCCCAAGTGAGTGACAGTGGCACCTGTCACCCAGCAAACAGAGGATGTGGCAGCAACGCCACCACATCTGTCATTGTCACCAAGCATCTCCACCAAATCCCATGGAAGTGTTCAGCTATCAGCTGTCCATCTCCCAAACACTGGAGAGAAAAAGAAATAGAAAGAGGAAGTACCCCTCTACCCATAGCTCTGAATGCCTTATTTCAAACTTCCTGGTCCTTTGAAATGCTGTCATTCTGTCTGATGGACAGTTTTAAAAACCTTATGGCGGTGGCTATCCCACAGTACGTGTATCCCAGCTTCCGCTACTTTTGCAGCCGAGTCATCCCTTCCCTGCACAACCAAGTGGCGGACAAAATCAAGTGTGCACTGAGCAACGCTATCTGTGGCAACATCCACATAACCAACAACACAGTGGGTAAATGTAGCAGCTGGCCCAGAGGTGGATAGCATTTTTGCGAATGTCCTTCCGCCCCCGAGGATTGCTGGGCATTTCTCTTTGTATCCTGTTACCTCCTCCTCCTCGGCTTCCTCCTCCTCTACCTCCTCCTCATCCACTCAGTGTAACACCTTCACCACCCACAGCGGCACAGTCAGGGGAAATGACAGCAGTCGGTTTTAAAACTTGTGTGTTTATGGGAAAAACCCCGCACCACGGAGGAGCTGTGGACAGGCATGGAACAACAGACCAACCATTGGTTGGTGCCACTGAGCCTCCAGCCCGGCCTGGTGTTGTGCGCTAATGGGCAAAATATACTAGAAGGTCTGAGCCTAGCCGGTTTGACGCACATCCCCTGCCTGCCACATGTGCTGAATTTGGGGTGCAGAAATTCCTAAACACCAGACAGTGAAAATCAATTCAGTTAATCGAACACACACAACACCCCCACCCCCCCTTTCACTCAAACTATTAACAAACTATTTACACATTTTCTTAAAAACATATTAAAATATCTATAATGCAGCAAAACTTACTATATAAACAAACAAAACTATATACACGCCTTATCCTCAACTTAAGGCCAGTGACATCCAAGTGGCTCGGAGGGTGGGTTCCTGCACCAACATAGTCCCTGGCCTGGAACACAATTGTCCAGCCAGGGCACAGTTCTGGAGGATGAGGAAGATAAGTAGAATGAGGAGGATGAGGAGGAACCGTTTTCTCAGCAGGGTGGCACCCAAGCCAGCTCACGGGCAGCTGGGTCACCATCAGCACCTCAGAAGGCTGGGTTAGCATTGGCGAAATGTGGGAAAGCTTTGTCATCACGCCACAACAACCTGCACCACCAGCAGATCTGGAACGTCTTAGCAGGAGGCAGCGTTTCAGCAACATGGTGGAACAGTACACGTACTGACTGATGGGTTCGCCCAGGGGCGTAGCTACAGGGAAGCATGGGAAGCTACTGTTTTGGGTCCCTGACTTAGAAGGGGCTCATCGAGGAGGACTAAAAGACATTGTCAGGGCCCCCTCAACAGTATTATACAATGAAATTATATACAGTGGCAATATAGACAGTGTAGAAAGCGGATGGAAAATAAACCCAAACAGCCTCACACCCTACACACTCAACACCCCCCCCCCCCCCTTTTCACTCAAACCATTAACAAACTATTTACAAATTTACTTAAAAACATATTAAAATAACTATAAGGCAGCTAAACTAACCATATAAAGAAACAAAACTATATACACACCTTATCCTTAACTTAAGGCCAACCAAATACAAGTGGCTCGGAGGGTGGGTATCTGCACCAACATAGGCCCTGGCATGGAACACAATTGTCCAGCCAGGGCACAGTTCTGGAGGATGAGGAAGAGGAGTAGGAGGAACGCTGGGGGATACAGAGGACACAGACGATATACCTCCCTTAAAAAGGATAGCTTGTCCTTGCCTCTGGGCAGCCTGGCAGACATAAGCAACTACACTACGGTAAGAGCAGTGAGACTACGGAACTCTCTGCCTGAGGAGGTGGTGATGGTGAGTACAATAAAGGAATTCAAGAGGGGCCTGGATGTATTTCTGGAGTGTAATAATATTACAGGCTATAGCTACTAGAGATGGGTCGTTGATCCAGGGAGTTATTCTGATTGCCTGATTGGAGTCGGGAAGAAATTTTTTAGTTCTCTTAAGTGGGGAAAATTGGCTGCAGTTACATGCTGCAGTGCCTGCGCAACGACCGCCTAGTTACTGCCACATTCTAACTTGTGCTGATTACTGGGGGGCCACCCTGCTGCATCCCCATTACAAGGACAACGTGCTTTCCTTAATTCCCTCACTGGAGTGTGATAGGAAGATGAGCCCGCTAGTAGACACACTGCTGATGGCATTCACACCTGAAACCGGGGACTCAGTGGAAGCACAAGGTGAAGGCAGAGGAGGAGGAGGAAGAATTTGCCAATGCAGCTGGGTCACCACCAACACCTCAGAAGGCAGGGTTATCATGGGCAAAATGTGGAAAAGCTTTGTCATCACGCCACAACAACCTGCACCACCAGCAGATCTGGAACATATTAGCAGGAGGCAGCATTTCAGCAACATGGTGGAACAGTATGGCCCCTCTCACACGGGCGTGATTTCCGTGCGGGTGCAATGCGTGAGGTGAACGCATTGCACCCGCACTGAATCAGGACCCATTTATTTCTATGGGGCTGTGTACATGAGTGGTGATTTTCCCACATCACTTTTGCGTTGTGTGAAAATCGCAGCATGTTCTATATTCTGTAATTTTCACGCAACGCGGGGCTGCGGGAAAATCGGAAGCATCCGCAAGCAAGTGCAGATGCGGTGCGATTTTCCCGCATGGTTGCTAGGAGATGATCGGGATGGGGACCCGATCTTTATTATTTTCCCTTATAACATAGTTATAAAGGAAAATTAGAGCATTCTCAATAGAGAATGCAAAGTAAAAAGGGCAACAGAGGGTTAAAAAACAAAACAAAAAACTAACTCACCCCCTCCATTTGATCGCGTAGCTGCCGGTCTCCTGTTCTGTATTCAGCTGGGCGAGGGGTGAAGAACCTTAAGTGACTTCACTGGGTCACATGGTCCAATCACCTGCTTCCATGTTATAAAGGAAAATAATAAAATATACAGAATACTCAACCCGAAACCGGACCTCAGTGATGAAGTCCGGCTTCGGGTCTGGGTATCAAACATGCCGATTTTTCGCACGCGCGTGCAAAACGCATTAAAACGCTTTGCACTCGTGCATTTTCCCGCAACGCACCCGCCTCTTACACGGGCGTCAAACATGACGCCCATGTGAAAGGGGCCTGTACGTACTGCCTGATGGGTCTGCCTAGGGGAATAGCTACAGGGGAAGCAACTGCTTTGGGGCCGTGACCTAGAAAGGGCCCATCCAGGAGGAGGAGGAGGAGGACTAAAGGACTGCCAGGGCCCCCTCAACAGTATTATACAATGAAATTATATACAGTGGCAGTATAGACAGTGTAGAAAGCGAATGGAACAGCTGCTGGGCCTGGTCTGAGAGATCGATCTTTAGTAGCCACAGGAATGGGGGCATGTAAGGAAGGGGTTTGCGCAAAAATTACTGGGGGAAGGGGCCCCATTCAAAAATTAGCTGTGGTGCCCAATTATTTCTAGCTACGCCACTGGGTCTGCCCCATTCAACTTCTGGGTCATCAAATTGGGCACATTTCCTGAGGTTGCCCTTTACACTTTGGCAACCTCAGGACATGTGCAGCCTTTGCAGCCACTGTATTGTCTAAACGTGTGTTTAGCACAGCAGGGGGTGTTATCACAGACAAGCGCAGCAGCCTGTCCGCAGACAATGTGGGCAAGCTTTCGTTTATTAAAAAGAACCAGACATGGATCCCACAGGACTTGTTTGTACCTTATGCAGAATAGACATGTATACCAGCCTCACCCAACTATTGCTATACTACCGTGCACTTACACTTTGTTTTTATATTTTCCCAATGTTTTGGGGTCTACACTAATTTATTTAAAAAAATAAAAAATAAAAAAACTGTTATTCGCGACTACTAGAGATGAGCGAACACCTGGAAGTTCGGGTTCGGGAAGTTCGGCCGAACTTCCCGAAAATGTTCGGGTTCGGGATCCGAACTCGACCCGAACTTTATTCTCTAGCCCAGGAACGGGCTAGAGGGCTGCCAAAGGCAGCAAAATGTAGGTAAAACCCCTGCAAACAAATGTGGATAGGGAAATGAATTAAAATAAAATAAAATAAATAAAATTTAACCAATATCAATTGGAGAGAGGTCCCACTGCAAGGAATCATGCGTCATATCACCCAACACTGGAGAAGGCCACTTTCAGTTATTTTGGCCCCAGCACCCAGACAGAGGAGAGAGGTCCCACAGCAAGGAATCATGCATCATATTACCCACCACTGGAGAAGGCCACTTTCAGTTATTTCGGCCCCAGCACCCAGACAGAGGAGAGAGGTCCCACAGCAAGGAATCATGCATCATATCACCCACCACTGGAGAAGGCCACTTTCAGTTATTTCGGACCCAGCACCCAGACAGAGGAGAGAGGTCCCACAGCAAGGAATCATGCGTCATATCACCCACCACTGGAGAAGGCCACTTTCAGTTATTTCGGCCCAGCACCCAGACAGAGGAGAGAGGTCCCACAGCAAGGAATCATGCGTCATATCACCCACCACTGGAGAAGGCCACTTTCAGTTATTTCGGCCCAGCACCCAGACCGAGGATACAGGTCCCACTGCAAGGAATCATGCGTCATATCACCCACCACTGGAGAAGGCCACTTTCAGTTATTTCGGCCCCAGCACCCAGACAGAGGAGAGAGGTCCCACAGCAAGGAATCATGCGTCATATCACCCACCACTGGAGAAGGCCACTTTCAGTTATTTCGGCCCAGCACCCAGACAGAGGAGAGAGGTCCCACAGCAAGGAATCATGCGTCATATCACCCACCACCAGAGAAGGCCACTTTCAGTTATTTCGGCCCCAGCACCCAGACAGAGGAGAGAGGTCCCACAGCAAGGAATCATGCGTCATATCACCCACCACTGGAGAAGGCCACTTTCAGTTATTTCTGCCCCAGCACCCAGACAGAGGAGAGAGGTCCCACAGCAAGGAATCATGCGTCATATCACCCACCACTGGAGAAGGCCACTTTCAGTTATTTCGGCCCAGCACCCAGACAGAGGAGAGAGGTCCCACAGCAAGGAATCATGCGTCATATCACCCACCACTGGAGAAGGCCACTTTCAGTTATTTCGGCCCCAGCACCCAGACAGAGGAGAGAGGTCCCACAGCAAGGAATCATGCGTCATATCACCCACCACTGGAGAAGGCCACTTTCAGTTATTTCGGCCCAGCACCCAGACAGAGGAGAGAGGTCCCACAGCAAGGAATCATGCGTCATATCACCCACCACTGGAGAAGGCCACTTTCAGTTATTTCGGCCCAGCACCCAGACCGAGGAGAGAGGTCCCACAGCAAGGAATCATGCGTCATATCACCCACCACTGGAGAAGGCCACTTTCAGTTATTTCGCCCAGCACCCAGACAGAGGAGAGAGGTCCCACAGCAAGGAATCATGCGTCATATCACCCACCACTGGAGAAGGCCACTTTCAGTTATTTCGGCCCCAGCACCCAGACAGAGGAGAGAGGTCCCACAGCAAGGAATCATGCGTCATATCACCCACCACTGGAGAAGGCCACTTTCAGTTATTTCGGCCCAGCACCCAGACAGAGGAGAGAGGTCCCACAGCAAGGAATCATGCGTCATATCACCCACCACTGGAGAAGGCCACTTTCAGTTATTTCGGCCCAGCACCCAGACAGAGGAGAGAGGTCCCACAGCAAGGAATCATGCGTCATATCACCCACCACTGGAGAAGGCCACTTTCAGTTATTTCGGCCCAGCACCCAGACAGAGGAGAGAGGTCCCACAGCAAGGAATCATGCGTCATATCACCCACCACTGGAGAAGGCCACTTTCAGTTATTTCGGCCCCAGCACCCAGACAGAGGAGAGAGGTCCCACAGCAAGGAATCATGCGTCATATCACCCACCACTGGAGAAGGCCACTTTCAGTTATTTCGGCCCAGCACCCAGACAGAGGAGAGAGGTCCCACAGCAAGGAATCATGCGTCATATCACCCACCACTGGAGAAGGCCACTTTCAGTTATTTCGGCCCAGCACCCAGACAGAGGAGAGAGGTCCCACAGCAAGGAATCATGCGTCATATCACCCACCACTGGAGAAGGCCACTTTCAGTTATTTCGGCCCAGCACCCAGACAGAGGAGAGAGGTCCCACAGCAAGGAATCATGCGTCATATCACCCACCACTGGAGAAGGCCACTTTCAGTTATTTCGGCCCAGCACCCAGACAGAGGAGAGAGGTCCCACAGCAAGGAATCATGCGTCATATCACCCACCACTGGAGAAGGCCACTTTCAGTTATTTCGGCCCAGCACCCAGACCGAGGATAGAGGTCCCACAGCAAGGAATCATGCGTCATATCACCCACCACTGGAGAAGGCCACTTTCAGTTATTTCGGCCCCAGCACCCAGACAGAGGAGAGAGGTCCCACAGCAAGGAATCATGCGTCATATCACCCACCACTGGAGAAGGCCACTTTCAGTTATTTCGGCCCAGCACCCAGACAGAGGAGAGAGGTCCCACAGCAAGGAATCATGCGTCATATCACCCACCACTGGAGAAGGCCACTTTCAGTTATTTCGGCCCAGCACCCAGACAGAGGAGAGAGGTCCCACAGCAAGGAATCATGCGTCATATCACCCACCACTGGAGAAGGCCACTTTCAGTTATTTCTGCCCAGCACCCAGACAGAGGAGAGAGGTCCCACAGCAAGGAATCATGCGTCATATCACCCACCACTGGAGAAGGCCACTTTCAGTTATTTCGGCCCCAGCACCCAGACAGAGGAGAGAGGTCCCACAGCAAGGAATCATGCGTCATATCACCCACCACTGGAGAAGGCCACTTTCAGTTATTTCGGCCCAGCACCCAGACAGAGGAGAGAGGTCCCACAGCAAGGAATCATGCGTCATATCACCCACCACTGGAGAAGGCCACTTTCAGTTATTTCGGCCCAGCACCCAGACAGAGGAGAGAGGTCCCACAGCAAGGAATCATGCGTCATATCACCCACCACTGGAGAAGGCCACTTTCAGTTATTTAGGCCAGGCACCCAGACCGAGGAGAGAGGTCCCACAGCAAGGAATCATGCGTCATATCACCCACCACCGGAGAAGGCCACTCTCAGTTATTTCGGCCCCACCACCCAGACAGAGGAGAGGTTCATTCAACTTTGGGTTGCACCGCAAGATCATGGTAAAGTTAAAAAATGAGGATTCAATAAAGAAGTGCCCCGGAGTACAAGAATACATGGTTGAGGGAGGCAGTTATAAATGTCTATTCTGCACAAGGGAGGGACAGGTCCTGTGGGATCCATGCCTGGTTCATTTTTATGAACGTCAGCTTGTCCACGTTGGCTGTGGACAGGCGGCTGCGTTTGTCAGTAATGACGCCCCTGCCGTGCTGAATACACGTTCAGACAAAACGCTGGCCACCGGGCAGACCAGCACCTCCAAGGCATAAAATGCTAACTCTGGCCACGTGGACAATTTGGAGACCCAGAAGTTGAATGGGGCCGAACCATCAGTCAGTACGTGGAGGGGTGTGCAGGCGTACTGTTCAACCATGTTAGTGAAATGCTGCCTCCTGCTAACACGTTCCGTATCAGGTGGTGGTGCAGTTAGCTAATGGCGTGGAGACAAAACTTTTCCACATTTCTGCCATGCTAACCCTGCCCTCAGAGGAGCTGGCCGTGACACAGCTGCGTTGGCGACCTCTTGCTCCTCCTCTGCCTTCGCCTTGGGCTTCCACCTGTTCCCCTGTGACATTTGGGAATGCTCTCAGGAGCGCCTCTACCAGCGTGCGCTTGTACTCGCGCATCTTCCTATCACGCTCCAGTGCAGGAAGTAAGGTGGGCACATTGTCTTTGTACCGGGGATCCAGCAGGGTGGCAACCCAGTAGTCCGCACACGTTAAAATGTGGGCAACTCTGCTGTCGTTGCACAGGCACTGCAGCATGTAGTCGCTCATGTGTGCCAGGCTCCCCAGAGGTAAGGACAAGCTGTCCTCTGTGGGAGGCGTATCGTCATCGTCCTCCGTATCCCCCAGCCACGCACCAGTGATGGGCCTGAGCTGTGTCGGGTGCCACCCCGCTGTGAACCTGCTTCATCCTCATCCTCCTCCACCTCCTCCTCATCCTCCTCGTCCTCCAGTAGTGGGCCCTGGCTGGCCACATTTGTACCTGGCCTCTGCTGTTGCAAAAAACCTCCCTCTGAGCCACTTCTAACAGACTGGCCTGAAAGTGCTAAAAATGACCCCTCATCCTCCTCCTCCTCCTGGGCCACCTCCTCTTCCATCATCGCCCTAAGCGTTTTCTCAAGGAGACATAGAAGTGGTATTGTAACGCTGATAACGGTGTCATCGCCACTGGCCATGTTGGTGGAGTACTCGAAACAGCGCAACAGGGCACACAGGTCTCGCATGGAGGCCCAATCATTGGTGGTGAAGTGGTGCTGTTCCGCAGTGCGACTGACGCGTGCGTGCTGCAGCTGAAACTCCACTATGGCCTGCTGCTGCTGCTCGCACAGTCTCTCCAGCATGTGCAAGGTGGAGTTCCACCTGGTGGGCACGTCGCATATGAGGCGGTAAGCGGGAAGGCCGAAGTTCTGCTGTAGCGCAGACAGGCGAGCAGCGGCAGGATGTGAATGCCGGAAGCGCGCACAGACGGCCCTCACTTTATGCAGCAGCTCTGACATGTCGGGGTAGTTGTGAATGAACTTCTGCACCACCAAATTCAGCACATGCGCCAGGCAAGGGATGTGCGTCAAACCGGCTAGTCCCAGAGCTGCGGCGAGATTTCGCCCATTATCGCACACCACCAGGCCGGGCTTGAGGCCCACCGGCAGAAACCACTCGTCGGTCTGTTGTTCAATACCCCGCCACAACTCCTGCGCGGTGTGGGGCCTGTCCCCCAAACATATGAGTTTCAGAATGGCCTGCTGACGTTTACCCGGGCTGTGCTGAAGTTGGTGGTGAAGGTGTGTGGCTGACTGGATGAGCTGGTGGAAGCAGAGGAGGAGGAAGTCGAGTAGGAGGAGGAGGCTACAGGAGGCAAAGAATGATGCCCTGCGATCCTTGGCGGCGGAAGGACGTGCGCCAAGGAACTCTCCGCCTGCGGCCCAGCCGCCACTACATTTACCCAGTGTGCAGTTAGGGAGATATAGCGTCCCTGGCCGTGCTTACTGGTCCACGTATCTGTGGTTAGGTGGACCTTGCCACAGATGGCGTTGCGCAGTGCACACTTGATTTTATCGGATACTTGGTTGTGCAGGAAGGCACGGCTGTCTTGGAGAAGTAGTGGCGGCTGGGAACAACATACTGTGGGACAGCCATGGACATCAGCTGTTTGAAGCTGTCTGTGTCCACCAGCCTGAATGACAGCATTTCAAAGGCCAGTAGTTTAGAAATGCTGGCATTCAGGCCCAGAGGCTCGAGGGTGGCTAGGTGGGAATTTACGCTTTCTCTCCAAGGTTTGTGAGATGGAGAGCTGAACGCTGCCGTGTGACATGGTGGAGATGCTTGGTGACGCAGGTGGTGTTGTCGGTGGCACATCCTCTGTTTGGTGGGCGGCAGGTGCCAACATTCCTCCCGAGGCGGAGGAAGAGGCCGAGGCAGCAGCAGAAGAGGGAGCAGGGGAGCCAGAGTGAGTTCCTTGCTTTTAAGGTGTTTACTCCACTGCAGTTCATGCTTTGCATGTAGATGCCTGGTCATGCAGGTTGTGCTAAGGTTCAGAACGTTAATGCCTCGCTTCAGGATCTGATGGCACAGCGTGCAAACCACTCGGGTCTTGTCGTCAGCACATTGTTTAAGAAGTGCCATGCCAGGGAACTCCTTGAAGCTGCCTTTGGGGTGCTCGGTCCCTGGTGGCGGTGGCCAGTAGCAGGCGAACTCTCTTGGCGGCGGCTGGTCTGCTTTTGCCCCCTGCTCCCTCTTTTGCTACGCTGTTGGCTCGGTCTCACCACTGCCTCTTCCTCTGAACTATGAAAGTCAGTGGCACGACCTTCATTCCATGTGGGGTCTAGGACCTCATCGTCCCCTGCATCGTCTTCCACACAGTCTTCCTCCCTGACCTCCTGTTCGGTCTGCACACTGCAGAAAGACGCAGCAGTTGGCACCTGTGTTTCGTCATCATCAGAGACGTGCGGACTCCGATGAGGTGGTATTCCCATGTCCTCATCATCAGGAAACATCAGTGGTTGTGCATCAGTGCATTCTATGTCTTCCACCACTGGGGAAGGGCTAGGTGGATTTCCTTGGGAAACCCTGCCAGCAGAGTCTTCAAACAGCATAAGAGACTGCTGCATAACTTGAGGCTCAGACAGTTTCCCTGATATGCATGGGGGTGATGTGACAGACTGATGGGCTTGGTTTCAGGTGCCACCTGTGCGCTTTCTGCAGAAGACTGGGTGGGAGATAATGTTGTGAACATGCTGGATCCACTGTCGGCCACCCAATTGACTAGCGCCTGTACCTGCTCAGGCCTTACCATCCTTAGAACGGCATTGGGCCCCACCAAATATCGCTGTAAATTCTGGCGGGTACTGGAACCTGAGGTAGTTGGTTCACTAGGACGTGTGGCTGTGGCAGAATGGCCACGTCCTCTCCCAGCACCAGAGGGTACACTAACACCACCACGACCGCGTCCGCGTCCCTTACTAGATGTTTTCCTCATTGTTACCGTTCACCAAGCACCACAATAAGGAAAAAAATATTTGGTCTAATGTATTGATTTCAAATTTAGGCCTTTTTTACAGGCACCTAACACTATCTGCCTATTTGTTTATGTAGCGTATTACACTAATCCAGGCACAGCAGTAACCACTGATTTAGGGAATATCTCTTTTAGGGCTAGTATTTAGGCCCTGGATGAAAGGTATCCTTTATGGACAGATTTACACTTGGCCTGCAACAGCTGGGACAACAGATTCAGGGTATTGCTATTTTGGCAATTGAATGTCACCCCAGAACAAAATATATGTTTTGGCGGACACTATTATATTTTGGCCAGCCACAGCTGGAACACCACTGATTTATGGTATTGCTATTTTGGCAATTGAATTTCACCCAGGCAGAACAAAATATATGTTTTTGCGGACACTATGAATCCTGGCCTGCAACAGCTGGGACACCAGATTCAGGGTATTGCTATTTTGGCAATTGAATTTCACCCCAGAACAAAATATATGTTTTAGCGGACACTATGAATCCTGGCCTGCAACAGCTGGGACACCAGATTCAGGGTATTGCTATTTTGGCAATTGAATGTCACCCCAGAACAAAATATATGTTTTGACGGACACTATGAAACGTGGCCTGCAACAGCTGGGACACCAGATTCAGGGTATTGCTATTTTGGCAATTGAATTTCACCCCAGAACAAAATATATGTTTTGACGGACACTATGAAACGTGGCCTGCAACAGCTGGGACACCAGATTCAGGGTATTGCTATTTTGGCAGATTGAATTTCACCCCAGAACAAAATATATGTTTTTGCAGACACTATGAAATCTGGCCTGCAACAGCTGGGACACCAGATTCAGGGTATTGCTATTTTGGCAGATTAATTTCACCCCAGAACAAAATATATGTTTTGGCGGACACTATTCTATTTTGCCAGCCACAGCTGAAACCACTGATTTATGGTATTGCTATTTTGGCAATTGAATTTCACCCCAGAACAAAATATATGTTTTGGCGGACACTATGAAATCTGGCCTGCAACAGCTGGGACACCAGATTCAGGGTATTGCTATTTTGGCAGATTGAATTTCACCCCAGAACAAAATATATGTTTTGGCGGACACTATGAAATCTGGCCTGCAACAGCTGGGACACCAGATTCAGGGTATTGCTATTTTGGCAATTGAATTTCACCCCAGAACAAAATATATGTTTTGGCGGACACTATGAATCCTGGCCTGCAACAGCTGGGACACCAGATTCAGGGTATTGCTATTTTGGCAGATTGAATTTCACCCCAGAACAAAATATATGTTTTGGCGGACACTATGAAATCTGGCCTGCAACAGCTGGGACACCAGATTCAGGGTATTGCTATTTTGGCAGATTAATTTCACCCCAGAACAAAATATATGTTTTGGCGGACACTATTCTATTTTGCCAGCCACAGCTGAAACCACTAGATTTATGGTATTGCTATTTTGGCAATTGAATTTCACCCCAGAACAAAATATATGTTTTGGCGGACACTATGAAATCTGGCCTGCAACAGCTGGGACACCAGATTCAGGGTATTGCTATTTTGGCAATTGAATTTCACCCCAGAACAAAATATATGTTTTGGCGGACACTATTATACTTTGCCAGCCACAGCTGAAACCACTGATTTATGGTATTGCTATTTTGGCAGTGAATTTCACCCCAGAACAAAATATATGTTTTGGCGGACACTATGAATCTTGGCCTGCAACAGCTGGGACACCAGATTCAGGGTATTGCTATTTTGGCAGATTGAATTTCACCCCAGAACAAAATATATGTTTTGGCGGACACTATGAATCTTGGCCTGCAACAGCTGGGACACCAGATTCAGGGTATTGCTATTTTGGCAATTGAATTTCACCCCAGAACAAAATATATGTTTTGGCGGACACTATGAATCCTGGCCTGCAACAGCTGGGACACCAGATTCAGGGTATTGCTATTTTGGCAATTGAATTTCACCCCAGAACAAAATATATGTTTTGGCGGACACTATGAATCTTGGCCTGCAACAGCTGGGACACCAGATTCAGGGTATTGCTATTTTGGCAATTGAATTTCACCCCAGAACAAAATATATGTTTTGGCGGACACTATGAATCTTGGCCTGCAACAGCTGGGACACCAGATTCAGGGTATTGCTATTTTGGCAGATTAATTTCACCCCAGAACAAAATATATGTTTTGGCGGACACTATTATATTTTGCCAGCAACAGCTGAAAACACTAGATTTATGGTATTGCTATTTTGGCAATTGAATTTCACCCCAGAACAAAATATATGTTTTGGCGGACACTATGAAATCTGGCCTGCAACAGCTGGGACACCATATTCAGGGTATTGCTATTTTATCAGATGAATTTCACCCCAGAAAAAAATATATGTTTTTGCGTACACTATGAATCCTGGCCTGCAACAGCTGGGACACCAGATTCAGGGTATTGCTATTTTGGCAATTGAATTTCACCCCAGAACAAAATATATGTTTTGACAGTGTGGGGAGTCGCTCTGGTAGTCAGCGGTGCGGGTGCAGTTTAGAGGCAAAACCAGGAGTCCAGATTGTGCAACAAACAGTGTTTTATTCACACTTGCACACAAAATGAAAAACAGTCTCTTGGTGACAGTTCACACACAACGGAAATAACGTAGCCAAACAAAAACAGTCCAACACAGGTTCAGTCACCTGGGAGGTGTAGGTGCAGGTTCGCACCACGCTGTCGGCCCAGCCGCAGGAGAATCCAGCTTCAGGTAGCCAGGAACACAACACCTCCTTGCTGAGCTCTTTCCTCCTGGACAGAGAACTCCCAGCCCTGTTAGCAGCTCCAGGATAATCACACTCACAGACTGGTGGTGCTGGCTGAGTTTATAAACCCAGCCCAAAACATCGGACTGGACCGTGGGAGCAGCCACCCACCCTACTCTTTAGCTGCTCCCAGTAAGAGCCGGCCCGGATCGGCTTTGCAGCCATGCTATTTAACAAAGTCAAACAGCACTAGCTGCTGCAGACAAAAACCCGGCTCTCACCTCACCGAGGCCAGCAACCTCGGTGACACGTACCTGCCATCACATATGACACCTTGCACCTTACCACATACCCCCCTTTGTTCAGCCCTGAGGGGTGAACACACGTGAGGCAGTGGGCGCGGGACAGGGCATCTGCGTTGCCCTGCAAGCGGCCTGCCCTGTGTTCCACGGAAAACTTGAAATTTTGAAGAGATAGGAACCACCTGGTGACCCGAGCATTCCTCTCCTTGGCCTGACTCATCCATTTGAGGGAATGGTCGGTCACCAGACGGAACCTCCTCCCTAACAGGTAGTAGCGGAGAGATTCGAGTGCCCACTTGATAGCCAGGCACTCCCTCTCCACTATACTATACCTGGACTCGGCGGGACTGAGCTTACGGCTCAGGAAGACAACAGGATGTTCTTCCCCGTTGACCTCCTGCGACAGTACCGCACCGAGGCCTACCTCCGGCGTCGGTCTGTACGACAAACTCCTTGTTGAAGTCGGGTGTCACCAAAACCGGGGACCCACACAGGGCCGACTTCAGCGCGGAGAAAGCCTCCTCCGCCTTCTCACTCCAGCTAACCCTCCCAGACTTTCGCCCCTTCAACAGGTCTGTCAATGGCGCTGCTATTGTGGCAAAGTGGGGCACAAACCTCATGTAGTAACCTACAATCCCCAGGAACGACTTTACCTGCCTGGTGGTGACCGGTCGGGGCCAGTTACGAATGGCCTCTACCTTAGTTACCTGAGGTTTGATGACTCCCAGCCCAATTACATATCCCAGATATTTTGTCTCCTCTAACCCTATGGAGCACTTCTTTGGGTTAGCGGTCAGTCCGGCTTTCCTCAGGGCATCCACTACCGCCTGCACCTTGGGTAAATGGCTTTCCCAGTCGGTGCTGTGGATGACTACATCATCCAAGTAGGCCGAGGCGTACCGGCGATGTGGTCGCAGCACTATGTCCATTAACCTTTGGAAAGTGGCGGGCGCCATGCAGGCCAAGGGTAACACCTTGTAGTGATACAGGCCCTGCGGGGTAACAAATGCGGTTTTTCCTTAGCCGACTCCGTTAAGGGTACCTGCCAGTACCCTTTAGTGAGGTCCAGCACAGAAAAATAACGGGCTTGTCCTAAACTTTCAACCAGCTCGTCTACTCGGGGCATGGGATACGCGTCAAACTTGGATACTTCATTTAACTTGCGAAAGTCGTTGCAGAACCATAGCGTCCCATCCGGCTTAGGTATTAGGACTATGGGACTGGCCCACTCACTTTTCGACTCCTCAATGACCTCGAGCTTCAACATTAACTGTACTTCCTCCGCGATGGCCTGTCGCCGAGCCTCGGGTACCCGGTATGGTTTTAACCGGATCTTGGCCTGAGGCTCAGTGACGATGTCATGTTGGATGAGAGACGTGCGGCCAGGGAGGTCCGAGAACACATCCGTGTTCCGACTGAGGAACTCCCTGACTTCCTGAACTTGTTTGGAAGATAGGCTGTCTGCAATTTTTACTGTGGTTACCGCTTCACAGGCCTCGAACTGTGGGGCTGGACCCTTTTCACCTAGAAGCCCTGGCCGGGGGCTAGTTATCTGACAGGTCGGACAGGACTTACAATAATTCTCTACCTCCTTGAACACACTGGGCCAATAAAATCGCTGCAGTATGCGGTCCTGGGTTTTCTGCCACCCCAGGTGTCCCCCAAGAACATGTTGGTGGGCAAGCTCCATGACAAGCTTGCGATACGCTGTGGGCACCACCAACTGTTCAACAGGTTCGCCTCGGATTTGGTTCACCCGATACAACATATCCTGCAGAACAATAAACCGTGGGAACATTAATTCAGCCCCTGGTTTCTGGGGTTTCCCATCAATTTCCAGCACATTCTCCCAGGCCCTGGTTAGGGTTTGGTCCCGGTGTTGTGCGGTCCCAAAATTTTCCCGGAGACATTGAGGTCTGCCAACTCAGGTCCCGGTGGCAAGTCCTCCGTGTCTCCCACCATTACACTCAGTGGGGTTGTCTCCCCTCTACCGCTGGAGCAGTGGTCACCCTACCGCCGGCCCTTCAGACTCGGGCTCCCAGGGTTCTGGCCTTCCAGCGGTATCAGGCCACTCTACTAGGGTCACCCCTGTCTCGGGTCCCTCAGATACCTTTATTGCCGGCCACAGCGCCGAAAACCGAGGAAGTCCCTCCCAAGTATTAGTTCGTGTGGGAGTTTAGTAGCGACAGCCACCTCGTGGGTCCACCTACCAGCCGCTGTGGACAAAGTCACTAGTGCAGTGGGATAGTCTTTCAGGTCTCCGTGGATGCACAGGACCCCGACTTTACGGCCAGTATACTCCGCGAGGCCGTACAAGTGCAGCCCTTACCAGGGAGACTAAACTCCCGGAGTCCAGCAGAGCCACCGCCAGAGAGTCTCCCACCTCTACCTGACACAGGTGGTTATGGTCCTGCACCTCACGGGTGCCAGTTGCGCACAGCTTCCGTGCATACAGGGAGTGACGACCCCCGTAGTTCATATCCATCGGCTCATCCCGATGCGGACAGTCGGCCCTGATGTGGCCTGGCTCCTGACACCTCCAGCATACCACGGGAGGCGGACTCGCAGGGGTATATTCCGGGCAGGCCGCTCTGTCGCCGGACGTCGGAACTGGGGCAGAGGCCTCCGGGGTTTGACTGACCCCTTCCCCGCAAGAGTCCCCTGCAGGTTTCTGGTGGCCTCGTGGCGCTCCACCAGGTCGACCATCTCCAGGGCATTGGTGGGCGATACCTGGCCGATCCAGTGCTGGAGGGGATAAGGCAGGGCCCTCCAAAAGATGTCCGCCAACAGTCGATCCAGCATGGCAGTGGGACTTAGTAGATCGGGCTGCAGCCACTTTGCAGCCTGTGCAGCAGATCGTAGAACTGCGGCCTCAGCGGGTTCAGTCGTTTTAAAGTCCCACTGGTGGACTCTTTGGGCGCGGACCAGCACGTTCACGCCCAGTCTGGCTAGGACCTCTCCTTTCACAGTGTCATAATCTGCCGCTTGGTCATCCGACAAGTCGAAAAACACCTGCTGGGGTCCGGAAGCCAGGAACGGAGCGACCACCTCAGCCCACTGGTCACGGGGTAACTTTTCCCTCACGGCGACCTTCTCAAAAACCGCCAGGTACGTCTCAACGTCGTCTGCGGGGGTCATTTTTGGGATCGCCGCACGGACCGCTTTCGGGCATCTTGGACGTGGTGGGACGCTCCTGCCGCCTGTAACGCCATCACATGTTGTAGCAGTAGTTGGTTGGTCTCCCGCTGCTGCACGTTAGCCTCTATGAGAGCCTTCACAGCAGCCTCCATGTTGCCAGAAACTCCTGCTTGCAGCTTTGCTGGCTTAATATATTCCATACACTTTAGAAAAACAAAACTTCGGCGTTCACGCCAGCCTCACTGCGCATGCCCGCATCCGACACCAAATGTGGGGAGTCGCTCTGGTAGTCAGCGGTGCGGGTGCAGTTTAGAGGCAAAACCAGGAGTCCAGATTGTGCAACAAACAGTGTTTTATTCACACTTGCACACAAAATGAAAAACAGTCTCTTGGTGACAGTTCACACACAACGGAAATAACGTAGCCAAACAAAAACAGTCCAACACAGGTTCAGTCACCTGGGAGGTGTGAGTGCAGGTTCGCACCACGCTGTCGGCCCAGCCGCAGGAGAATCCAGCTTCAGGTAGCCAGGAACACAACACCTCCTTGCTGAGCTCTTTCCTCCTGGACAGAGAACTCCCAGCCCTGTTAGCAGCTCCAGGATAATCACACTCACAGCTGGTGGTGCTGGCTGAGTTTATAAACCCAGCCCAAAACTCGGACTGGACCGTGGGGAGCAGCCACCCACCCTACTCTTTAGCTGCTCCCAGTAAGAGCCGGCCCGGATCGGCTTTGCAGCCATGCTATTTAACAAAGTCAAACAGCACTAGCTGCTGCAGACAAAAACCCGGCTCTCACCTCACCGAGGCCAGCAACCTCGGTGACACGTACCTGCCATCACATATGACACCTTGCACCTTACCACAACAGACACTATGAATCCTGGCCTGCAACAGCTGGGACACCAGATTAAGGGTATTGCTATTTTGGCAATTGAATGTCACCCCAGAACAAAATATATGTTTTGACGGACACTATGAAACGTGGCCTGCAACAGCTGGGACACCAGATTCAGGATATTGCTATTTTGGCAATTGAATTTCACCCCAGAACAAAATATATGTTTTGACGGACACTATGAAACGTGGCCTGCAACAGCTGGGACACCAGATTCAGGGTATTGCTATTTTGGCAATTGAATGTCACCCCAGAACAAAATATATGTTTATACGGACACTATGAATCCTGTCCTGCAACAACTGGGACACCAGATTCAGGGTATTGCTATTTTGGCAATTGAATGTCACCCCAGAACAAAATATATGTTTTTGCGGACACTATGAATCCTGGCCTGCAACAGCTGGGACACCAGATTCAGGGTATTGCTATTTTGGCAGATTAATTTCACCCCAGAACAAAATATATGTTTTGGCGGACACTATGAAATCTGGCCTGCAACAGCTGGGACACCAGATTCAGGGTATTGCTATTTTGGCAGATTAATTTCACCCCAGAACAAAATATATGTTTTGGCGGACACTATGAAATCTGGCCTGCAACAGCTGGGACACCAGATTCAGGGTATTGCTATTTTGCCAGATTAATTTCCCCCCAGAACAAAATATATGTTTTGGCAGACACTATGAAATCTGGCCTGCAACAACTGGGACACCAGATTCAGGGTATTGCTATTTTGACAGATTAATTTCACCCCAGAACAAAATATATGTTTTGGCAGACACTATGAAGTCTGGCCTGCAACAGCTGGGACACCAGATTCAGGGTATTGCTATTTTGACAGATTAATTTCACCCCAGAACAAAATATATGTTTTGGCGGATACTATGAAATCTGGCCTGCAACAGCTGGGACAACAGATTCAGGGTATTGCTATTTTGGCAGATTAATTTCGCCAAAGAACAAAATATATGTTTTGGTGGACACTATGAATCCTGGCCTGCAACAGCTGGGACACCAGATTCAGGGTATTGCTATTTTGGCAGATTAATTTCACCCCAGAACAAAATATATGTTTTGGCAGACACTATGAAATCTGGCCTGCAACAGCTGGGACACCAGATTCAGGGTATTGCTATTTTGGCAGATTAATTTTACCCCAGAACAAAATATATGTTTTGGCGGACACTATTCTATTTTGCCAGCCACGGCTGAAACCACTGATTTATGGTATTGCTATTTTGGCAATTGAATTTCACCCCAGAACAAAATATATGTTTTGGCGGACACTATGAAATCTGGCCTGCAACAGCTGGGACACCAGATTCAGGGTATTGCTATTTTGGCAGATTAATTTCACCCCAGAACAAAATATATGTTTTGGCGGATACTATGAAATCTGGCCTGCAACAGCTGGGACACCAGATTCAGGGTATTGCTATTTTGGCAGATTAATTTCACCCCAGAACAAAATATATGTTTTTGCAGACACTATGAAATCTGGCCTGCAACAGCTGGGACACCAGATTCAGGGTATTGCTATTTTGGCAGATTAATTTCACCCCAGAACAAAATATATGTTTTGGCGGACACTATTCTATTTTGCCAGCCACAGCTGAAACCACTGATTTATGGTATTGCTATTTTGGCAATTGAATTTCACCCCAGAACAAAATATATGTTTTGCAAGACACTATGAAATCTGGCCTGCAACAGCTGGGACACCAGATTCAGGGTATTGCTATTTTGGCAGATTAATTTCACCCCAGAACAAAATATATGGTTTGGCGGACACTATGAAATCTGGCCTGCAACAGCTGGGACACCAGATTCAGGGTATTGCTATTTTGGCAGATTAATTTCACCCCAGAACAAAATTTATGTTTTGGCGGACACTATGAAATCTGGCCTGCAACAGCTGGGACACCAGATTCAGGGTATTGCTATTTTGGCAGATTAATTTCACCCCAGAACAAAATATATGTTTTGGCGGACACTATTCTATTTTGCCAGCCACAGCTGAAACCACTGATTTATGGTATTGCTATTTTGGCAATTGAATTTCACCCCAGAACAAAATATATGTTTTGCAAGACACTATGAAATCTGGCCTGCAACAGCTGGGACACCAGATTCAGGGTATTGCTATTTTGGCAGATTAATTTCACCCCAGAACAAAATATATGTTTTGGCGGACACTATGAAATCTGGCCTGCAACAGCTGGGACACCAGATTCAGGGTATTGCTATTTTGGCAGATTAATTTCACCCCAGAACAAAATATATGTTTTGGCGGACACTATGAAATCTTGCCTGCAACAGCTGGGACACCAGATTCAGGGTATTGCTATTTTGGCAGATTAATTTCACCCCAGAACAAAATATATGTTTTGGCAGACACTATGAAATCTGGCCTGCAACAGCTGGGACACCAGATTCAGGGTATTGCTATTTTGGCAGATTAATTTCACCCCAGAACAAAATTATATGTTTTGGCGGACACTATGAAATCTGGCCTGCAACAGCTGGGACACCAGATTCAGGGTATTGCTATTTTGCCAGATTAATTTCACCCCAGAACAAAATATATGTTTTGGCAGACACTATGAATTCTGGCCTGCAACAGCTGGGACACCAGATTCAGGGTATTGCTATTTTGGCAGATTAATTTCACCCCAGAACAAAATATATGTTTTGGCGGACACTATGAAATCTGGCCTGCAACAGCTGGGACACCAGATTCAGGGTATTGCTATTTTGGCGGATTAATTTCACCCCAGAACAAAATATATGTTTTGCAAGACACTATGAAATCTGGCCTGCAACAGCTGGGACACCAGATTCAGGGTATTGCTATTTTGGCAGATTAATTTCACCCCAGAACAAAATATATGTTTTGGCGGACACTATGAAATCTGGCCTGCAACAGCTGGGACACTAGATTCAGGGTATTGCTATTTTGCCAGATTAATTTCACCCCAGAACAAAATATATGTTTTGGCGGACACTATGAAATCTGGCCTTCAACAGCTGGGACACTAGATTCAGGGTATTGCTATTTTGCCAGATTAATTTCACCCCAGAACAAAATATATGTTTTGGCGGACACTATTCTATTTTGCCAGCCACAGCTGAAACCACTGATTTATGGTATTGCTATTTTGGCAATTGAATTTCACCACACAAAATAATCTGTCCTTTGCCAGACAGCAGACAGTATTATACTTGTCTAGCCAAAGCTGGAACACCAGATTCAGGGGATTGGTATTTGGGCAATTGTATTTAACCCCTTAATAAAATATAGAAATTGCTATCCTGAGTTTCTAGGGGTGACAATTAGCACAGCCAAGCCCCTGATGTAGGATATAGCAAAAAAAAAATAGTATTGATGGATTGATGGACTTGGTGTCAGCTTCTTCTGGTGCACCACAAGTCACAAAATGGCCGCCGATCAACCCAGAAAATAAGTGACAGAAAAACGCTCTGTGCAGCCTAAAAACCAGTGGGCAAGTTACTAGCAGACGTTCAATCATTCACAGTTGTAGATCGATCCGTTCATTAGGTGCTGTTGCTGACTTTACCCTGCCTAATCTCGCCCTGACAGAAGCTGCGTCCTCTCCCTACACTAATCAGAGCAGTGTGACGTGCGGCGCTACGTGACTCCAGCTTAAATAGAGGCTGGGTCACATGCTGCACTTGGCCAATCACAGCCATGCCATTAGTAGGCATGGCTGTGATGGGCTCTTAGGGCAAGAAGTAAAACGCTAGCTGATTGGCTGCTGTGCCGAACAACGGACCCGAACCCAAACTTTTTTGAAAATGTCCCGGTTCGGGTCCGTGTCCCGGACACCCCAAAATTCGGTACGAACCCGAACGATGCTCGAACTGTTCGCTCAACCCTATGCAGCGCGGCAGTGCATAGGCGTGCGCACGGGGTGTGCCGGGTGTGCCTGGGCACACCCTAATAGGTTCGAATCGTCACCCCCGTGCTGCACGCTGCAGTGTCTCCCCCCCTCGCTGATTCCCCTGTGGCTCTGTGTGTCTGCAGTCCTTGCTAGCTGGCCGCCGCCCGCCGCACCTTTAATTAATTTGCATTTCAAATACATTAAATTTACCCTGTCCCTGGGCTGCCTGCGGGCGGGGGTGGAGCTCTGACTTCCGGATCCAGCGGAGGCGGAGAGTGAGTGTGCCGTGCGTGCTGTGTGGCACAGGCTGACATCACACTCACGTCACGTCACACTGTGTGCCCTGCGCGCCTGGTGAGGTGAGGGCCTGACGGCTGGATAGAGATTGGTCCAGTATCCGGCGGTATCCGCCTGAAGAATTTAATTTCTGATTTTCTGGTGGTGGTGTTGGTGCCACCCTGCCACTGCAGCAGTGTGTATTTTTTAAAATTTAAAAAGTATGTTTACCAGTCCAGAGACTCCAATAAGGTAGCATCACTAGCAAACATTAAAAACGTATATAAAAAGAAGTATGTCACAACTGTATGTCTACCTCCCCCCCTCTCTGACTGTCTGTCCCACAGTGCTACCCCTCTGGCTCTGTTGTCCCATCCCTGTAACAGTATTAGGGTACTTTCACACTTGCGGCAGGACGAATCCGGCAGGCTATTCAGCCTGCCACATCCGTCCTGCCGCAAGTGCCCTTGCACTGCCGTGCTGCCGCTCCGTCCCAATTGACTATAATGGGGCGGGGGCGGAGCTACGGCGCAGCACGGCAAAGATCGCCGGACTGAAAAGTCGGACATGCAGGACTTTTAGTCCGGCAATCTCCGGCCGCGTGCTGCGCCGTAGCTCCACCCCCCGCCCTATTATAGTCAATGCACGGCAGTGCACGGGCACTTTCAGCCTGCCGGATCCGTCCTGCCGCAATTTTGAAAGTACCCTTACCCTGATTGATACCCTACCCCTCAGTTTAGTCAGAATCTATATGATTATCTGAACCTTCTGAGGGGTATTAGGGAATTATACAGGGGGGTAGGGGGCATATAACTATGGAGGGCTATGCTATTATCCGATTTTATACAGGGGTAATAACTAATATATTACTCCTAGCCCCTGTATTATGTCCCTGATGGCCCTCCTCAGTTATATTACCCCTGTATAATGTACCCTGATACCCCTCAGTTTAGTTTTATAATATAACTGAGGGGTATTGTGGTAAATTATACAGGGCGGCTTAATATCAGACGGGTTGCGGGTACATTATTATACAGGGGTAATATAACTAAGGGGTATTAGAGTACATTATACAGGGGTAATATAACTTATATTACCCATGTATAATGTCCTTGATATCCCTCCTCACTAGTTATATTACCCTTGTATAATATATCCCGATACCCCTTAGTTATATTACCCCCTGTATAATGTTCACAGATAGCCCTCCTCAGTCATATGTCATGCACAGACAGATCCCCCATAACAGTGTCATCCACAGATCCTCCATAACAGTGCCATCCACAGATCCCCTATAACAGTATGTCATCCACAGATCCTCCATAGCAGTGTCATTCACAGATCCCCCATAACAGTGTCTTCCACAGATCCCCCCATAACAGTGTCATCCCCAGATCCCCCATAACAGTGCCATCCACAGATCCCCCATAACAGTGACATCCACAGATCCCCCATAACAGTGTCATCCCCAGATCCCCCATAACAGTGACATCCACAGATCCCCCATAACAGTCACATCCACATATCCCCCATAACAGTGTCATCCACAGATCCCCCATAACAGTGTCATCCACATATTCCCCATAACAGTGTGTCATCCACAGATCCTCCATAACAGTGTGTCATCCACAGATCCCCCATAACAGTGTCATCCACATATCCCCCATAACAGTGTGTCATCCACAGATCCTCCATAACTGTGTGTCATCCACAGATTCCCCATAACAGTCCGCCTGCGCACTGAGGAGAGACTGAAAGGAGGGAAAGATCCTTGAAAGCAAGCAGAGGATGCATAGCAGACGACTGAATAGCTTCTTTGGTAAGTAAGTTGTTTCATTATAGTGACATTATAACAGTGACATACACAGACCCCCCATAACAGTGACACCCACAGATCTCCCATAACAGTGACATCCACAGATCCTCCAGAACAGTGACATCCACAGATCCCCCATAACAGTGACATCCACAGTGCCCCATAACAGTGACATCCACAGATCCCCCATAACAGTGACATCCACAGTGCCCCCATAACAGTGACATCCACAGTGCCCCCATAACAGTGACATCCACAGATCTCCATAACTGTGTGTCATCCACAGATCCCCCATAACAGTGTGTCATCCACAGATCCCCCATAACAGTGTGTCATCCACAGATCCCCCATAACAGTGTCATCCACAGATCCCCCATAACAGTGTGTCATCCACAGATCCCCCATAACAGTGTCATCCACATATCCCCCATAACAGTGTGTTATCCACAGATCCCCCATAACAGTGTGTCATCCACAGATCCCCCATAACAGTGTCATCCACATATCCCCCATAACAGTGTCATCCACAGATCCTCCATAACAGTGTCATCCACATATCCCCCATAACAGTGTGTCATCCACAGATCCCCCATAACAGTGTTATCCACATATCCCCCATAACAGTGTCATCCACAGATCCTCCATAACAGTGTGTCATCCACAGATCCCCCATAACAGTGTCATCCACATATCCCCCATAACAGTGTGTCATCCACAGATCCTCCATAACTGTGTGTCATCCACAGATCTGCGCACTGAGGAGAGACTGAAAGGAGGGGAAGATCCTTGAAAGCAAGCAGAGGACGCATAGCAGACGACTGAATAGCTTCTTTGGTAAGTAAATTGTTTCATTATAGTGCTGAAACTGCTTAAAATGCTAAAGAAAAGTTTTCGAGAGTGTTTCTCTCTTTCTCATGTCTGAAGCAATACCGAGGAAATAAAACTCTTGAAAGCTTGTCTTTAAAGTATTAGGTTAGTACAATAAAAAGGTATCCCTGCATACTGCAATACTCGTATTTTGTAATCTTATTTATATATACTTATTTAGTCTTTTTCAGTAGTATGATTAAGTGGTGAAAATTATTTTTGCCCCCCCATTTTTGACTGTGGTATCTTATGTGCCCCCAGTATATATTGTTCCTAGAGTCGCCACTGCACAGAGGCGGAGTAACAGCAACGCTAGGGTGAGGCCCAGCCGTGTCAGAGAGCAGTGCCAGAGCAGAGCCCAGCGTTTTTTCCCTTAACGGGTTCCGGGCGGCAGCCAGGTAGAGTAGGTAAGTTTAAAAATTATTTTTTTCTGCTTTTATGAGGCTGCAGTATTTTATAATATTTCAATCCAGGCATTATTAATTTACTTTCAGGGTCAGGGCAGCTCAGCTGTGTCATCTAACTTAAAGGGTCAAAAGTCTACTGCCTACTACTGATAGTTAGTTGAGAATCAAATACAGATTTTTCTAAATGTTTTAAACTTGGAAGATATACACAGTCTGATATCCAGAAAACAGTAATTGTGAGATACAGAATTCCAAAATATAGATTATTGTTGTCAGGAAACCAAAAAAAGCCAATACCTCAGACTCGGTGGCTAACACTCTGCCTGAATATGTTGCTGATAAAAGCGCAGAAGAAGAATTTTCTGTTTGGTTCCAATCAGTGCAGTTTACACTCAGAAAACTTACCAATTGATGACTCCGTGTGTAGCAGTGTATTACAGGCGTCAAGTCTTGATGAAGCTGAGGATGTTATTTTTTTTAGTTCAGAACAGAGCACTTCATATTCAAAGCCATCATCAGACATACAAACTGATGAACCAGAACCAATGTGTAGTTCCAGTGAGTGCCAAGCGGCAGGTCATGACCAAATAGAAGACATTACAGCTTTTAGTTCAGGGCTTTGATGATCCAGTCTGTAGTATTCCCCAAAACAGATTTGAACGTCAGAATCGAGTAGCTAGAGGCCCTTATCAGCCACAACTGAGTATGTTTCCGAGAACTAAAATAGGGAATAAAGAAAGAAATTTTCATAGTGATTGGTATGGAAAATACAGGTGGCTGGAGTATAGTCCAGCAAAAGATGCAGCATTTTGTTTCTACTGCCGTTGCTTTTCTTATAATAATGCAACACAAAAAGGTCATGCTGATCCAGCGTTTATTGAAAAGGGGTTCAGAAACTGGCACAGGGCTAATGAATGTTTTAAAACTCACCAACAATCAAAATCTCATATGCGGAGCACTTCTGCATGGTCAAGCTTTAGTGAAGGAAAACCTATTGATGTGTTACTAGATGAGAGCAAGAAAGTTTATCTTTTAAAAAAAAAGAAGAAGAAAGGTGCAAGAACAGAAATCTCATGAAGCGACTGATTGACATTGTTTGGTGTTTGGCAATAGGTGGCAGACCATTTCGAGGTCACAATGAAAAAACCGATAGCCACGAGAGAGGTTTATTTCTGAATGTTGTTGATCTACTAAAAAAATATGATCCTGTCATGCAAAGACATTTGCAAGAATCTCCTCGAAATGCTACATATCTAAGTAACCGCATCCAGAATGATTTAATTATGGCCTTACATAATATTGTGCAACAAAAAATTGTGTCACCAATAAATGGAAAAATGATCTCCATAATTGCAGATGATACAGCTGACTGTGGACACCATGAGCAGATGTCTGTCATAGTACGATATTTTAATAATGAATAGCAAAGTCCAGTTGAGCATTTTGTTTCAATTCAAAGGCTCTTAAAAGTTGACGCCCAGTCTATTTTTGATCAAATAAATAATGTTCTTGAAATTATTAAAACTGACTGGTCATCAGTGATCTCTGTGTGCTTTGATGGAGCATCTACTATGTCTGGATGCACTGCAGGTGTTCAGATGAAATGTAAAGAAAAAAAACATGAAATACTCTATGTACACTGCTATGCACATTGTTTAAACCTTGTCCTAGTTGATGCATGCACCTCAAGTAGACAAAACAGAACAGTGTTTGACTTCTTTGGCATTATACAGACTCTTTATGCCTTCATGGAGGGAAGTCCTGTGAGACATGCTGTAATGGAGAAGATTTCTCAAGAAGTAGGAACTCAATAGAAGACTCTAAAGTCACTGTCAAACACAAGGTGGGCATGCAGAGCAGAAGCAGTGGCTGCAGTAAAATAAAACTTTTCAGTTATTTTACAGGCTTTACATGAGGTCATTGAATCAAGTCGCTTAGCTGATGCTAAAATAAAAGCAAGGGGCCTTATTTGTGAATTAAATTCTTTCATACGGTGTTGATTTTAGGACATGGTCAGATATCAGTCAACTATCAAAATAATGCCAATGTGACACCTGACACCTGACTCCTGACACCTGACTCCTGACACCTGACTCCTGACACCTGACACCTGACACCTGACTCCTGACTCCTGACACCTGACTCCTGACACCTGACACCTGACACCTGACACCTGACACCTGACTCCTGACTCCTGACACCTGACTCCTGACACCTGACTCCTGACACCTGACTCCTGACACCTGACACCTGACACCTGACTCCTGACTCCTGACTCCTGACACCTGACTCCTGACACCTGACTCCTGACTCCTGACACCTGACACCTGACTCCTGACACCTGACTCCTGACACCTGACTCCTGACACCTGACTCCTGACTCCTGACTCCTGACACCTGACACCTGACACCTGACTCCTGACTCCTGACACCTGACACCTGACTCCTGACTCCTGACTCCTGACTCCTGACTCCTGACACCTGACACCTGACTCCTGACTCCTGACTCCTGACTCCTGACACCTGACTCCTGACACCTGACTCCTGACTCCTGACACCTGACTCCTGACACCTGACTCCTGACACCTGACTCCTGACACCTGACTCCTGACTCCTGACACCTGACACCTGACACCTGACACCTGACACCTGACTCCTGACTCCTGACTCCTGACTCCTGACTCCTGACTCCTGACTCCTGACTCCTGACTCCTGACTCCTGACTCCTGACTCCTGACTCCTGACTCCTGACACCTGACTCCTGACTCCTGACTCCTGACTCCTGACACCTGACTCCTGACTCCTGACACCTGACTCCTGACTCCTGACTCCTGACTCCTGACTCCTGACTCCTGACTCCTGACTCCTGACTCCTGACTCCTGACACCTGACTCCTGACTCCTGACTCCTGACTCCTGACTCCTGACTCCTGACTCCTGACTCCTGACACCTGACTCCTGACTCCTGACTCCTGACTCCTGACTCCTGACTCCTGACACCTGACTCCTGACTCCTGACTCCTGACTCCTGACTCCTGACTCCTGACTCCTGACTCCTGACTACCTGACTCCTGACTCCTGACTCCTGACACCTGACTGAATTGAAGTTGTATGTGACCGCTGATATCTGACTACTGACAAAGTCAGGTGTCAGGGGTCAGCCTCACTATTAACTATAGTTTCATCCTTCTTTTCATACACTGAAAGGCATAGATGAATAAAATGCCAAGTAAACCTTAACTGAACTTATAGCTCAGTGGTAGCACATCTGTCTTGTGATTAGAACCTTAGGGTTCAAATCCCCTTCCAGCCCTTAAAAAAATTTACTTTTATTAAACTGTAGATATGAGTCAAATTGAAGTCATGTGCGACCACTGATATCTGACTACTGACAAAGTCAGGTGTCAGGGGTCAGCCTCACTATTAACTTTAGTTTCATCCTTCTTTTCATACACTGAATGGCATAGATGAAGAAAATGCCAAGTAAACCTTAACTGATCTTATAGCTAAGTGGTAGTTTGTATGTTTTGCGTCCAAAGACCATAGGTTCAAATCCCCTTTGCTGTCTAAACCTGACTAAAATTATGAGCTTGGAATTTTCTTTTTTTTACATTAAACAGGTGACAAGGAGTACTGTAAGTAGTCCTTTTTTATTTTATTAAAGATTAAATGGGCAGCACCATTGTAAAGTGGGCACTAATTTAATGAAGTATTAAAGGGGATTTGAACCTATGGTCTTTGGACACAAAACATACAAACTACCACTGAGCTATAAGATCAATTAAGGTTTACTTGGCTTTTTATTCATCTATGCCATTCAGTGTATGAAAAGAAGGATGAAACTAAAGTTAATGGTGAGGCTGACCCCTGACACCCGACTTTGTCAGTAGTCAGATATCAGCGGTCGCACATGACTTCAATTTGCCACATATCTACAGTTTAATAAAAGTAAATTTTTTTTAAGGGCTGGAAAGGGATTTGAACCCTAAGGTTCTAATCACAAGACAGATCCACTACCACTGAGCTATAAGATCAGTTAAGGTTTCCTTGGCATTTTATTCATCTATGCCATTCAGTGTATGAAAAGAAGGATGAAACTAAAGTTAATAGTGAGGCTGACCCCTGACACCTGACTTTGTCAGTAGTCAGATATCAGCGGTCGCACATGACTTCAATTTGACTCATATCTACAGTTTAATAAAAGTAAATTTTTTTAAGGGCTGGAAGGGGATTTGAACTCTAAGGTTCTAATCATGAAACAGATGCATTACAACTGAGCTATAAGATCAGTTAAGGTTTACTTGGCATTTTATTCATCTATGCCATTCAGTGTATGAAAAGAAGGATGAAACTAAAGTTAATAGTGAGGCTGACCCCTGACACCTGACTTTGTCAGTAGTCAGATATCAGCGGTCACACATAACTTCAATTCAGTCAGGGGTCAGGAGTCAGGAGTCAGGAGTCAGGTGTCAGGTGTCAGGAGTCAGGAGTCAGGTGTCAGGAGTCAGGTGTCAGGAGTCAGGTGTCAGGTGTCAGGAGTCAGGTGTCAGGAGTCAGGAGTCAGGTGTCAGGTGTCACATTGGCATTATTTTGATAGTTGACTCTGATATCTGACCATGTCCTAAAATGAACACCGTACTTTCAAGTTTATCTTTGCTCTGCACATGATGCACCCTATTCTCCAAATGTTGGTAAAAGTTAGCAAGACATTGCAAGCATCAAATCTCAACTTGCTTACTGCAATGACAGTGGTGAAAAGCCTGCGCAACTCCTTGGTTTCCATGAGAAGTGACCCAGATTATTTTCAGTCCATTTTCCATGATTGTGAAAAAAAGTGTGCCGAAAATAATGTTGCCATTCCCCCAGTTAGGAAGAGAAAACCTTCTGTCCTTCTTGATGAAGCAGCACAGTCTCAGTATCACTATGAAACAAAAGAGGAGCAGGAAAGGATCACTTCATTTTACCCACTACTGGATTCATTGATAACTGATATTGACCAGTGATTTGAACAGGAGTCGTGTGATATTGTAACTGCAGTAGGAAAACTGCTAAGCTTGAAGATCCCTAAAGGTGACATAGAAATCCTTGCCAACAAATTTAAGGTGTCGGTGGATGAATTGGAAGCAGAAGCCACACTGCTAAGGGAGTATGATGGACCTACTCCTAAAGGTTGCACCACAAATACCATCAAAGAGTGGCTGGATTGGTTTAAAGAATCAAATCGATCCAACACATTTAATGCTTTTTATAAGTGTGTTTAATGCTTTACAGTGTTACCAGTGACAAGCTGTTCATGTGAAAGAGCCTTTTCAAAACTGACACATGTAAAAACCAAACTGAGGAGTACAATGTCCAAAGAACGCCTGGATGCACTCATGATATCATATATTGAACAAGAATTGGCTTGGTCGGCTACTTATAACGAGGTCATTGAAGAATTTAAATCCATAACACCTTCTGTGCGACGTCTTCTTCTCTAGAGCATAAAGATGAGGAAAAATTCCCATGTACCATGCACTTTGTGTAAAAATGTTTACTTAAATTTGTTACAGTTATAACAGCTTATTTATTTTAAATGTTTAAGTTAAACAATGTTAAATGTTTGCAACTATAATGATTATAGGTGCCGCGCGATGCTCTCCCTATTATCCCCCTCCTATGTGAGCTCACTCAATTAGGATGTAATTCTATACAGCTAGCTTTGCGTACCTGATCTACGGCGCACGCTGTTCCTGTATGTCCTCTTTCATTCAGCTTCAGCGCACATTCCAAGGAGGGAGATTCAAAGGAGGCTTTTCCCTATTTCTTCTGTACTTTAACTACGCTGCCCCGGCCGGTGGCGAGCTGCAGTTACAGGTTGAAAGTTCGTAGTTTGGCTCTCGCTCTCACGGAGCGCTTGTGACGTCACAATCTGAGCTACGGAGTCTGTGGAGGTACACACTTCCTTCCAACGCGTTTCGAATACTTCGGTATTCTTCCTCAGGGATGTTGTCCGGACCTCCTACCTTCCTCCTATATATAGGTTCTATCTCCCTCCTATCATTAACCCTTATTGTGCTTTATTCAAATGCAAATAGCTCAATTTCAGAGTTCAATCCCCTGGTATGAGTGTATTCAAATTAAAGATCCAACGGGATTCTGCCCGAGACATTTTTTAATAAAGTCTCCCCCTAATGTCCCGTTCAATTTTTCTATTCCTACAAATGAGGTGCCACATATATTCCCCCATGTTTTTCTGTATAATGTCTTGACAAAGGGTGATTTTCGTATTTTCTTCTTATATTATATAGATGTTCCCTATTCTTTTATTCAACATTCTTTTTGTGCGTCCCACGTACATTTTTTACACGGACACATTATTATGTATATTACCCCTTCATCTCTGCAGGTGATCTGTTCATTGATATTATACTCATTATTGCCTCCATTTTTATCCATTTTCATTATTTTCTGTATCCCTACTTTATTTTTCATAATTTTGAGGGTCTTACATGCTCCACATTTGCCACAGTGGGTAAATCCCGTTCTTCCAGATAATTCTTTATTTTTCCTTTTCCCTTCTTGTTGGTTTTTATAGGTGATACATTTATTTGTAGGGGCTATTAAACTACCTAAATTTTTGCTTTTCTGTATATAAATTTAGGATAATCTGGAATTAGGTCCCCTATTATCTTGTCTTCTTTTAGGGTTTCCCAATGTTTGTTTACTATGTTCCTCAATATTTTTGTTTGGCAATTGTATTGTGTAATAATGGGGGATACTGTTATTTTCCTCTTCCTCACTTTTTCTCTCTTTTCTTTTTCCTTAAGTAGATCCTGCCTGTCGATCTGTCTCACTTGTTCTCTTTGTTCTTTCAATGTATTCCCATTGTAACCTCGCTGTTCAAACTTTTGTTGTAGTTTTTGCCTCCTCTATGTATTCTTCCCCTTTGGTGCAATTTCTCCGTAACCGCATGAATTGACTCTTCGGAATATTTTCAAGCCATCGTGGAAGATGGCAACTGTCCCGCGAGATAAAACTATTCACATCTGTTGGTTTACTGTAAGTTTTTGTTTGTATTTTATTTTCCTCTATATAAATTACTAAGTCTAAAAATGTAACCTCCTTTTTACTCACGGTGGGGGTGAATTCCAAATAAAAGTCATTTTTATTCAATTCAATTAAAAACTTTGATAGTTCTTCTTCCCCCACTCCAAATAAAAATGACGTCGTCGATAAATCTTTTCCATAGGACGAGATTCGCCCGGGGCTCGTCATTGGGACAAATGGTTTCTCGTTCCCACTGTCCAACATATATATTAGCGAACCCCGGTGCGAATCTCGTCCCCATCGCCGTACCCCATTGCTGTTCATAAAACTTATCTTCAAATATAAAATAGTTCCTAGTTAAAATAAACGTGATACATTTTACTATAAAATTAATCTGAACCTCTTTTAGTTCACCTTGATTTTGTAGACATGATCTAACCGCCTCACACCCTTTTTGTTCTCTATAATCGTGTACAATGATTTGACATCCAGTGTCCCTATAATGTAATGTGGTTCCCATTGTATGTTATTTAGGATATTTAGGATGTGTTGCGTATCTTTAAGGTATGCCGGCATAGACTTTGCGCAGGGCTGCAGGAAATGATCCACGTATTTGGATAGATTGCTAGTGAAACACTCTACCCCGATACAATTGGTCTCCTGGCGGTTCTGTTGCATGTTTATGAATTTTCGGGTTGTGGTAAAATGCTGCAATTTTAGGTTGTTTTATATCTACGAAATCAGCTTCCCTTTTATTCAATATTCCTTCTTCTTTACCTTCCTTTATTAATGCGACCAGCTCCTTTTATATTTCTCGGTGGGATCATTTGATAGTATTTTATATGTTTTTTGTCGCTCAGTAGTCTGTATGCTTCTTCTCTATATTTGTCCTTATCTAGTATTATAATTCCCCCTTTATCTGCTGGTCTTATAATGACCTCATTATTCTCCTGCATTTTCGTTATAGCTTTTTGTTCTTCTTCTGAGATGTTATTCATATATTGTCGTTTCGATTTTTTGGGGTTTTTAATTTTCGTATATCCTTCGTTACTGCATTCATAAAGTTGTTTAAAGGCTGGGAGTATTCTTGGACTGGATGAAACTTTGACTTTAATTTCAAGGTGGTATGCTTGTGATCTCCTACTTCTAAGTTCTCCTCTCCCTCTGTGTTATTCTAATTTTTTCTTTTTCCTCTCCTGTTGTTTCTTTATGTTGTTGATTATCTTCCTTCTCCCTGTTTGTACTCATCTGTTTTTTCTGTTCTTTCTGTTTTTTCTTTATAAAATGTTTTTTCAGGGCCAATTTTCTCATAAATTTACGTATTCCTATGAATGCCTCAAACTTATTGAAGTACTTACTGGGTGCAAATTTTAACCCCTTTTCTAAAATTGTTTGTTCCCCTTGGTTAACTCATATTTACTCAAATTAAATATTTTTGCCCTGATTGTTCTTCTTTTCTCTCTGTTTGGCTCTTACTTTTTCTTTTAGGCGAGTTTCCCCTAGTGCCCCTTTTGGATTTTTTCTTTCTCGAAAAAATCCTGCCTTACTGTCTTTTTATGGGTACTCTTTTTGATGTTCAGTTTGTTCCTCTCTACCTTCTCCTTCCTGTTGTGTTATAGTATTTTGTATGTTACTATTTGATGTTGATTTTTGATTACTCTTGTCTTTATGTTTAGTTTTAATGTTGTCTTTATTGTTCTGGTTTGTGTTATGATCTGTCTTTCTTCCCTCCTCTTCTTTGTTATCCAACCTTTCTCTTATTCTTTGTTCTTTAGGCTGTATTTGTGTGTCTATATCCTCTGCTATCTGTTCCTCTATCAAAGATGCAAAACGGTTACTAGTTGTCACGCTATTCTTATCTGGTTCTTTATTTATTATAACGACTTCAGGTACAAGTGGGATGTGCTGATATTCTTCTTCCTCACTTACATCGTGAGTTGTGATTATGGATGATGTATCTGCTTCATCCCCACTTGAATTATGTTCATACTCATCTATTGTGTGAAACAAACCAGTTATATTGTTTGTCATATGATTTTTGGGAAGGGCATCTCTGTTAAATTTCCTACTTTTTTTGTCCCTTATTTCTTCTTCCTTTTGATGTATTCTTCTCTTGATATTTTCTACTAGCTGTTGTATGCTATCATGATCCTTCCAGGGCCTTAATTCCTCAAATTTTACCCTGATTAATTTATTTGTTCTCATAAGTCTGTCTCTTCGTTTATTTATAATGAATAAAACCGCATTCCTCGAAAAGTCATGCAGCATACGTTCCCATTCATTCATAGTGTTATGATCCCCTATATCACCTGACAGCATTTTTTCTATTTTTAGTCCTCTAGGGGATCATAACACTATGAATGAATGGGAACGTATGCTGCATGACTTTTCGAGGAATGCGGTTTTATTCATTATAAATAAACGAAGAGACAGACTTATGAGAACAAATAAATTAATCAGGGTAAAATTTGAGGAATTAAGGCCCTGGAAGGATCATGATAGCATACAACAGCTAGTAGAAAATATCAAGAGAAGAATACATCAAAAGGAAGAAGAAATAAGGGACAAAAAGTAGGAAATTTAACAGAGATGCCCTTCCCAAAAATCATATGACAAACAATATAACTGGTTCGTTTCACACAATAGATGAGTATGAACATAATTCAAGTGGGGATGAAGCAGATACATCATCTATAATCACAACTCACGATGTAAGTGAGGAAGAAGAATATCAGCACATCCCACTTGTACCTGAAGTCGTTATAATAAATAAAGAACCAGATAAGAATAGCGTGACAACTAGTAACCGTTTTGCATCTTTGATAGAGGAACAGATAGCAGAGGATATAGACACACAAATACAGCCTAAAGAACAAAGAATAAGAGAAAGGTTGGATAACAAAGAAGAGGAGGGAAGAAAGACAGATCATAACACAAACCAGAACAATAAAGACAACATTAAAACTAAACATAAAGACAAGAGTAATCAAAAATCAACATCAAATAGTAACATACAAAATACTATAACACAACAGGAAGGAGAAGGTAGAGAGGAACAAACTGAACATCAAAAAGAGTACCCATAAAAAGACAGTAAGGCAGGATTTTTTCGAGAAAAGAAAAATCCAAAAGGGGCACTAGGGGGAAACTCGCCAAAAGAAAAAAGTAAGAGCCAAACAGAGAGAAAAAGAAGAACAATCAGGGCAAAAATATTTAATTTGAGTAAATATGAGTTAACCAAGGGGAACAAACAATTTTAGAAAAGGGTTAAAATTTGCACCCAGTAAGTACTTCAATAAGTTTGAGGCATTCATAGGAATACGTAAATTTATGAGAAAATTGGCCCTGAAAAAACATTTTATAAAGAAAAACAGAAAGAACAGAAAAAACAGATGAGTACAAACAGGGAGAAGGAAGATAATCAACAACATAAAGAAACAACAGGAGAGGAAAAAGAAAAAATTAGAATAACACAGAGGGGAGAGGAGAACTTAGAAGTAGGAGATCACAAGCATACCACCTTGAAATTAAAGTCAAAGTTTCATCCAGTCCAAGAATACTCCCAGCCTTTAAACAACTTTATGAATGCAGTAACGAAGGATATACGAAAATTAAAAACCCCCAAAAAATCGAAACGACAATATATGAATAACATCTCAGAAGAAGAACAAAAAGCTATAACGAAAATGCAGGAGAATAATGAGGTCATTATAAGACCAGCAGATAAAGGGGGGGGAATTATAATACTAGATAAGGACAAATATAGAGAAGAAGCATACAGACTACTGAGCGACAAAAAAACATATAAAATACTATCAAATGATCCCACCGAGAAATATAAAAAGGAGCTGGTCGCATTAATAAAGGAAGGTAAAGAAGAAGGAATATTGAATAAAAGGGAAGCTGATTTCGTAGATATAAAACAACCTAAAATTGCAGCATTTTACCACAACCCGAAAATTCATAAACATGCAACAGAACCGCCAGGGAGACCAATTGTATCGGGGTAGAGTGTTTCACTAGCAATCTATCCAAATACGTGGATCATTTCCTGCAGCCCTGCGCAAAGTCTATGCCGGCATACCTTAAAGATACGCAACACATCCTAAATATCCTAAATAACATACAATGGGAACCACATTACATTATAGGGACACTGGATGTCAAATCATTGTACACGATTATAGAGAACAAAAAAGGGTGTGAGGCGGTTAGATCATGTCTACAAAATCAAGGTGAACTAAAAGAGGTTCAGATTAATTTTATAGTAAAATGTATCACGTTTATTTTAACTAGGAACTATTTTATATTTGAAGATAAGTTTTATGAACAGCAATGGGGTACGGCGATGGGGATGAGATTCGCACCGGGGTTCGCTAATATATATGTTGGACAGTGGGAACGAGAAACCATTTGTCCCAATGACGAGCCCCGGGCGAATCTCGTCCTATGGAAAAAGATTTATCGACGACGTCATTTTTATTTGGAGTGGGGGAAGAAGAACTATCAAAGTTTTTAATTGAATTGAATAAAAATGACTTTTATTTGGAATTCACCCCACCGTGAGTAAAAAGGAGGTTACATTTTTAGACTTAGTAATTTATATAGAGGAAAATAAAATACAAACAAAAACTTACAGTAAACCAACAGATGTGAATAGTTTTATCTCGCGGGACAGTTGCCATCTTCCACGATGGCTTGAAAATATTCGAAGAGTCAATTCATGCGGTTACGGAGAAATTGCACCAAAGGGAAGAATACATAGAGGAGGCAAAAAACTACAACAAAAGTTTGAACAGCGAGGTTACAATGGGAATACATTGAAAGAACAAAGAGAACAAGTGAGACAGATCGACAGGCAGGATCTACTTAAGGAAAAAGAAAAGAGAGAAAAAGTGAGGAAGAGGAAAATAACAGTATCCCCCATTATTACACAATACAATTGCCAAACAAAAATATTGAGGAACATAGTAAACAAACATTGGGAAACCCTAAAAGAAGACAAGATAATAGGGGACCTAATTCCAGATTATCCTAAATTTATATACAGAAAAGCAAAAAATTTAGGTAGTTTAATAGCCCCTACAAATAAATGTATCACCTATAAAAACCAACAAGAAGGGAAAAGGAAAAATAAAGAATTATCTGGAAGAACGGGATTTACCCACTGTGGCAAATGTGGAGCATGTAAGACCCTCAAAATTATGAAAAATAAAGTAGGGATACAGAAAATAATGAAAATGGATAAAAATGGAGGCAATAATGAGTATAATATCAATGAACAGATCACCTGCAGAGATGAAGGGGTAATATACATAATAATGTGTCCGCCAGGGAGACCAATTGTATCGGGGGTAGAGTGTTTCACTAGCAATCTATCCAAATACGTGGATCATTTCCTGCAGCCCTGCGCAAAGTCTATGCCGGCATACCTTAAAGATACGCAACACATCCTAAATATCCTAAATAACATACAATGGGAACCACATTACATTATAGGGACACTGGATGTCAAATCATTGTACACGATTATAGAGAACAAAAAAGGGTGTGAGGCGGTTAGATCATGTCTACAAAATCAAGGTGAACTAAAAGAGGTTCAGATTAATTTTATAGTAAAATGTATCACGTTTATTTTAACTAGGAACTATTTTATATTTGAAGATAAGTTTTATGAACAGCAATGGGGTACGGCGATGGGGACGAGATTCGCACCGGGGTTCACTAATATATATGTTGGACAGTGGGAACGAGAAACCATTTGTCCCAATGACGAGCCCGGGCGAATCTCGTCCTATGGAAAAAGATTTATCGACGACGTCATTTTTATTTGGAGTGGGGGAAGAAGAACTATCAAAGTTTTTAATTGAATTGAATAAAAATGACTTTTATTTGGAATTCACCCCCACCGTGAGTAAAAAGGAGGTTACATTTTTAGACTTAGTAATTTATATAGAGGAAAATAAAATACAAACAAAAACTTACAGTAAACCAACAGATGTGAATAGTTTTATCTCGCGGGACAGTTGCCATCTTCCACGATGGCTTGAAAATATTCGAAGAGTCAATTCATGCGGTTACGGAGAAATTGCACCAAAGGGGAAGAATACATAGAGGAGGCAAAAAAACTACAACAAAAGTTTGAACAGCGAGGTTACAATGGGAATACATTGAAAGAACAAAGAGAACAAGTGAGACAGATCGACAGGCAGGATCTACTTAAGGAAAAAGAAAAGAGAGAAAAAGTGAGGAAGAGGAAAATAACAGTATCCCCCATTATTACACAATACAATTGCCAAACAAAAATATTGAGGAACATAGTAAACAAACATTGGGAAACCCTAAAAGAAGACAAGATAATAGGGGACCTTATTCCAGATTATCCTAAATTTATATACAGAAAAGCAAAAATTTAGGTAGTTTAATAGCCCCTACAAATAAATGTATCACCTATAAAAACCAACAAGAAGGAAAAGGAAAAATAAAGAATTATCTGGAAGAACGGGATTTACCCACTGTGGCAAATGTGGAGCATGTAAGACCCTCAAAATTATGAAAAATAAAGTAGGGATACAGAAAATAATGAAAATGGATAAAAATGGAGGCAATAATGAGTATAATATCAATGAACAGATCACCTGCAGAGATGAAGGGGTAATATACATAATAATGTGTCCGTGTAAAAAATGTACGTGGGACGCACAAAAAGAATGTTGAATAAAAGAATAGGGAACATCTATATAATATAAGAAGAAAATACTGAAAATCACCCTTTGTCAAGACATTATACAGAAAAACATGGGGGGAATATATGTGGCACCTCATTTGTAGGAATAGAAAAAATTGAACGGGACATTAGGGGGGGAGACTTTATTAAAAAAATGTCTCGGGCAGAATCCCGTTGGATCTTTAATTTGAATACACTCATACCAGGGGGATTGAACTCTGAAATTGAGCTATTTGCATTTGAATAAAGCACAATAAGGGTTAATGATAGGAGGGAGATAGAACCTATATATAGGAGGAAGGTAGGAAGTTCGGACAACATCCCTGAGGAAGAATACCGAAGTATTCGAAACGCGTTGGAAGGAAGTGTGTACCTCCACAGACTCCGTAGCTCAGATTGTGACGTCACAAGCGCTCCGTGAGAGCGAGAGCCAAACTACGAACTTTCAACCTGTAACTGCAGCTCGCCACCGGCCGGGGCAGCGTAGTTAAAGTACAGAAGAAATAGGGAAAAGCCTCCTTTGAATCTCCCTCCTTGGAATGTGCGCTGAAGCTGAATGAAAGAGGACATACAGGAACAGCGTGCGCCGTAGATCAGGTACGCAAAGCTAGCTGTATAGAATTACATCCTAATTGAGTGAGCTCACATAGGAGGGGGATAATAGGGAGAGCATCGCGCGGCACCTATAATCATTATAGTTGCAATCTAGTAAAACAACAGTGGGAGCAATACCACTGCGGTACCGCAGCGAGAGACTTGATCTATATCAGGTGTAGCGCCAGTGTAACAACCTTTACCTTTCCCGAATGTTAAATGTTTGTTTACATTGCTAAATGTATTTAATAAAAAAAACTGTTTTAACATGGTTTTTAAATGTTTTGTTTATATTGATAATTATATGAGTACGACTGTACGGGTCTGTATGTATGTATGCAGAGTGTATTTGTGTGTATATATATATATGTGTGTGTGTGTATATAATATATACATAGCGGCGAGCGGCATGTGTTTGGGCTTTAGGGTGCACACCCTAATGAAATAGGCTGCGCACGCCTATGACTCAGTGTATTTAAATCTAATTTAGCCTGTATTTCAGCAAGGCAGTTAACCACTCAGCTATAATAGCTGCATAGCCAGTTACTTAAGAAAAAAAATATGAGACTTCTACTGTAGAGGAATACTTACTAGAATACTAGAGGAAGTTGCATATTTTTTCATATTTTTGTTTAAGTGCCTGGCCATAGAATACATCAGTAGTAGTTTCCCACATATTATGAAGCATGATTTTATATATATATATATATATATATATATATCTTAGTAATTACACATTTATTTTGTGCCATACATTTTTTACAATTACAAAAAAAATACTAAATTTATAAATCTAATGTAACCTTTATTTCTGAAAAAGCTTGTGATAGGATTTGAACTCACAGCTTCTGCATCACAGCCCAGAACTTTAACCACTACACTATTTTTAGTAACTGGCTATGCAACTATTATAGCTGAGTGTTAAAGTGTCTTGCCTTTAATGCAGAAGGTCATGAGTTTGAATCCCAGCAGAGACTTTTCTGAAATACAGGCTAAATTAGATTTATATACACTGGGTTTCCCCAAGCATTGACTCCATATATGGACATAGCTATATATGGAGTCAGAGCAGGGACTTCTAAGCCACAGACTCACACTGAGGGATTCCCCCTCTGTACAGAGACCTTCTGCATAGAAATAGAGGCTAAATTAGATTTAAATACACGGGGGTGTCCCCAAGCACTGACTCCATATATGGACATAGCTATATATGGAGTCAGAACAGGGACTCCTAAGCCAAACTAGAGTCCCAACACCCTCCCCTCTTCAGAGCAGGGGGTGTCTGGTTTAATGCTTAGGTTCTCCCATTGACTTTCATTGTGCTTGGGTGCTCAACACAAATAACAAAGTCTCTGCTGCAAAATCCATTTTTCTATACGTGTACAGCAAGGTTTCCTGTTCTTTGCAAAGCTCAGTCTCTTAACCCTTCTTTTTTTGTGTTGATGTGGAGGGGTTTTGAAGGTGTAATGAAAGTGCAGGTCTCAGAGCCTCTTATTAGTGGGTGTTAGACAGTCCATTACCTTGTTGTGGGAGGAGCTAAAACACTAGGACCTCCTTCCCCACTGGTCTGCAGGTTATTGCATCAACCCTGCTGCTTGGCCAGGAAGTCTTGGGCAGACCATTACCTTTGAGGTCCACCTATGGACAGCCATAGTACGAGTAGCAAGGTCTTGTTCAGCATGGCAGACCAGTGGTTAAACTATTTTCTTGTCAGGTGATAGTCAGGTCACCGAAAACTTAGTCTTACTACAACTAGTGTCATTGATGTGGGCAGCCTCTGAACAATACTGAGGCTGCCAGTCCTGGCTTTGTTAAACAGCTGATAAAACCTGCTGTTAGGAAAGAGGTACTTGAACAGTTCCATACAGTGCTTGAACTTTTGTCAGTCCAACACTGTATTTAAATAAAGGTAGTATAGAGGTCCTCTGCCAAAGCAAAATAAACTTTGATAAAACCCTAAACCTCATCAATTATCTGTATATCTGTTTAAAAATAACCCTTCAAAACAAACATACAATATTATTTTTACAACTAATAGAGATCCTTGTCTTCATCCTTCAACACATGAAGCAATAGCAATTCATGGGTATCTTTTTCAATGTCACTTATAGATAAAAAAAAAAAAACATCATTAACCCCTTCCCGATGTTAGAGATGTGTGAATTTTATTCTATGTTTTTTGTATCTCTAGGACTGTAACTTTTCTTAACCGACTTCTACTTCTTATCTAAAGAGCCTTCCCCCTCCCCACTCTGCTGTTAGTCAAGCTCTGTCTATGCAAGGCTATGAGAGCATCTGTGGGCAGTGTATGTCTTCTATCTCCCTACAGATGCTTCATGGAAGGATGCTTAAGCCTATCCCTTAGCTGAATGAATATGATATACACATATTACTCACAGCCTATAGAACAGTACCTTCTTGAGGTATCACATATGATGTATGTAGTATTGGTGTTAGTAAGACCGCCATCACAACATGGCGGTGATAACCAGATGTTTACATTGCAAAGTTTATGAGCTAATGCATACTGCACAGAAGCTAAGTGTTATCTTATCTCTTCTTCCTTTTTGACCAATGAAATAATGCCTAGGCCTCAGGAAAAGACTGCCCTTTTCTGGAGATGTATAATTGCTTTTATTTTTTGTAATAAAGGTAGAGATTGCATTGACCAGCTATGTGTCAGCGTCTAGTCTCTCAGCCACGCATGGATATTAATCCCTTGGGGGTACCTTGATTTAGAGCACCTTCTTGAGGTGTCACATATGACGTATGTAGTATTGGTGTTAGTAAGACCGCCATTACAACATGGCGTCGATAACCAGATGTTTACATTCCAAAGTTTATGAGCAAGTGCATACTGCACAGAAGCTAAGTGTTATCTTATCTCTTCTTCCTTTTTGACCAATCAAATAATGCCTAGGCCTCAGGAAAAGACTGCCCTTTTCTGAAGATGTATAATTGCTTTTACTTTTTGTAATAAAGGTAGAGATTGCATTGACCAGCTATGTGTCAGCGTCTAGTCTCTCAGCCACGTGTGGATATTAACCCCTTTGGGGTACCTTGATTTGGAGCACCAGAGTGTATCTTAAAGGCTTTAATTAAAAGCCACTTTGTCACCGACATGTGACGTACTACTACGTCATGGAAGTCAGTGACTTCCCGCATTTTGACGTAATAGTACATCATGGTGATCGGGCGGGCATCGGAGCGGTGCGCGCCCGATCAATGCAGGGGTCCGGCAGTCCATGGTAGCCGGGCCCCTGCTGTATCCGCCGGCATCGCTGTAAAAGCCAATGCCAGTGGATTAACCCTTTCTTTGCCGCAGTCCGCACTGACCACAACATAGAAAGGGTTTGTGTCGTGTGCAGGTGCGCATCGAGTCCCCGCACTACTATGGCGGGGACTCGATGTGAGAGAAGGCAGCCCAATGCCGTGCAGAGGCTGCCCAATGCCTTGCACAGCATCGGGACCTGCCTTCTACAGGTGCCGAGGAGATCCAGCCTCAGGTTGGGTCTCCTAGGCAACCTGTTAGTGTACGACTCAGTGTCATACACTAACAGGCAATGCATTACAATACAGATGTATTGTAATGCATTGCAGAGGGGATCAGACCCCAAAAAGTAAAATTTAAAAATAAAGTAAAGAAAAAAAAAGTTAAAAAGAAGTGTTTTTAATAACATTAATAAAGTTTTTAAGTAAAAAAAGAAGAAACACCCCTTTCCCCTTATTTTATAATAAAAAAGAGAACCCCCCCCCACAAAAACACACATATTATGTATCGCCGCATCCGTAATGACCGACTCTATAAACATATCAGACGATCCACCCTGTCTGATAAACACCATAAAAATAAAAAAAAAGGTGTAAAAAAAAAAAAAGACATTTTTGTCACCTTACATCACAAAAAGTCCAACAACTAGCGATCAAAATGGCGTATGTCCCACAAAATGGTATTAATAAAACTGTCACCTCATCCCGCAAAAAATGAGCCCCTACCTAAGACAATCACCCAAAAAATAAAAAAAAATATAGCTCTCAGAACATCGAGACACTAAAATATGATTTTTTTTTTTGCTTTAAAACTGCTATTATTGTGTTAAAATGAAATAAATAAAAAAAGTAGACATATTAGGTATCGGTGTGTTCGTAACAACCAGCTCTATAAAAATATTACATGACCTAACCCTTTAGGTGAACACCATAAAAAAATAAAAACTGTGTAAAAAAAGCCATTTTTGTCACCTTACATCACAAAAATTGCAACACCAAGTGATCAAAAAGGCATATACCCCCCAAAATAGTACGAATCAAACTATCACCTCATCCTGCAAAAAATGAGACCTTACCTAAGACAATCGGTCAAAAACTAAAAAAGCTATGGCTCTCAGACTATGGAGACATATATTAGGTATTGCCTTGTCCGTAATGATCTGCTCTATAAAAATATCACATGACTTAACCCCTCAGGTGAACGCTGGAAAAATAAAAAAATAAAAACTGCGCCGACACAATCAATTTTTTGGTCACCTTGCCCCATAAAGTGTAATAATGAATGATCAAAAAATCATATGTACCCTAAAATGGTACCAATAAAAACGTCAACTCTTCCTGCAAAAAACAAGAATAAAAGAAATAGGGCATTCAGAAAATGGAGACACAAAAAACATTTTTTTTTTAAATGCTTTATTATGTAAGACTAAAACAAACAAACATAGAAAGTAGACATATTTGATATCATTGCGTCTGTAAGAACCTGCTCTATAAAAATAGCACATGATCTACCCTGTCAGGTGAATGCTGTAAAAAATAAAAACACATTTTTTAACAATTTTTTTGGTTACCTTGCCTCACAAAAAACGTAATATGGAGCAATTAAAAATCATTTGTACCCCAAAAAAGTAGCAATAAAACTGGCACCTTATCCCGTAGTTTCCAAAATGTTGTCACTTTCTTGAGTTTCTACTGTAGGGGTGCATCAGGGGGGCTTCAAATGGAACATGACATCTAAAAACCAGTTCAGCTAAATCTGCCTTTCAAAAACCATATGGCGTTCCTTTCCTTCTGCTCCCTGCCGTGTGGCCATAGAGCAGTTTACGACCATATGTGTGATGTCTCAGTAAACCGCTGAAAAAATGGATTAAACTGTAAAATCTGCCAAAAAAGCGAAATTCTGAAACTTCATCTCCATTTTCCATTAATTCTTGTGCAACACCTAAAGGGTTAACAAAGTTTGTAATATCAGTTTTGAATACCTTGAGGGGTGTACTTTCTAAAATGGGGCCATTTACGGGGGGGGGGGGGGTTTATAATGTAAGCCCCACAAAGTGACTGCATACCTGAACTGGTCCTTAAAAAGTGGGTTTTGGAAATTTTCTGAACAATTTCAAAATTTGCTTCTAAACTTCTAAGCCTTGGGACATGGCCTACTGCTGTTATGGCTGGACGCATCTGAAAGCAGCTCCGGCTCCCAACTTCAATCCTGAGCCATCCTGAACTGTACACTCGCTTGTTGCCGACCTGAGAGGTGTCCCTGGGTCCCCAAGAGTGCTGGAGTGGAATCATGAGTCCCAGCAAGGCTCAGATGGCGGCAGAGCTCCTTAAAGAATATGCCAGACAGGATTCTCAACATGGCGCTGCCGCCCCCCTCGCTGACACGTGCAGCCAGCACTAGAAGTCAGGCGGCACAACACCTATCTCCTGACCCTGAGGCTGAACCGGAGCTCACTCTGCAAACCTCGCACCAACAATTAATGGCAGCCATCACCGGGTGTCAGGCCTCCCTTACCGGGAAGATTGATGAGGTGAGAGTGGACTTGGGCCTCCTCCGCCATGATGTCCAACAGCTGCGTGAGAGGGTCAAACTCACTGAGACGCGGGTGTCAGACCTGGAAGACCAGACTGGCCCACTGCCGGCAAGACTTGCTGCTGTGGAGGCGTCGGTGGAACTATGCCGACAAAAGTGTGATGATTTGGAAAACCGGGCACGACGCAACAACGTGCGCATTATTGGTATGCTGGAGCGGGCGGAGGCCCCTGACCCAGCGGCCTTTTTAGAGGGGTGGTTCAAGTCGGTGTTTCCCAATGCGGCCTTCTCGTCCGCATACACGGTGGAGAGGGCCCATCGTGTTCCAGCCAGACCACTCCCGCCCCTCCTAGACCTCTCCTAGCCCGCATGTTAAACTGGCGCGTCAGAGATCTCATACTGGTGCAAGCTAGGATCACTCAGACCATCACGCTGGGGTCAGCAAATGTGTCCCTGTACCCGGATTTCTCCGCCGACCTACAGAAGAGACGTGCTACCATTGTCTCTATCAAGCGCCGGCTCAGAGAACTTAATCTCAAGTATTCAATGGCGTATCCAGCACGCCTGCGTGTCATGGACGGCGAAAAGTCACTATTCTTCTCCAACCCTACAGAAGCGGAGGATTGGCTGTCAAGGAGACCCCGCAGTTGCTCTCCCAAGTAACCTTTCTTGAAACGTGGTCCTTCCTACTAAGATGAGAAGAGGGGTAAAGCACCCTGAAAGGACTACCTGAGCCAGCCGTCCTCTTGTTACCTTGATTCGTGGTTTGGTAACGTATAGCACTACATATATGTGTGGACTCTGGGACACTGAGGTTTACATTCATACCGTTCAACCAGTGGCATAACTAGAAATGAGAAAATTACTGGGGGAGGGGGCCCCATTTAAAAATTTGCTGTGGGGCCCCCTCCCCCAGTAATTTTTTCACAACCCCTTCTTTTCATGCCGCCCCCTTTCCTGTGGCTAGTAAAGATGGCTCTCTCAGACCAGGCCCGACAGCTGTTCCATCCGTTTTCTACACTGTCTATACTGCCACTGTATATTATTTCATTGTGTAATAATGTTGAGGGGCCCTGACAAAATCTTTTAGTACTTCTCCTCCTCTTGGATGGGCCCCTTCTGGGTCAGGGCCCCAAAGCAGCCGCTTCCCCTGCTTCCCCTATAGTTACGCCCCTGCGTTCAACCCTGAACGCCTTTCTGCAACGTGCGAGTGTCACTGTTATTGGGGGGAGCCAGCTGCTTAACCTGCACTGACATTCCATCTTCTTACACCGTGCAAGTCCCCCTACTTTGGTTATACATATGTTTTATTGGTTAACCCAAGATTTGGGATGTTGAGAGTTATTCTCTTGTTATGTGTTACAACTGAAATATGTAGCAGTCCAGCAAAGTATGTTTATGCTATCATGCACCTTTTTTTTCATTGTGAACCCCAGAGGCTCTGTACTTATGCCTACTATATAACCTGTATTTCATTATGGCGGATTTTAAAGTAATTTCATGGAATGTGAGGGGTATGGGGGGCCCCAGGAAGCGAATGGCAGTTTTCTCACATGTCAGAGGTTATGCTCCGCATATTCTAGGGCTGCAAGTGGGTGGAGAGTGCTTATGGTAACTCATACTCTAAAGGGGTCTCTTTACTAGTACATCGAATGGTCCGTTGGGAACCGCATCACACAAGTGTTGACCCTGAAGGGAAATATGTATTTGTATATGCCCACGTCAATGGGGTACCATATGTAATACTGAATATGTACAACCCTCCTCCTGCCAGCCTCTCGTTGCTTCAGTCAGCGGCAGGGTTTGCCGCACAATACCCACTAGCCAGAATTTTGGGCATGGGAGACCTTAACCTGCCGCTGGAGGAATTAAAGGATAGGTTCAGCTGTCCATCCGCTAGCTCTGGCCGACGGTCCCCTAGTACTGTTTTGGCACGATTTCTGTCGGAGCTGGGATGGATTGACATTTGAACAGAGAGAAATCCGGAACGGATTGAATATTCCTGCTTCACTCCCTCTAGGGGAACTCTGTCCAGAATTGACTATCTCCTGGGAAACTCTGGCACATATATGGCAGTAAATGATATACATTATAGACCCCAAGGCCCATCTGATCATGCACCTATAGTTGCCTCGATTGCTAACCCTGACGCAGTTACACGAACCCCTAAGCAGCGTATTCACCCATTTTGGTTATCACTAATGTCCTCGAATGACCGGGTGCCTGACCAACTCCGAACTTTTCTGACAATTAATTCACCTGACACTGACCCGGCCTTATTATGGGAGACCTTGAAGGCCTTTTTGCATGGTTGTCTCAGATCCTCCATATAAAACATTAAGAAGGCTTCCCACCTTAAAGAGGAGGACCTGGGTGCCCAGTGCAAGAACGCAGAACTTCTGTATGTTGCTAATCCCACAGAGGAAAACAGAGTGGATTGGATGTTGAAGGGCAGGCAATACATGTCTTACCTACAAGAAAAAAGTGACCGTAGGATGTTATTTTTGCAGCAACAGACCTTTGAGCAGGGTAGCAGAGTGGGTAAGGTTTTAGCACAGGTAGTGCGCAGGAATAACATGGCTCCGCCAATATTACGCATAGCGTACTGTGATGGGGTAGTTATTAATGAACCCGAGGGAATTTTAGATCGTTTTGGGGAATTCTACCGAGACTTGTACAGTTCCACATCCCAGTACTCTGTTTCTGCCCTGGAGAATTATATACAGGAGGTCTCTCATCCACAACTGTCTGCCGCAGATAGGGAGCTGTTAGATGAAGGGATTACTTTGCAGGAAGTGACGGATGCAATCAAAGGATTAAACTTAGGGAAAGCCCCGGGACCCAACGGGATACCGTTGGGAGTATATTCAACCTATATAGATATTCTGGGTCCGCAGCTGCTGCAAATGTATAAAATGTCTCTTGAGGCTGGTGCGCTCCCAGAATCAATGTATGAGGCTTCCATTGTGGTTCTTTTGAAACCCGATAAGGACACTTTGGAATGTAGCTCATAGAAGCCTATATCATTGCTCAACTTAGACTATAAGATACTGACCAAAGTCTTAGCGAACAGGTTAAATAAGGTGATATCATCCATAATACACGAAAATCAATCTGGTTATATTCCCGGTCGCTCCACTTGCAGTAATATACGAAGGGCGCAGGTTATTGCTCAGCTTGGATGTGCAGACCAGAAACAATGGGCTTTGGCTGCGCTGGACACAGCCAAGGCATTCGATTCTGTAGAATGGCCTTACTTGATACAGGTCCTCAGGAATTTTGGTTTCGGTCCTGCATTCATTAGCTGGATTGATATACTGTATAAGTCCCCATCGGCTAATATTATGATAAATGGCTCTCTGTCATCAACATTTAAACTCCATAGAGGGACCAGGCAGGGGTGCCCCTTGTCCCCCCTCTTATTTGCGGTGGCTATTGAACATCTAGCGCTAAGGATCCGCCAGGATACAGTATTCAAAGGAGTATCGTTGGGGATCAGGGAGGACAGGCTGGGGTTATACGCAGACGATCTTATCTTGTATATGGATGCAGTGGAGTCTACTTTGCCCAGGGCAATACCTCTCATTGAACAGTTTGGCTCCTTTTCTGGACTCCGCATTAATTGGGCAAAGTCGGCCTTAATGCCTCTATGGACCCCGGATTGGCCATCCGTATATTGCAACCTGATAGTTGTAGACAGATTCAAATACCTTGGTGTTATCATAACGAAAGAACCATCCATGTCACACGAGCTGAACACAGTACCCCTAGTATCTTACTTCACAGATAAATTTAAGACCTGGAACACTTTGCCCTTTTCGACCATGGGGCGTCTAAATTTAATCAAAATGATTCTCCAGCCCAAGGCCCTGTACTTACTAGAACACTCCTGTGTACCGATCCCTCGCACATTTTTTGACAAATTGCACTCCAGCATGGCAACTTTCATAAGGGGGAAAAATAGACGGAAGCTGGCACTACAGTCTCTGCAGAGGAGTTGGGACAAAGGAGGAGCGGCCTTGCCAGATCTATACTTGTACTTTCTTGCGGGCCAGCTGAGATATTTGATGCCATGGGTGATCCAGGGAGTACTCCTGAATTCTGAATATTATTTGCAAGCGTATTTGCGGCTTCGTCGTGTATTGAGAAGTCACTTTTGCAGATCCACAGACTTGCGCATCAGGTTTGGAGGGCTGCAAAACTGCAACAGTACAGTGATCTACCAGATGGTGTCCCACTGTGGAACAACCCAATGTTTCCTCATTTGTTGCACTGTGAAGGGGAGAGTGTCTGGAAATAACATGGGGTACACCATCTAAAAGATCTATACGAAAGTGGTATACTATTTTCCTTCTCTCAGCTGCAGACCAAGGTTGGGCTTTTGCGTCCACATTTCTATAGATATCTGCAGCTGAGACATGCTTTCAGGCTCAACTAAGAGCTATTGGGAGGTCAGTCTCAGCCTATCTGCTCATTGGAGTTTTTAGAACTCAGGGGCCGAAAGGACTGATTTCTACTCTCTACACCCACCTGCTTAACCTCAAACTATCTTCCTCTCCCTTGAAGGCGGAGAGCAAGTGGAAATGCAACATACCATCTTTATCAGATTAGGAATGGAGGGAGGCTCTAGATGCCCCTTTGGTTGCCTCACCATCCCTTACTAATAGACTGACGCAACTCTTTATCTTCCATAGATGTTACCTCACTCCGACCAGGCTTTTCAGGATGGGTAGATTGCCTCATGCAGAATGTCATAGATGTGCCCAGATGGGTGCGGACATCTGGCATCTGGGATTGTACTTATATTCGCCCATTTTGGAGGTCAGTGGTGGACATTTTATCCACTATGATACCGGGTACACTAGAGGTATGCCCAAGGCTCGTCTCCTGGGAATACTTGAAGACACTTCACGAACACACCACACACTCACCTTCATGAGAGAGACCCTTTTCTTAGCCAGAAAGGCGATAGCTCTCAGGTGGATGGCAAACAGGCCCCCCACGGTTAACCAATGGAAGGCTCTAGTTAATAATGTCATTCCCTTTGAGAAGATTATGTATACACGCAGAAAATGCCCTCAAAAATTCCAAAAGATATGGGGACCGTGGTGTGCCTCTCCGCTTACCGTTACAACGGTCCATTTGCATTCTATTACTCAGACGCATGTGTAATTCTCTGCCTCTCGATTCAATGTGTGAAAACGTATCACATATGTGATCCTCCAACAGATCTGATAATGTGGTTCTGGATATATTATCTATGTCATGGGTTAATGGGGTGTCAATGTCTTTGAATGGCTATACAGGCACACTGTAAAATGTTTGTGCATTGTGTACTTTATGCATGATTTGCTGACTGCTATGTATAACACCTTGCTTATAATTTTTTAATAAAGCGAGTTTAAAAAAACAAAACTTCTAAGCCTTCTAACGTCCGTAAAAAATAAAATGTCATTTTCAAAATGATCCAAACATTAAGTAGACATATGGGAAATGTAAGGCAATAACTATTATATAAAATATCACTATCTATTATAAAATAAATTATTATAAGAGAAATTGAAATTTTAAAATTTGGGAATTTTTCCAAATTTTTGGTAAATTTGGGATTTTTTTACAAATAAAGGTGAAATATATTGACTCAAATTTATAACTATCATAAAGTACAATGTGTCACGAGAAAACAGAATGGCTTGGATAAGTAAAAGTGTTCCAAAGCTATTACCACATAAAGTGACACATGTCAGATTTGCAAAAAATAGCCTGGGCAGGAAGGTGAAAACTGGCCAGGGGTAGAAGGGGTTAAAATCTAATTTATTTGTGAATCTTGTAAGATACCAAATGCTGTTTTGTGGTTTACTCTGCAGTTAATACCCTTTGGCATTTTCATTTGCAGATATACCCAACTTTTCTTGGTGTTGAGATGAATAGACTTTCCATAACGCTGGGTTCAGACCTGAGCGTTTCGTAGACGTGCGTTTTTGTCGCGCAGTTTAAGCGCGTTTTTGTGCGCATTTTTGGCAATAGTAAACGCGCGTTTTACTCGCGTTTGTGTGATTGACTGCAGTGTTGGCTTCTCTCCAAACCGTGCCTAGCACCTGGGGTTTGGCCTTTCCAGCATGTTGCAAATTCATAAACACGCGTTCAAACACGCGTTTTTAGTGTCAAAAACGCGCAAAATACAAGCGTTGCGCGTTCCCATTCAAGTCTATGGGCCAAAACGCGCGACAAACGTGTACTTGTTTATGCGTCGGGTGTTTTTCAGCGCGTTCGAACGCGCTGTAAAACGCGAAAATGTGAACCAGTCCCATAGGGAAGCATTGGTTTGCATCGGTTATGCATTTTACAGCGCGTTCTAACGCGCTGTAAAACGCGCAAGTGTGAACTGAGGGTAAAGGTATATTTAGTGCCCTGGAGCAAGGGTACTTTGACGTTTGGACATTTGTGGACATTTGTCTATTTCCCCTATGCAAAGTTATAAACTTCTTATATTATTTCACTTGAAAAGGTTAACTTATACTGTTAAATACTGTGAAACTGCATTTTATATGTTGTGATATACTGTATATCCTGTTCATTATCACTGTATTTGCATGGCTCTGTGGAAAGGGTTAATGAATAATGAGAGACATTAGGACTTTGGATGAGAAGCTGGTAATTTTCCACAGCTGCCATAGAGTTTAACCCTTTCAAGCCGAGTTTTTTTTTTTCCGTTTTCGTTTTGCACTCCCTGCCTTCCCAGAGCCATAACTTTTTTATTTGTCTGTTCACATAGCGATATGAGGGCATGTTTTTTGTGGGACAAGTTGTAATTTCCAACGCCACTATTTAATATTGCATATGATGTAGTGGGAAGCGGGAAAAAAATTCCAAATGGGGTGAAATTACAAAAAGAAAAGCGATTCCATCACAGTTTTACGGGTTTTTTAATTATGACGTTCGATGTACGATAAAACTGACTGGCTACTTCTATTCTACAGGTCACTATGAATCCGGTTATACCTTATATGTATAGTTTTTCTTGCCTTTTTAATAGTGATAAAAAAAATTAAAAAGTGTGTGTGTGTGTGTGTGTGTGTGTGGGGGGGAATCAGTTTTATTTTTTAGTCGCCATATTTTGACCCCTATAACTTTTTTGTATTTATGTGTACGGAGCTGTAAGAGGGCTCATATTTTGCGGGGCGATCTGAACTTTTCATTGATACCATTGTGGGGTGTATACAGTGGCGTACACACAATCCATGGGGCCCCGGTGCGAAACTGATCCATGGGGCCCCCTCCCCGTCGCCCCCCCCCCCCCCTAATTTCTGAGAGCGCTGCTAATGGCCATTTCAGCCCCAGTTTACTACTAAAATTATTTTGGCTAAGTAAAGTATATTACAAAAATGTAACCTATCACTTGCCATTTCCGTGCGGCTAATCCGCTGCGTGAGTGAGTGCCAAGCCCTGCTGACAGCACAGCCAGACAGCAGAGAACAGAGCACTAACAGGATTGATAATGCTCTGTGCCTCTCTGTGATCTTTTAACTACAAAATCACGGTGACAACTTTATCTCACTGTGATTTTGTAGTAAAAAGATCACAGAGAGGCACAGAGCATTATCAATCCTGTTAGTGCTCTGTGTCTCTGCTGTTCGGAGCGGGGCTTGGCACTCATTCACACCGCAGATTACCCGTACAGGATGTTAAAGAGCCCTAACCCCAATGCACGGCTACACTCACCCAGTCCTAACTAATAAAATCTGGTCCTACCTCATCCAGAGTGTCGCTGGTGTCGGCGTGATGTCCGCTGGATCCAGAACAAGGTCCCTGTGGTGAGAAAAAAAGAATAATTACATAAGGAAGGGATGGCGACTGACCCTGTGAAATCCCCAGCAGGGGGCGCTGTGCTGGCCTGTAAGACTGAGCCATGCCAATGTATAGCAGGGTAATCTAGTGCTACCACACAGTACTAATGCCCACCTTTGTTCCTGTAACAGTAGGTATACTCAGATATGTGCCCCCTCACAGTAGTTTTGCCCAGTCATGTGTCCCCTCACAGTAGTAATGCCAAATATGTGCCCCCTCACAGTAGTAATGACCAGAATATGTGTCCCCTCACAGTAATATGCCCAGATATGTGCCCCCTCACAGTAGTAATGCCAAATATGTGCCCCCTCACAGTAGTAATGCCAGATTATGTGTCCCCTCACAGTAATATGCCCAGATATGTGCCCCCTCACAGTAGTAATGCCAAATATGTGCCCCCTTACAGTAGTAATGACCAGAATATGTGCCCCTTCACAGTATTTATGCCCAGTTATGTGCTCCCTCAAAGTAGTTATGCCCAGATATGTGCCCCCTCAGAGTGGTTATGCCAGATTATGTGTCCCTTCAAAATATTTATGCCCAGATATGTGCCCTCTCACAGTAGTTATGCCACATTATGTGTCCCTCAAATTAGATATGCCCACATATGTGCCCCCTCACAGTAGTTATGCTTTCATATGTGCCCCCTCAATCCTCATAGTTATGCCTTCATATGTGCCCCCCCCCCTCACAGTAATGCCTGATTAGGTGCCCCCTCAAATTAGTTATGCCCCCCCCCCCTCTTGCCCCTTGCCCCCAGTCTGCAGCCTTAGAAAAAAAAAAAAAAACATACTTACCTTCTTCCCTGATGACAGGCTCCCTCCTCACTCATCTCGGTGCTGGCTGTGCTGAAGGCAGATTCCCGGGTCTTCAGATCTCCTCCCACAGCCAGCAGCGCGATCTGGGGGCCAGCAGGGGGAGCTCCTGAGCTGCGAAGAGCAGTGAAGCAGGGATGAGAGAGGTTTCCCTGCTTCACTACTGAAAAGAAATGCCAACCAGCCGGGTGTGTGAGTGCGCGCACCCCCCCCCCCCCCCCCTCCACATTATACATGTAATGGAGCGCTCTGTACTTTGTGCTGGGCCCCCACAGGGGGTCCACAGGCGGCCGGGCCCCCTGGAGTGCCCGGCCCTGTCGCAACTGCGACCCCTGTATGTACGCCACTGGGTGTATATGACTTTTTATCCAATTTTTTGTAGAAAATGAAGCAACCAAAAACTGCGAAGCGGCCATTTGGACGCTTTTTTCCGTTTTGCTGTTTGCCGTATGGGGAATATATTTTTATACTATGGGTCTTTTTGCACATTGTGACACCCATGATGTGTATTTTTTTTTTTTTTAGTTCTTTTCTTTTTATTTTGGGAAAAGGGGGGTAATTTGAAAAAATATTTTTTATTTTTAAACTTTTTTTTATGGTTCCCATAGGAAACTATAACATGCAATCATCTGATTGCTATTATCATAGACTCCAATGCACTTGCATTGGAACTATGATGATTTTTAGAGATGAGCAAATCAAAGCTGACGAAGTCGAATTCGTTCCGAATTTCATAAAAAATTTGATTCTGAACGAATGCGAATTTCCTCGCGCTTTGTGGTAACGAATCGTATTATTTTTTTCCTACAATAACGGAAATGGCGGCTACACGTGTGAGGATATGGGGTAAGGAACTCTGGGAAGGAATCATTCCACAGGCAGGGAGAGACGTGGGCAGATGCTAGGGAGAGTCATAGGAAAATCCTTATTGTGATAAAAAGTGATTTACCTGTGAAGGGAAAGGATAGTGAGAGGAATCATTTCAAAGGCAGGGAGAGATGTGTCCAGATGCTAGGGAGAATCATAGGAAAATCCTCATTGTGAAAAAAAGTGATTTACAAGTGCAGGGAAACATTACTTGGAAATCCAGATAGTCTCATAATACAGCTCTGTCATTCCAGCAATTACCGTAGTTATTGGGGTGAAAGTGCTATGTTGAAAAGCCTTTAGTGGCTTTTATCTGTGGAAAAAGATAAATATATACGCAGGTCACTTTTGTTGTTATTTACGCTAAAATAATTTGCAGTCATTTCTGGTGAAAGAGTGTAGGGCGGTATTTCAGTAATACACGAAAAATATAAACGCACTGCACGTTTGCAGTCATTTATGGTGAAAGAGTTTAGTGCGGTATTTCAGTAATACATGAAAAATATAAACACACTGCATGTTTGCAGACATTTCTGCTGAAAGCGTATATGGTCGTATTTCAGTACTACAAGAAAAATATATACGCACTTCACTCTTTAATTGTTTTCTGGTTAAAGTATACAGTGGCCTTTTTCCGTTCAACAAGAAATATATATTCTCGGGTCACTTATGCAGTTATTTCTGATGAAAGGGTATAGGGGCCTATTACAGTAAAAAAAAGACAAATATATATGTGCACTGCAGTGTTGCAGTGATTTCTGTTAAAACCGTATAGGGGCGTATTTGATTCAAAAAAGAAAAATAAATACGCACTTTACTCTTTAATTGTTTTCAGGTTAAAGCGTATAGTGGCCTTTTTCCGTCCAGCAAGAAATATATATTCTCGGGTCACTTGTGCAGTTATTTCTGGTGAAAGGGTATATATAGGGGCCTATTACAGTAAAAAAAAGACAAATATATATATGCACTGCAGTGTTGCAGTGATTTCTGTTTAAACCGTATAGGGGCGTATTCCATAAAAAAAAGAAAAATATATACGCACTTCACTCTTTAATTATTTTCTGGTTAAAGCGTATAGTGGCCTTTTTCCGTCCAACAAGAAATATATATTCTAGGGTCACTTGCAGTGGCGTACATACAGGGGTCGCAGGGGTCGCAGTTGCGACCGGGCCCGGCACTCCAGGGGGCCCGGCCGCCTGTGGACCCACCCCCCAGGCCAGCAGGCTACCCTAAATCATGTTGTACTAACATGTAATGGAGCGCTCTGATGGGGCCCAGCACAAAGTACAGAGCGCTCCATTACATGTATAATGTGGAGGGAGGGAGGGAGGGAGGGAGAGGAGGGGGGGGGGTGCGCGCACTCACTCACACACCCGGCCGACATTTATTTTCCGTAGTGAAGCAGGGAAACCTCTTTCATCCCTGCTTCACTGATCTTCACAGCTCAGGAGCTCCCCCTGCTGGCCCCAGATCTACTTTGAGGGGGCACATAACTGGGCATAAATACTGTGAAGGGGCACATATTCTGGTCATTACTACTGTGAGGGGGCACATATTCGGCATTACTACTGTGAGGGGGCACATATCTGGGCATATTACTGTGAGGGGACACATAATCTGGCATTACTACTGTGAGGGGGCACATATTTGGCATTACTACTGTGAGGGGGCACATATCTGGGCATATTACTGTGAGGAGACACATAATCTGGGCATTACTACTGTGAGGGGGCACATATCTGGGCATATTACTGTGAGGAAACACATAATCTGGCATTACTACAGTGAGAGGGGAACATATTTGGCATTACTACTGTGAGGGGGCACATATCTGGGCATATTACTGTGAGGGGACACATATTCTGGTCATTACTACTGTGAGGGGGCACATATTTGGCATTACTACTGTGAGGGGACACATAACTGGGCATAACTACTGTGAGGGGGCACATATCTGAGTATACCTACTGTTACAGGAACAAAGGTGGGCATTAGTACTGTGAGGGGCCTCAAGGTGGGCATTAGTACTGTGTGGTAGCACTAGATTACCCTGCTATACATTGGCATGGCTCAGTCTTACCGGCCATCACAGCGCCCCCTGCTGGTGATTTCACAGGGTCAGTCGCCATCCCTTCCTTATGTAATTATTCTTTTTTTCTCACCACAGGGACCTTGTTCTGGATCCAGCGGACATCACGCCGACACCAGCAACCTACTGGATGAGGTAGGACCAGATTTTATTAGTTAGGACTGGGTGAGTGTAGCCGTGCATTGGGGTTAGGGCTCTTTAACATCCTGTACGGGTAATCTGCTGTGTGAATGAGTGCCAAGCCCCGCTCCAGACAGCAGAGACACAGAGCACTAACAGGATTGATAATGCTCTGTGCCTCTCTGCGATCTTTTTACTACAAAATCACAGTGAGATAAAGTTGTCACCGTGATTTTGTAGTTAAAAGATCACAGAGAGGCACAGAGCATTATGAATCCTGTTAGTGCTCTGTGTCTCTGCTGTCTGGAGTGGGGCTTGGCACTCTTTCACGCAACGGATTAGCCGCACGGAAATGGCAAGTGATAGGTTACATTTTTGTAATATACTTTATTTAGCCAAAATAATTTTAGTAGTAAACTGGGGCTGAAATGGCCATTAGCAGCGCTCTCAGAAATTTGGGGGGGGGGGGGGGGCGACGGGGAGGGGGCCCCATGGATCAGTTTCGCACCGGGGCCCCATGGATTATGTGAACGCCACTGGTCACTTGTGCAGTTATTCCTGGTGAAGGGGTATAGGGGCCTATTACAGTAAAAAAATAAATATATATATATACGCACTGCAGTTTTCCAGTGATTTCTGTTGAAACCTTATAGGGGCGTATTTCATTCAAAAATGAAAAATAAATACGCACTTTACTCTTTAATTGTTTTCAGGTTAAAGCGTATAGTGGCCTTTTTCCGTCCAGCAAGAGATATATACTCTTGGGTCACTTGTGCAGTTATTTCTGGTGAAAGGGTATATATAGGGGCCTATTACAGTAAAAAAAAAGACAAATATATATATATGCACTGCAGTGTTGCAGTGATTTCTGTTGAAACCGTATAGGGGCGTATTTCATTCAAAAAAGAAAAATATATACGCACTTCACTCTTTAATTGCTTTCTGGTTAAAGCGTATTGTGGCCTTTTTCCATCCAAAAAGAAATATATTTTCTAGGGTCATTTGTGCAGTTATTTCTGGTGAAAGGGTATAGGCTCGTATTTTTGTGCAACCTAAAAACTATATTCTCAGTGCATTTCCGCAGGTAATTGTGGTAAAAGCGTTTAGTAGCCTATTTCAGTACAAAAAGGAAAATATATTCATCACTTTTAGGGGTGTTTTATTTCCGTTTAATTTGTTTAGTTCAGCTACAAGTATGTCAGGCAGAGATGTGCCAAGCCATGCACAGAGGAGTGGCAGAGGTCTGAATGTTTCTGGCGCAATCAGAGGTCGCAGCAGAGTAAGGCTCCTTACCCAGAGGCCGTTGAGGAGGACATCAGTGATGTGCAGACACTACTCGATGATGATGAAGCTGATCGCACTTGGGAGCCGGATGAAGAACGGGCTTCTTTATCATCGGGAGAAGAGGGTGGCAGCTTTCCCGTCAATCAGAGGCAGCAAGTCGCTAGTGTGGCCGGGAGTCAGCAGGGTGGCAGCACTGGGGTGCACGGGTTCACGGAAGCAGCGCCATTAGCAGTCAGCCAGTGAGTAGTGTTGGGGGGAAAATAAGGTACTCGTCGGTGTGGCAGTTTTTTGTGACACTGCCGGAAGAGGTCAACATAGCTATATGTAGAATATGTGGGCACAAGGTGAAACGTGGCCAGGGTGCCAATGTTGGCACCACGATCTTGCGTCAACATATGCAGAGTCACCATCAAGTGGCCTGGGAGAACCGTAGCTCCGATGTGGTGGTCCAGCCTGCCGCAGCTACCGCTACATCACCCAGTGGCACGCACCCAGTTTCAGGCAGTCAAGGCTCCACCACCTCAGCCAAAGAGAGCTGTTTGTCAATCCCATCTTCTGCTGGTCCAGATGCTCCTGCTCCTACTCTTTGTGGTCATTCTGTCAGCTATCGATCACTGAAGCAATTGCCAAGAGACAACAGTATGCCTGTACGCATCCAACAGCGTAGAAGCTGAACGTGCTCCTGTCCAAGTTGCTCGTGCTTCAGTCCCTCCCTTTCCAAGTGGTGGACTCTGCACCTTTCAGAGAACTGATGGCTTGTGCCGAGCGGAGGTGGAGAGTCCCAAGCCGTCATTTCTTTGCGCAAAAGGCAGTACCAGCCCTGCACACACATGTAGAACAGAAGGTGGGCCAGTCCTTGAGCCTGTCAGTGTCTGCCAAAGTGCATGGCAGCGCCGACGTGTGGAGCTGTAACTACAGTTAGGGACAATACATGTCCTTTATGGCCCACTGGGTGAATGTAGTTCCTGCACAGCCACACCAGAAACTTGGACAGGTCACACTGCTTCCGCCTCCAAGTTGTCACGCCGTTGGTCCTGCGACAATGTCCGCCTCTGCCTCCTCATACTTCACCATGTCCTCAGCCTCCACTGCAAGGACGAGTCACAGTGCCCCTCCAGCATACCACATGTGCAGGGCTCGGCGGTGTCACTCTGCTCTGCACCTGGTTTGCTTGGGCGAACGGAGTCACACAGGGGAGGAACTGCTCCGTGTTGATGCATCAAGAAATCGAATCCTGGCTTTCTCCGCGACAACTGAAAATCGGAACCATGTTGACCAACAATGGGAAGAACGTGGTGTTGGCACTGCATCAAGGAAGGCTAAGCCGTGCGCCCTGCATGGCACACGTGTTTAATTTGGTTGTCAAGCGGTTCCTGAAGTCATCCACCCACCTGCAAGACATCCTAAAAATGCACAAAGCACACCCTCCTTGAGCTGCAGCGGCAGAATGGCATCCCCCAACATAGGCTGATATACAACGTTTCTACCCATTGGAATTCCACCCTCCATATGTTGGACTGACTATACGAACAAAAAAAGGCCATCAACGATTTCTTGATGATGCAAGCGGATAGAAGTACTCCCCTGTGTAACTTCGATGTCAGCCAGTGGCGGCTCATGCGTGACACCTGCAGTTTGCTCAAGCCCTTTGAGGATGCCACGTTATTTGTCAGTCGCCAGGACTATGGCATGAATGACATCATTCCACTGCTTCATGTCCTGGAACAGATGGTAGTAACAATGGCTGGTCAGGGGACAAGAGACTTGGCGCCTCGATCTCACGGCCACATGAGCCCTGTCGGGGCTGAACTGGAAGAGGAGGAGGTGAAGGAGGACATTGGAGCACAGGCAATGTGTAGCCAAATGGGGGGTTTTTCTACTCAGCTGACAGAACAGGAGGAGCAGGAGCAGCCAAAGGTGCTACAGGGCGATGAGAAAGACGAGACAGAGGACCCCGACACACCGTGGCAGTATGCAGTGGAGATGGGGCAGGGAGTCCCTCCGAGTCTCTTGCACAAATGGCCCGATGCATGCTCACTTGCTTGCGTAGTGACAGCCAAATTGTCACCATTCGGCAGAGGGATGACTTCTAGCTCTCCACCTTGTTGGAGCCTTGCTACCGGTCTAGAATGGGGGACTTTTTTACACCCACCGAGAAGGAGGACAAACTGAACTACTACATAGACATCCTATGCAGTCAGTTGGTCGCTGCCTATCTGCACTCATGTTCCACTGCCATGGCTGCTGCGGATGGGTGGGGTGGCAGGACCAGTACCATCTGCATCACTGGTCCAACAATTGTTAGATAATGATATATACCGTATGTGTAGAGCGGTGCCCAGGGATAATAATAAGTGCAAGAAGATCCCTGGGCGCCGCTCTACACATACATATCATTATCTAACAATGGTTGGACCAGTGAAAGGTCCTCTTAAGTTTCAGCACGCAGTATACCGGCGTTCAAGATGACCCCCGACTTTTGAGAAGATTTTCATGTGTTAAAAAGTAGTCTTATACGCCAGAAAATGCAGTATGTCACTATATGGCGACATCTACTTTTAGAGGTTCTCCCCACTGTTTTCCCTCTTCTTGCTCTGTCATACACATGGTTTTAAACCTCTTATTAAATATTGGTCCCTTATCTGGCGTCTTCCACTCATTGACCATAAGCCTCTTCACCATAGGGTCTACCTTAAGGCTGGGAACACACCTAAGCGTTTTTGGAGCGGGCATTTTTTTGAGCGTTTTTTCCCGCGACAAACGCGCGTTTTCATGGGCGTTTTTGCATTTAAGGAACGCGCGTTTTTGAGGCGTTTTTTTGATTGACAGGTTTCAGATCCACTAAAAAGGGTCTCCGCCTCACATCCAGCTTCCTCCATGCTGGTGCCTAGGATTCTGTGTTGAAGCTGGAAACAGTCTTTTTATGCTGGGTCAAATGAGAAAAACGCGCGTTCGTATGCGCGTTTTTTAAACAGAAAACGCGCATATCTTCATCTTGGAGCGTTCCCATGCATTCCAATGGGTGGAAACGCTTGAAAAAACTCCCCAAAGAAGCTCAAGCACTAGCGTTTGTGTCAGGCGTTTTACAGCGCGTTCAAACGCGCTGTAAAACACCCAAATGTGTACCATGCCCATAGGGATACATGGCATTTCACATGTTGTGCATTTTACAGCGCATTTGAATGCGCTGTAAAACGCTTAGGTGTGTACCTAGGGTAAAGGCTCTGGATTTTTTAGGAATACCATCGTCCCCCATTATCTTAGCCTGTATTACGGCCCCGAGCTCCAAGGATTTAAATAACCTTGACATTTTCTGCAATGGAAATAGATTTTGTTCCTGATCACTATCTTCCGATTCAGAAGAATTAATCTCGTCTATGACCTTGTATTCCATCATGTCAGACTCCCTGGGGGATGAATCTATTCTTTCAGACATAGCACCTGGCCTTAATTCCATCTGAGAACTTTCGGCTTCATTATCTTTAGCTGCTGATTGTTTGAATTTTTTAAATGCATAATGGACAAAGTCCGTCATCCACAACAATACATCCTTATTGGATAAGGGCTGATCCTCCACAAGAAAAGTAGTTCGCTCTGCAGCCTGAGCAGAAATAGAACTCACTGCCACCTGGCAGGGGGCGTTACATGATCTGCAGGAGATGTGTTCGTGTTTCCCAGCAGACTTCTTTGCGGAGGAGCTTCTGTCTTCAGAACCCTGAGACATCTACAATAAAGCAGAGTAAAGCATGGATTAGTATGCTTTATTGTACTAGAGACTTAACGGCTAACACCACAAGTGAGAGATTTGACTAACAACCTCCACCTATAGAAGGACGCTGAAGGCAAAAAACTAGGAGAAAAAAGGAGCACCTACAGTGTAAGGCCCCATTCACATGTCCGCAATGTTCGTACGCACCCGTTCCGCAAATCTGCGGAAAGGGAGCGGACCCATTCATTTTGAATGGGGACGTGTTGGATGCAGAGAGCACACACTGTGCTCTCCGCATCCGCGTTTGCGGAGCGCGCCGCCGATCTTCCGGCCGGCAGCTCCGCAATAGTATAGAGCATGTCCTATTCTTGCCCACAATTGCAGACAAGTATAGGCATCAATATGGGGCTGGCGGCAAGGTGTGTTGCGGATCCGCAACACACTACGGACATGTGAATGGGACCTTAGGCCTCTTGCACACGACAGTATTTTGCGGATCGTATACTGGCAGTTTTTACAGTTCAGTATACTGACAGTATACTCAACCATTCACTTCAATGGGTCTGCAAAAAATACTGAAGTGTCTCCGTATGACTTCCGTTTCTGTTTTTCCGTTTCATTTAAATATATAACATGTCCTATTCTTGTCCGCAAATCACGTTCAGTGGCTCCATTCAAGTCAATGGGTCCGCAAAAAAAACTGAAAGCATACGGAAAGCCATCTGTATGTCTTTCGTATCCGTTCCGTTTTTGCTGAACAATCTATTAAAAATTTTAAGACCAGCCCAATTTTAATTATGGAATTACTGTATACTGTATATGCGATATGGAAAAAACGAACAACGGAACCTAAACGGAAACACAACGGAAACAAAAAACAGAAAAACTGATCCGTTTAAAACGGACTGCAAAATACTGAAAAAGCCATACGGTCGCGTGCAAAAGGCCTAAGGGCTCATTCAGATGATCATATGCTGTCTGTAAAAATGCGGATCCGTTCAGTATGTCCGCAAAAAAAAATTACATTCCGTTTTTTTGCTGATCCATAGACTTCAATAGGACCATGTCCTTATTTTCACTGACAAGTATAGGACATGTTTCATTTTTTATGCTGAGCCGTGCAATGGAAGAAAAGGGCCCCATAGAATTGAATGGGACAGCATCTAATCCGCAAAAAAACGGATCCGCATTTTTGCGGACAGCATACGGCCGTCTGAATCAGCCCTAAACCTCACTGTGCCCAGAGAAGCCCCTTGAACATAAGAAAACTGCAAATGGAACATAGAACGATTGCCTTTCTCTCTATTCCCTCTCCTTCTTTTTTGAAACCCAGGAGAGGAACAACATCTACAGGTAGGTGTAATTTGAGAAGATTACACAGAATTCAGCACATGCAAAATCCACTAGGACACAGATATTAAAAAAGAAGGAAGCCTAACACCTCAAGAATGCAGCATCGTCCCTATGTCAAGATCCTGCTCTTTTACAAGCTTTAAGGATGTGACCGGGAAAAAGTAAGCCAGTTATCCATCCACAGACAGCTGTTTCGGGGTGTTGCCCCTCATCAGTGTGGAGTAGGATTCTGGCTAACCGGGAACAATGCCAGCCTGTCTCGGGCCACAGCATGGTAGTAGTGTAGCAGGGTTTGTGCATGTCCCTGCCAGCTACAGTTTCAGTATTATACATCCACGCTACATATAGGGAAGGGACACAGTATTTTTTAACTCCTTGTGGAGGCTCACTGAGCTGCTTTTACTGTGATCATTAAAAGTTATGTTTTATAGTAAAATATCTGGGTCAAGTTTGGGAATCAAGCTGTTCGGCTCATGTGTTTAGTAATTTAATTATACCCACACCCAGATAGGGTTTATTAGGTAATTGCTTTAGGTTCTAAGCTAGGGAGTAATATAGGATCTGCAATTAATTGATTAATTGACATCACCTGTCCTATGTTTCAGGAGGATTACCCCCCAAAAAATGACTATAGATAGACACAAAATTAACAGCCAGATAAACAATAGCATTTATGTGTCACGGGTGCAGAGTCTTATTTTAGACTGCACCCAGAGCTTTATTTCAGACTGCACACACAATGTTGGTATACTGAACGCAAAAAATGGTCCGTATACAGAACGCAAAAAATGTTTCTGCGAACAAACCCTTACTTATGTATATAAGAACGTGAACAACCCAAAAACAATAGTATCAGGCCGCAATTTCACCCCAATTACACAATCAAGTATTAACGGATTGTACTTATGTATAATCAAGTCTCTAAACGGGCGAGTTGCAACACTGAGAGGCATTGAGAATTTGCAAAAGAGTTTGCTTCTCACTGAACAAGCTCTTTGGGGTAGATGAGGGGGAGAGTGACAGTGAGGAGGCTGAGGAAAGTGAGGTAGGTAGCTCGGTAACAGTTAGAATGCGGGGTAGAGGGAAGAGTGCCAGGGAGGCTAGCCCTGATCTGACACACCCCAACAAGTTTGCACGGTTGGCAGATGAGGGGGATGTCAGTTCAGGGGTGGCACTGCTGCAGCCGGACCCTTCCTCTGCCAGTCAGGGGAATGTTGGCTCCAGTAAGCAGGGGACTAGGAGAGCAGGGCAGGTCAGACAGGTGCTGGTAGTGGGAGACTCCATTATTAGGGGAACAGATAGGGCAATCTGTCACAAAGACCGGCCATACTAGCGCCGGTGCTGCCGCGGCTCTCCCCCATGTGCAGAGTACGCCGACCTGCTTAATGCTGCCAATCTTGAATACCTAACTTACACGCCCCTGATGACAAGACTGTTACAGGGTCTTAGAAACGCGTAGGGCAAAGTTAATTGTTAGGCAGGGTCAGCATCTACTTGCGGCACATATCGAGCTTATGTGATCTGGGGGGGGGGGGGAGTGAATGCTATAACAGCGTACCTGTGAATGATAGGTCCCTGTTCACATACCAAGCACCCCTCTTCCCTCTTCACTAGAGCTAAATCTTCCCCTATTCTGGGGTTTATGTTTAGGGGTTTACACGCGCACTGTAATGACAACAATTGCACAGTGTGTAACATTAGGTTAACCCCAACGCGATATGCACACCGATAATCCTGATCAACTGTATACTTTAATCCAATATTTGGGAACTGAAAGAATTTTGCATGTTCTCAATCAGCAGTTGATATATTCAGTGTGCACTTGAATTATCTAGCTAGTCAGCCTCTAGGTGATAAAGAATAGTGATACCAACAATTCTCAGACACAATTTTATAAATTTTTGGAAACACTAATAAAAGTTTATTATTTTATTTTTAAGCCGTTCTTTATTGTCAGTTAGCCTAATATAATTCGATACGGCAAACTTACAAACCTTTCTTTCAGTCAGCCTAGTTTTTGGCCACTTTGACATTGATTTTGATCATTTCAGTCATCTTGTTTACAATTAATCAAAGAGGCACTTGTAAGTCAGACAAATATAACATAACATTTATAATGAAATAACCACAAATGTCTTTTCTGTGCTCACATCATTATCAGTTTTATTCAACCCCCAAGTGACATTCAATCTTAGTACTTGTACAACATCCTTTTCCAGTTATAACAGCTTTTAAACGTGAAGCATAGCTTGACACAAGTGTCTTGCAGCGATCTACGGGTATCTTAGCCCATTCTTCATGGACAAAAGCCCCCAGTTCAGTCACATTCTTAGGCTTGCGTGCTGCAACTGCTTTCTTTAAGTCCCACCAGAGGTTCTCAATCGGATTTAAGTCTGGTGACTGCGATGGCCACTTCAAAATGTTCCAGCCTTTAATCTGCAACCATGCTCTAGTGGACTTGGAGGTATGCTTGGGATGATTGTCCTGTTGAAAGGTCCAACATCTCCCAAGCCTCAGGTTTATGACGGACTGCATTACATATTCATCTAATATCTCCTGGTACTGAAGAGAATTCATGGTACCTTGCACACACTGAAGCTTCCCTGTACCTGTAGAAGCAAAACAGCCCCAAAGCATGATTGATCCCCTGCCATGCTTCACAGTAGGCGCAAGGTGTTCTTTTCTTCATAGGCCTTGTTCTTCCTCCTCCAAACATAGCGTTGATCCATGGGCCCAAACAGTTCTAATTTTGTTTTATCAGTCCACAGAACACTATCCCAAAACGTTTGTGGTTTGTCCAGATGACTTTTGGCATACTTCAGTCGACCCTTCTTATTCTTTGGAGACAGCAAGGGGGTGCGCCTGGGAGTTATGGCATGGAGGCCTTCATTACGCAGTGTGCGCCTTATTGTCTGAGCTGAAACTTCAGTACCCGCATCTGACAAATCTTTTTTCAGTTCCTCAGCAGTCACACGGGGACTTTTCTCCACTTTGCGCTTCAGGTCGCGCACAGCAATCAAAGTCAGCATCTTCTTTCTGCCACAACCAGGTAGCGTTTCAACAGTGCCCTTTGCCTTGAATTTGCGAATGATGCTTCCTATGGTGTCTCTTGGTATGTTTAACATCTTTGCAATCTTCCTATAGCCATTGCCCTTCCTGTGAAGAGAAATCACCTCTTCTTTTGTCTTCCTGGACCATTCTCTTGACTTCACCATGTTTGTAAACACACCAGTAAATGTCTAGAAGGAGCTGAGTATCACAGTCATTTTACATCTGCCTAATTGGTGCTTATAATGCTTGATTGCTGCTCCTTGACATCCACAGGTGCTTTCAATACCTGATCGAAAACACTTGAATGAACCTCTGTTCTTAAGAGTGGTAGTCTTTAACCCCTTAAGGACGAAGGGCGTACATTTACGCCCTTGTGTCCTGGTACTTAAGGACCAAGGGCGTACATGTACACCCTGCGAATATCCGATCACCGCTGCGCACGTGGCGGTGATCGGAACAAGATGCCTGCTGAAATCAATCAGCAGGCACCTTGGCACAATGCCCAGGGGGGTCCTGTGACCCCCCCATGTCAGCGATCGCAGCAAACCGCAGGTCAATTCAGACCTGCGGTTTGCTGCGCTATCTGTAGTCTCTGATCCCCGCAGTCTGTAACCGCAGGGATCAGAGACTAAAATATGCCCCAAACCTATAAATTTTAACCCCCCCCTGCACCCCGCCATATTAGTGTCCCCTCGGGCGGTGCAGGGGGGGGGATTGCGGGCGGTGCTGCGGGTGGGCGGCTTTCCCTGGTGTCTAGTGGGTATAGCAGGGGGTTAGCACATTGCTGACCCCCTGCTATAAACTGCTGACATCTGTGCTGCAGATGTCAGCAGTTTAACCCCTTCTATACCGCGGTCCGTACGGACCGCGGTATAGAAGGTGTTAACATGAAGGGAGCTCACTCCCTCTCCCATCGGGGGGCTTCTGTACCTTTGCAGCCCCCCTAACCGGATAGGATAGCAGAGGGAGGGAGCTCCCCTCCCTTCCCATCACCCGCTGCTCTGTAATGGCAGCGGGTGATGGTTACCATGGCAGCAGGACGCTTTCAGAAGTGTCCTGCTCTCCATGGCACTGAAACTCTGAATAGGCTTTTGCTAAAGGCAAAAGCCTATTCAGACTTTGTAAAGTAAAAAATACAGTAAGTACATTATATAGTATATATTATATATATATACATATATATATATATATATATATATATCTGGGTCAAAAAAAAATTAAAAAAAGTGAAAAAAAAGTAAAAATAAGAAAAATACATATCACTGAATAAAAAAAAAAAAAAATCAAATTCACTACACATATTAGGTATCGCCACGTCCGTAAAAATCTCCTCTATAAAAATATCACATGACCTAACCCCTCACGCAAATACCGTAAAAAAAAACACAAAAAAATGATGTAAAAAAGCCATTTTTTGTCACCTTGCATCACAAAAAGTGTAATACCAAGTGATCAAAAAGGCGTATGCCTCCCAAAATAGTACCAATAAAACCGCCATCTCATCCCGCAAAAAATGAGTCCTTATATAGGACAATCGCCCAAAAAAATAAAAAAATATGGCTCTCAGACTATGGAGACACTAAAACATAATTATTTTTTTCTAAAATGCTATTATTGTGTTAAAGTAAAATAAATAAATAAATAAAAAGTATACATATTATGTATCGCCGCGTCCGTAAAAACCTGCTCTATAAAAATATCACATTATCTAACCCCTCAAGTAAATACTGTTAAAAAAATAAAATAAAAACAATGTAAAAAAAAAACTTTTTTGTCACCTCACATCTCAAAAACTGTAATAGCAAGCGATCAAAAAGTTATATGCACCCAAAAATAGTTCCAATCAAACCGTCATCTCATCCCGCAAAAAATGATACCCCACATAAGACAATCACCCCCAAAAAATAAAAAGAATATGGCTCTCAGACTATGGACACACTAAAACATGATTTGTTTTGTTTTAAAAAATGATAATATTGTGTAAAACTTGAATAAATAAATAAAAAGTATACATATTTGGTATCGGCGCGTCCATCGCAACCTGCTCTATAAAAAAAACACATGACCAAACCCTTCAGGTGAACACAACAAAAAAAAATATAAAATACGGTGTCAAAAGCCATTTTTGTCACCTTACATCACAAAAAGTGTAATAGCAAGCGACCAAAATGTCATATGCACCCCAAGATAGTTCCAATCAAACCGACATCTCATCCCGCAAAAAATGAGCCCCTACATAAGACAGTCGCCAAAAAAAATAAAAAATATATGGTTTTCAGAATGTGAAGACACTAAAAAATCATTTTTTTCAAAAATGCTGTATTATTTAAAACTGAAACAAAACCCCCCAAAAAGTAGCCATATTTGGTATTGCCGCGTCCGTAGCAACCTGCTCTATAGAAATAGCACACAATCTAACCTGTCAGTTCAACGATGTAAATAACAAAAAATAAAAACGGTCCGAAAATAGCTATTTTTTTGCAAATTTTGCATTTTAATCAATTTTTCCAGTAACAAAGCAAGGGTTAACAGCCAAACAAAACTCAATATATATTGCGCCGATTCTCTAGTTTGCAGAAACACCCCATATGTGGTCGTAAACTGCTGTATGGCCAAACGGCAGGGTGTAGAAGGAAGGGAACGCCACATGGTTTTTGGAAGGCAGATTTTGCTGGACTGGTTATTTGACACCATGTCCCATTTGAAGCCCACCTGATGCACCCCTACAGTAGAAACTCCAAAAAAGTGACCCCATTTTGGAAACTACGGGATAAGGTGGCAGTTTTGTTTTATTATTTTAAGGTAAATATGATTTTTGGTTGCTCTATATTACACTTTTTTTGAGGCAAGGTAACAAAAAATAGAAATTCTGAAATGTCATCTCCATTTGCCAATAACTCTTGTAGAACACCTAAAGGGTTAACAAAGTTTGTAACATCAGTTTTGAATACCTTCAGGGGTGTAGTTTCTTAGATGGAGTTACTTTTTTGGAGATTCTACTCTAGGGTTGCATCAGGGGGATTCGAATGGGACATGGTGTAAAAAATCCAGTCCAGCAAAATCCGCCTTCCAAAAACCATATGGCGTTCCTTTCCTTCTACGCCCTGCCGTTTGGCCATACAGCAGTTTACACCCACATATGGGGTGTTTCTGCAAACTACAGAATCGGGGCAATAAATATTGACTTTTGTTTGGCTGTTAACCCTTGCTTTGTTACTGGAAAAAATGGATTCAAACGGAAAATTTTCCAAAAAAATCGAAATTCTGAAATGTTATCTCCATTTGCCATTAACTCTTGTGGAAAACCTAAAGGGTTAATGACGTTTGTAAAATCAGTTTTGAATACCTTGAGGGGTGTAGTTTCTAGAATGGGGTCATTTTTGGATGGTTTCTATTATGTAAGCCTCACAAAGTGACTTCAGACCTGAACTGGTCCCTAAAAGTGGGTTTTGAAAATTTCTGAAAAATTTCAAGATTTGCTTCTAAACTTCTAAGCCTTGTAACGTCCCCAAAAATAAAATGGCATTCCCAAAATGATCGATACATGAAGTAGACATATGGGGAATGTAAATCAATAACTTTTTTGGGCGGTATTACTATGTATTATAGAAGTAGAGAAATTGAAACTTGGAAAATTGCAAATTTTTACAAATTTTTGGTAAATTTGATATTTTTTTATAAATAAAAATGAAATTTTTCGACTTAATTTTACCAGTGTCATGAAGTACAATATGTGACAAAAAAAACAATCTCAGAATGGCCTGGATAAGAAATAGCGTTTTAAAGTTATCACCACATAAAGTGACACTGGTCAGATTTGCAAAAAATGGCCTGGTCCTAAGGTGAAAATGAGCCCGGTCCTTAAGGGGTTAAGGGGTTGAATAATTGTGTCAATGACGAAATCACAAAAAAACATTTAATACTGTATTACAAAAACAATTGATGTCATTTCAGTTGCATTTGGTTCTTTAAAAAGTCCTTGTAAGATTTCATTCTGAACACAATTACAAATGTGCACTAAATTCGCCAAAACCCTTTACAGCATTGGGGGTTGAATAATTTTGAACACAACTGTACCTTATGTTTGTGCAGCATTCACTTTTGGCTTTCGTTTACAATCACTGATGGAAATCACTGACGGACGTGTAAATTAGGCGATTTTTTTTATATCATAATTATGTATGTATTTAAATTTGGCAACTAAAATTTTTATTTGGCTAAATTTTTCAGTTTAGGAGCCAACGGCTCCTAGGTCATTTTTTTTTTGTCTGAAGCCCTGGGCGGGTGGCGCATATCAGAGGAGACTTATTCTCATGCCCTGGGCCGCGCGTCTCCATCTGCCAGGCTGAAGCACTTCGCTAGCCAATCGCAGCGCTCAGTTCACAGCCTGGGAGGTCCCAGGCTATGAGCTGAGTGCTGCAATTGGCCAGCGCTCCAGCCTGGCAGATGGAGACAGAGATGCGCGCCCATGTCAAGACTCAAAACCCGGCTGATGGAGAGGCACTGGGGGCTGATGGAGAGGCCCTGGGGGGCTGATGGAGAGGCCCTGGGGGGCTGATGGAGAGGCCCTGGGGGGCTGATGGAGAGGCACTGGGGGGCTGATGGAGAGGCACTGGGGGGCTGATGGAGAGGCACTGGGGGCTGATAGAGAGGCACTGGGGGCAGATAAGCATGGGGCTCTTATCTGAGGTCTGATTGGGGGTCATTCATTTTGAGGTCTGATCTGAGGTCTTATTGGGGTCTTATTTGGGGCTGTTAGCTGAGGTCTGATTAACATTAGGGGTCTGACCAGAGGTATAATGAAAAATATTATTTTCTTAATGTCCCCCTCTAAAACCTAGGTACGGTTATGGTCCGGTGCGTCTTATGGGGAGAAAAATATGGTACTTGCTTGCCCCTCCTCCCGATCTCCCCTGCTATTTCGCTGTGCCCCCGGACTGCCGCTCCGTCCCCATTGACTATAATGGGGGCGGAGTTATGGCGCAGCACGGCAGGGCACAGAAAGAGGACACTGGACTAAAACTACAACATGCACTGCCGTGCACTGCCAGATTCGTGACTACATCAACTGTCGCACTGCAGGAGTAATTTACCTAATCACCTGCGAGTGCGGCAAGAGGTACGTAGGTAAAACCCGCAGAGAGCTCCGCAAACGAGTGGGTGAACACATAGGAGATATTTACAGAACGACAAAGACACTCCTGTAGCAAGACACGTGCAGACCTACCACAATGGCCGCATATCAGTAATCAAATTCATGGGAATTGAACACATCAAGAAGTCCCAACGTGGGGGAGACTGGGACAAACGGATCCTCCAAAGGGAGTGTTGGTGGATCTTCAAATTGAATACAACCCACCCGCAGGGACTTAATGACCAACTACAGTTCAGTTGCTTCCTATGACCTATTACGGTTACCCACTGGCCACATTAGCTTGTGAAGTACAACCCCAAGTTTATCCGTCACCTAATGGCATATTCGTCACCTATCATTCCCTCTGCCTAACACTTTATTTAATGAGCAAGAGGGGGCCAAGAGTAGCGTGTGTGTGAGGGGGGTACATTTATTTCTGCATGTTCCCCCTTTCTTAGTTATTCCTGTCTTGGTCCATTGGGACCCCTGTCTTAAATATCCCTTCCCTGTCCCCTCACGACGCCGCTTATGGGCAGACCGGCCATGCAGCTCCACCCACCCCTTACAGTATAACATTGGCCACTCCTGACATGTTTGAAAATGCGCATGTCCGGATGCCGTATAGTGGAGTGGTATGTTAGTAGCTGCATATTGTTGGACCAAGCTCTGCAGCTCTACCCACCCACCCATGATCAGTGTGCATGCCTATATGTGGTCCAGGGAAAGTACTAGGACTGCCCGACTGACTGACAGCCCGATATCAGGCCTGCCCACTACGCCCGAATGTATCAGCAACGTGCCGAGTCACATGACTCGGGTCACGTGCACATGATTTTGAGTTATAACGCGAATTTTAGCGCATGCTCAGAAATGAATGTGAATCTGGCGCATGTGCACAAACAGAAGGTTAACTTCTGCCCCTTACACCATTTAAACATGGCAGCGCGTCCACAGGCGCTGCCAACGCCAACAGATGAACAGACCTGTTCCAGTCTGATGCCCAGGTCCAGGACTAAGGCCCATCCTAGGATATATGTAAGTACAACCCTCCACTTTCTCGTGGACTTGTTAATCTACGGCTGCATTGGTTCACCATTCTGATTGCACCTACACTGTGTTTATGTTGCAGATACCTCTTATTACATTTCTGCAACAGTGGTGGTCTGGCGCTCTATGCCCGAGTCCGGATCTAAAGCCAAACGCCTGCTGCGGACAACGCACAACTACCACTTCATGCGGTTTGAGCTCACCCTCTCCTCCCTAAACTCATCACCCATCTCTGTTTAGTAGGAGTTAGCTCGCCATATAGCCCCTGTGTCCCCTGATGACTCTTAAGGCTTCAACTGACTGACACAGTATATTCAGAAGAAGAAACACGTAGGAAAACGTGAATATACTTTAGCTATCTTCACTTGACCCCATTTACTATAGGGACAAGTGTAAATAAATACTGGTCACCATAATTCCCATTCTACCTTATTCTAGTACACATCCACCATAGTCTTACACTCCAAACAGGGACCCTTAGGGATTCCAGTGTAGGGTCAGGTTCCGGACAGGGCAACCCCTTGCGGGGCAAGGACCCCGTGTTAGGCTGTGAGGGTCAAACAGGCCAAGCAGGGACCAACAGGGACAGCTTGTTGTCTGGACTGTATGCAGTTGCCCACTGTGACTGCCTGTTTACCCTCCCCCTTCCCTTCCCCCTGACAACACAACCGGGGTCTCCACTCTTGGATGGGTGGACTGAGCTGCGTGTACATACAATCCATCTTATACTTCACCTGGTTAGCTAATGACCATTGGCAAGGAATTTGTCTTTATGTTTTCTCTGGTGTCTGATGAGGACACTTTTTGTGCATACGCTTTCGGCGTTACTTGCTAAAGTGTGCTCATCTCCTCGGACCCAGCAAGTTCTCTGTTGTAAGGGGCTTTCTCTTCATTCTTAGTTATATCAAACACTATTAAAAGTTATGTTTTAGCATGTTACTGCCCCTTTAGTATTTTGCCATCTAGTCTCTGAGCAGTTTGAGGGAGAGGTGCTGACGCACTGAGCTCCCTTGTCTGGGACAGTCATTGTCTCGCTACATATTTCCTCCCATTCCTATGATCCCAAAGTTCATACAGAAGATCTCGACAATCCTAATAGGTCCGTACTGGCCCAAAAGGGCATGGTTTACCCCGCTAATGCTGATGAGCAGGAACACCTTCTGGAGGCTCCCACAGATTCCACACCTAGTAACTCATGGCGGCAGATGTTGACTGCCCCCTTTTAACAAGACAGGGCTTATCAGATGCGGTAATAAGAACCCTGTTACAATCCAGAGCACACACAACAAAGAGAGTGTACCTCAGAGTCAAGAAGGTGTTCGATCTTGGTGTGAAAGGAATGGAGTATCTTCCCATTCTCCTACAATTCAGGATATCCTGCACTTCCTACAGCAAGGATTCGACAAAGGCCTAAAGCAGGGTACGATTAAGGTACATATATCAGCCTTATCAGCTTTGTTAGGCAAACAATTTTCCAGGGAGCCACTAATACAGAGATTAATTAAAGCAGCTCATAAAATCAGACCTCAGGTCATCGTCCCGATTCCGAAGTGGGACCTTTGTGTGGTTCTGGATCAACTATGCAATGTTCCTTTTGAACCACTGCAGGAGTCAGATTTAAAGTTTGTGCTCCTGAAAGTCTGTTTCTTAGTAGCAATCACTTTGGCCAAACAGGTGAGTAAGATACAGGCCCTAGCATGTGCCAAACCCTACTTAATTTTTCTTCAAGACAAGGTCTTACTAAGGAGTTTGACAGTTTTTTAGCCTAAGGTTCCATCTTTTGTTAATCTAAATCAGCAAATTGAGTTACCAATTTTTTCCCCGAATCCGTCTTCAGAGGAAGAAAGTACACTTCACTCACTGGACGTGGGTATATGTCCAAAGAACGAATGCGTTCAGAAAGATGGACCACCTGTTTGTTTCTCATTCAAGAAAAACAAAAGGGGAAAAGCTGACAAAAGCCTCCTTGTCCAGATGGATAAGGGAGGCTATCACTTTTTGTTATGAGCAGAAGGGTCTTTAGGTACCTAAGCCTATAAAAGCTCATTTCACTTGTGCGATGGCTACATCATGGGCAGAGAAAAATTGGGTCCCCATAGACTAGATCTGTAAAACAGCTTCATGGAGCTCTTCCAACACGTTTGTGAAGCACTACAGACCGGATATGTGACAAAAGGGAGAGACAGCTTTTGGCAGAGCGGTAATAGAGTCTGCGGTATAATTGCTAAATCCCTGTGGGTGCTGCTGATAAAGGACAACAAGGATACCTTGACATGGATATACTGAGGTACCGCAAGCCCTCTTCTTTACTCCCTCTTCACAAATGACTGCAAAACTATTCACAATACCAATACCATTATAAAGTTTGCAGATTACACAACCGTGATAAGCCTCCAACAATGATGAAACAGCCTATAGGAAAGAAGTTGAGAACCTAGAGAGATGGAGTAAGAACAACAACCTCATACTCAATACCAAGAAAACAAAGCAGCTGATTCTGGATTTTAGGAAGAAAAAACTAAATGGACACAATTCTATTAGCATTAATGGGGGGTGGGGGGGCATGGCTGGATATGGAGCCGCATGGACACAACTCTGTGAGCTCCGCTGAGGGTTTGAAGGAAGCAGGCAATTAAAGCCTTCAACTTTCAGCAACCATGGGCAAAATCATTAAGGAGAGGGCCAGAGCCAGGCTGCTGGGAGATGCCCTGGAACCTATATCCCAGGAAATTAAAGATTTCAAGAAAGATCTAACGCAGCTGGGAGAGAGAGTGGTGGTGGTGGAGAACACGCAGGCCGCCATGATTGAATTTGAATCAGCAGTGACACATACCCTTGATCATGCTCAGGCACATCTTAACCTCCTATACAGCCTAATGGAGGAGCAAGACAACCGAGGGAGACGCAATAATCTTCGTCTAAAGGGCTTCCCAGAAAATATTCAACCTGATGCAATTGCTCCCATGTTGATGGACTTTTTCAAGGACCTTCTGAGCCCAGATCAGATGGATGGGGTTGAACTAGAGAGAGCCCACAGGGCACTGCGACCCCCACCCAGCCCTACGGAACAACCTAGGGACATTATATGCAAATTTACGAGCTTCCAAGTTAAGGAGAAGAAATTAAAGGCTGCCAGAACAGAGGCAACTATTCGATATGCAGGAGCTGTTATCTCCATATATCAAGATCTCTCTCCTATGACCCTTAAAAAGAGGAGAATCCTGCGGCCGTTGCAAGATGTTTTGAGGGAGCGCAAAATTCTTTACAGGTGGTTGTACCCATTTGGATTGCTTATCAATACCCCAGAAAGGAAACTGGTGCTTCGATCCCATGCTGACCTTAGAAGGATCTACGAACACCTGGGAACGGCAGACCTCCAGATCCCGTACTGGAACCCTGTGCAAGAACTAACGGATTTACCCGCTTTGCCACTACCACCTACTTGGATTCCTGCAAAAGCGGGAAAACCTCAAAGACAAAGAAGAAATATGGGTCAAACCATGCCAAGGAAAGCCTCTGCGGAACCCGACTGAACTCTGCTTGATTCCCAAATGAAGACTAGTTCCTGTAGTGGTGAGACTTACAGTTTTGGTCACACGCGTTTCTTTTTAGGAGCACCCCAGCTTTCTAAATGTGCCACCTATATGTTTCATTGATTTTTACCCGGGGTCGCGGTAACCCGTGACTCTTGGGGATTTGTGTATTCAGCTTTATGTAGCGGGCTAGACATGTTAATTGTATTAATATGTCCTTTCTTATCCATTAATCCTGCTCAATTGTTATGTACTCAGCACTCATGTCTTACATCTTATATTATGTACTCAGCACTCATGTCTTATATCTTATATTATGTACTCAGCACTCATGTCTTATATCTTATATTATGTACTCAGCACTCATGTCTTATATCTTACGTTATGTACTCAGCATTCGTGTTCTATATCTTATGATATGCTCTTTTTTCTATTTGCCCATGCTTTATGCATTGCCTGCTACCCAAAAATGACCCTCTAGATGGCAGCCTGCACCCATCCTGCTATGTTCCTGTCTAGAGGGACATTTCAGCTCCAAATGGGAGCGTTGTTTATTCAATGTTTGGTAACAACTAGTTTTAGAAAGGGGGCTCTCCAATACATACGACATTTAGGGGTGTACGTTTATTCCCTTTCTGACATGGTGAAGTTCGTTAGGACAGCAATTAACAGTTATTGTTCATTATTTTTACTGTCTGGTTTGTGTGGATTAAGGGAGAGAGAGAAGAGTTACTCCATATCGCTGACGGGTGGGGGGGTCGGGAAGCTGGGCATGACCTAACCAATCTGACTGAATACCCCGAGCCTATAGGTAAATCGCTGTACACTCCAATGCTATACTTATTTAATGGCTGAGGTTACTGTATGTTCCTTTAATGTCAGGGGTCTGAACGCGCCTACAAAACGGAGCCAGATATGCCATATGCTTAACAAACAAAAGGCGGATATTTTACTGCTACAAGAGACCCATTTTCGAACAGGCCGGGTCCCTCGCCTGGGTCACATGGTGTACAATCAGTGGTTTTATAGCACATCAGCTGAATTGGCATCTAGAGGGGTGAGCATAGCATTACACAAGGGGCTCCATTTGGAGGTGCGTTCAACCCATGTTGACAGCGAAGGTAGATATATTTTTATTAAGGGGGTAATATCCTCCCAGGTATATACCTTTGGTAGTGTGTACGCACCAAACAGCGCACAAGCTACGTGGATCATGAAGATGTTAAGTGATTTTCAGAGTTTCGCTGAAGGGATTTCAGTTTTAGGGGGAGATCTGAATGTGGCACTGTTTTCAGACGTAGCTACATCAGTAGGTAGATCTGCTCTGTCACAGAAGGCACTTAGGTATATTAGAGACAATTTAGTTTCGGCAGGTTTGATAGATGGATGGAGATATATGCACCCCAACATGAGGGATTGCAGGTATTACTCCCCGGCACATGCCTCCTACCAGAGGTTGGACTATGTTTTGGTGTCATCTGCTTTGCTTCCTCACTCTCGGGATGCGTATATTGGGTCAGTAACAATATGGGATCATGCTCCTACATTTCTAAAATTCCTGTCGAAACATATTCTAGAGATGCTTTGGCGACTATGCCCACGGCGATAAAGTGTCAAAGTTCATGATTTAACAGCTATAAAAGAGGAAAAATAACTCGTTTATACAATCAGCTTCCGCCCAGCTCCTTTTCCATACTGAACAAATAGCCAACAGGTTTTCTGAATACTACACACAACTCTATAATATTAGACAACCAGGTGACCCGAACGATGAGGCGGACAGGATGAGACACATTGATGAATGGCTTCACTCATTGAAGCTTCCTACATTGACCGAGGCACAGTCCCAATCGTTAGTCGTACCCTTTACCCTGAAGGAGCTACAAGGAGCTTTAAAATCATCCTCGATGCGTAAGAGCCCAGGGCCAGACGGCTTGCCGATGCTTTATTACGCCATATATAAGGAAATTCTGTTACCTCGCTGGCTCACGGTGTGTAACTCTCTGCGGGAGGGGAGGAGCGTACACCCGTACACTTTAGCTGCACAAATAACAATCATACTGAAAGATGGGAAGGATCCTTCAGTTTGTCCTAGTCACAGGCCTATTTCATTGCTTAACAATGATCTGAAACTGATCGCTAAGGGTACTTTCACACTAGCGTTTTGGATTCCGTTTGTGAGATCCGTTTCAGGGCTCTCACAAACGGTCCAAAGCGGATCAGTTAAGCCCCAATGAATTCTGAATGGATAAGGATCCGTTCAGAATGCATCAGTTAGGCTCCGTTCCGCTTCTATTCTGTTTTGGAGGCGGACACCAATCCGCAGCATGCAGCATTTTGGTGTCCGTCTGACGAGGCGAAGCCTAACGGATCCGTTTTGAATTACAATGTAAGCCAATGGGGACGGATCCGTTTTGGACTTTGTCATTTTTCTTTTAACTAATGCAAACGGATCCGTTCTGAACGGATACAAACGTTTGCATTATAGGTGCGGATCCGTCTGTGCAAATAAACAGACCGATCCGCACCAACGCAAGTGTGAAAGTACCCTAAGATGTTAGCGCTTAGGCTACAACCCTACCTTCTATCCCTTATACATATGGAGCAAGTGCGCTTCGTGAACGGGCGCAAGGGTAGGATGAACACGTGCCGGGTGATCAACCTTATCCAATATGCGTGTAAAACCTCTCACCCATTGGTCCTTCTCGGCACAGACGCCGAGAAGGCATTTGATAGGGTAGACTGGACGTACTTAACAAGAGCAATGCATAGCTTTTAAGTCCCAGATATATTCATTACAGTAACCATGGCCATGTATAATGAACCCAGTGCCGGAATTCTTGTGAACAACACCCTGTCGCCTCCCTTTAAGATCAGTAATGGGACTCAACAGGGTTGCCCTCTGCTCTTATTTGTCATGTCTATGGAACCGCTCCTCCAGGCATTCCGTCTTAACACTAAAATCCAGGCGCTTAAAATCCGGGGGCAAGAACATACCCAAGCGGCATTTGCTGACGACCTGCTACTGATCGTCACGAACCCCACTGAGGCTTTCCCTGAAATACATTCCCTTCTTGAATTTTTTTGGGTCAATGTCAAACTTCAAAGTTAACCTCACAAAGTCTCAGGTCTTAAATATCACCTTAGATGCTAATACGCAAGTTTTGCTGGAGCGAGAGTCGCCTTTTGTTTGGTCTACGCAGGGCATCCCTTTCTTGGGGATTACACTTGCTCCAAGACTGTCTGGACTATATACCGCTAACTTTAGGAATTTTCCAGGGGACGTAAAAAATCTCCTGAGGTCCTGGGACATCCCCTTTGCCTCATGGTTCGGCGCAGAACTCTTATTAAAACGGTGGTGCTTCCAAAGGTGCTGTATCTTTTGCAAGTTCTGCCGATAAGAGTGCCTAGATCCTTTTTTACAGAATTAAAAAGGGTGGTCTCCCATTTCCTATGAAGAGGAGGCAGACCTAGATTGCCATATGCACAGACTGTACAGCATGCAAGAGATGGGGGTTTGGGAATTCCTGACTTCTATCAATACTATAGAGAGTCTCAGGGTACTAGAATGGCTGAGAAACCCGAGGGACAGATTAGATATCCAATATGCAATGTACAAAGTCCCTCTACGCTCTTTGGGATTAGCAAATCACCAGAGATCAGATCTGTTGATCATTGATAACCCTGTCACTACTAATACCATTAGGCTGTGGTACTCTGGACTGGATAGAGTCTTTATATCAAACCCATTGACACCTCTCCTTCAGGTAGTAGACGCTATGTGGGATTCATCGGCTGACTTTAGATCAGCCCTGACTCCTGCCTGTAAGCTTAACAAGTCTCTCATAATCGATCTGATAGATGGCTCTACTGATAAACCAGAAGACCAGGAACACTCCTGGCCCCCAAACGACTTCACTCCCTTTCATTTGTCACATCTCCGACGGTATCTGACACACTTGGGGAGTCCGGTGAGGTAACCGCCACCAGCTTCGAGCAAATGGTATTGAGTGTGAAGAAACCAATAAAGAAATTGTCAAAAATTTACGCTATACTCCTAGATAGTGCCCAGACTCAGAAACCCTTGTTTATATCCAAATAGATAATGGACAATTAACCTTCACTGGGGTTGAGATTAAAGATCTCCTGTGGATGACCCCTGGTATTTCTAGATGTGTACGCTTACAAGAAAACTATTACAAATCCTTGATTTGCTGGTACTATACACCAGAAAGATTGCACTTCATGTACCCAACTACCTATCCTCTTTGCTGGAGATGTGGTGGAGAGAGGGGCACATATATGGACATCTGGTGGCCCTGTTCTTGACATTCTGGTCATCAATTTGTGAGGCTTTGTCTAAAGTACATAAGCGTCCCATTACCCCTACACCGCAGTTGTGCCTACTAGGGTGGGAACGGGGATCTCTGATGCAGGGATGGGAGAGCAACTTAAATATCCAGTTGCTTGCGGCAGCGAGACTACTAGTAGCTGGGCAATGGAAGTCCCCAACCCCCCCCTCTATCGGCCAGTGGCTACTTAAGTGTGATCAGATCTGCCGCTTGGAACAGATAGCCCACTGGGACACGGCCAGCCCACATAAATTTAGTGTAGTTTGGGGTCCATGGAGAAGGTTTAGACAATGTTAAAATCCATTTGCACCGTTTTGAGGTATTTACAGTCGGTACTCTGCCCTTCTATCTCTCTTTCCTCTATATAGACAATCCAGCTGTCATGGCTTTTTATTAGGCTCGGCTTGTATGTCCACTCTCCCTCTTGTCAGGTGCAGTTTACATGTTTAAATGTTTATGTCTCTTCTCTCTTTCAACTAGGTTCTGTTTTGACCCTTAATCTCAAGGATAGTTGTCTCTCCAATTTTGATATTATAAAATATTGCTTAATTGTTAAATTGAAGGTGGTCACAATTGTCACTTAATGTCTGCAACTTTGATGTACAAAGATTGTGATGTTTTTTTGTGGCTCTGCCACGAATATCAATGACATCATGGAATGTTGTATCTATATTTCTGATATTGCGCCCTCATTTGGGCTTCTTCAATAAAATATTTTACAAACGAAATATTAGCATAAATGGTGGAAACGTGAAGATTGTTCAAAGTTTCATATTTCATATAGTCAGGACTAGAGATGAGCGAACATCTGGATGTTCGGGATCGAGAAGTTCGGCCAAACTTCCCAAAAATGTTCGGGTTCGGGATCCGAACTTGACCCGAACTTTATCCCGAACCCAAACCCCATTGAAGTCAATGGGGACCCGAACTTTTAGGCACTAAAAAGGCTGTAAAATAGTCCAGAAAAGGGCTAGAGGGCTAGACAGAGGAGAGAGGTCCCACAGCAAGGAATAAGGCGTCATATCACCCACCACTGGAGAAGGCCACTTTCAGTTATTTAGGCCCCAGCACCCAGACAGAGGGGAGAGGTCCCACAGCAAGGAATAAGGCGTTATATCACCCACCACTGGAGAAGGCCACTTTCAGTTATTTAGGCCCAGCACCCAGACAGAGGAGAGAGGTCCCACAGCAAGGAATAAGGCGTCATATGACCCACCACTGGAAAAGGGCACTTTCAGTTATTTAGGCCCCAGCACCCAGACAGAGGAGAGAGGTCTGTGGGGAGTCGCTCTGGTAGACGGCGGTGCGGGTGCAGTATAGAGGCAACAGGGAGTCCAGAAGGTGCGGAAAACAGTGTTTTATTCACACTTGTATCAAAATAACAGCAGAAAGTCAATTGGTGTTAAGTCACACACATCAGCAAATGAAGGGGAAAACAAAATGTCCAAACACAGGTTCCATTCACCTGGCAGGTTTGATGTGCGGGTTCGCACCTGGCTGTCAGCCCAGCCGCAGGACAATCCTCCTTCAGGGTTCCAGGACGGCTGCACGCCTCCTTGCTGGGCACGTCCTTCCACCCCAGAGAGCTCCACACCACTAGCAGCAGCTTCCAAGACAATCACTCTCCCAGCTGGTGGTGCTGGCTGAGTTTATAAACCCAGCCCAAAACCAGGACTGGGCCGTGAGGAGCAGCCACCCACCCTACACTTTAGCTGCTCCCGGTAAGAGCCGGCCCGGATCGGCTTTGCAGCCATGCTACTTAGCAAATGTGTCGGTAGCACTACCTGCTACTGACATCAACAAGCGGCTCCTACCTCACCGAGGCTATGAACCTCGGTGACACGTACCTGCCATCTAGGACGGCACCCTGCACCTTACCACATACCCCCCCTTTGTTCAACCCTGAGGGGTGGACACAGGACAAACAGTGTACCCGGGAGAGCGCGTCTGCATTTTTAATAACCGGCCCGCTCTGTGCTCCACCGTGAATTTAAAATTCTGTAGGGACAGAAACCACCTGGTGACCCGGGCATTCCTCTCTTTGGCTTGGGACATCCACTTGAGTGGGGAGTGGTCGGTCACCAGGCAGCTTCTGCCCAACAGGTAATAACGGAGGGCCTCGAGTGCCCACTTGATGGCCAGGCACTCTCTCTCGACTATGCTGTACCTAGTCTCTGCTGGGGTGAGCTTGCGGCTGAGGAAGACAACGGGATGCTCCTCCCCGTTGACTTCCTGCGACAGTACCGCACCAAGGCCAACCTCAGAGCGTCGGTCTGGACTCACGAAATCCTTCCTGAAATCGGGTGTCACCAAAACCGGGGACCCACACAGGGCCGATTTCAAGGCGGAGAAAGCCTTTCCGCCTGCTCATTCCAGCGGACCATCCCTGTCTTACGCCCCTTTAACAACTCTGTCAATGGCGAGCGATAGTAGCAAAGTGGGGCACAAACCTCATGTAATACCCCACAATCCCCAGGAACGACTTTACCTGCCTGGTGGTGACCGGTCGGGGCCAACTCCGTATTGCCTCTACCTTATTTACCTGAGGCTTGATGACTCCCCGCCCAATGACATATCCCAGGTATTTGGTCTCTTCCAACCCAATCGCACACTTCTTTGGATTGGCGGTTAGACCAGCTTTCCTCAGGGCATCCACTACCGCCTGCACTTTGGGCAAATGGCTTTCCCAATCGGTGCTGTGGATGATTACATCATCTAAGTAGGCCGAGGCGTACCGGCGATGTGGTCGCAGCACTATGTCCATTAACCTTTGGAAGGTGGCGGGGCGCCATGCAGGCCAAAGGGTAACACCTTGTAGTGATACAGGCCCTGCGAGGTAACAAACGCGGTTTTTCCTTAGCCGACTCCGTTAAGGGTACCTGCCAGTACCCTTTAGTGAGGTCCAGCACAGAAAAATAACGGGCTTGTCCTAAATTTTCAACAAGCTCGTCTACCCGGGGCATGGGATACGCGTCAAACTTGGACACTTCATTTAACTTGCGAAAGTCGTTGCAGAACCGCAACGTCCCATCCGGCTTAGGTATTAGGACTATGGGACTGGCCCACTCACTTTTCGACTCCTCAATGACATCGAGCTTCAACATTAATTGCACTTCCTCCGCGATGGCCCGCCGCCGAGCCTCGGGTACCCGGTATGGTTTTAACCGGACCTTGGCCTGAGGCTCAGTGGCGATGTCATGTCGGATGAGGGACGTGCGGCCAGGGAGGTCGAGAACACATCCGTGTTCCGACTGAGAATTCCCTGACTTCCTGAACTTGTTTGGAAGACAGGCTGTCTGCAATTTTACCGTGGTTACGGCTTCACAGGCCTCGAACTGTGGGGCTGGACCCTTTTCACCTAGAAGCCCTGGCCGGGGGCTGTGGTCGTCGGCCGTGTCCCTATCTTTCCACGGCTTTAGTAAATTCACGTGGTACACCTGCTCCGGCTTGCGCCGCCCTGGCTGGTGTACTTTGTAATTTACTTCCCTACCTTCTCGATCACCTCATAGGGGCCCTGCCACCTAGCTAGGAATTTGCTGTCAAGGGTGGGTACCAGAACCAAAACCCGATCTCCCGGATTGAAGTCCCGTACCCGAGCCTGACGATTGTACACCCTACTCTGGGCTTGTTGCGCTGCCTCCATATGCTCCCGGACCAGCGGCAACACCCTTTCCATCCGTTCCTGCATCTGGGCGACATACTCAATGACACTTTTGTGGGGGACAGGCTGTTGTTCCCATGCTTCCTTGGCGATATCCAACAGGCCCCGAGGGTGTCTGCCATAAAGCAGTTCGAAGGGCGAGAGCCCAGTAGAGGCCTGGGGCACCTCTCGCACTGCGAACATGAGATAGGGCAGAAGCAGATCCCAGTCCTTCCCATCTCTAGACACCACCCTCTTTAACATATTTTTAGAGTTTGGTTAAACCTCTCAACAAGACCGTCTGTTTGCGGATGGTAAACGGACGTCCGTAGCTGCTTTATACGCAACAATTTACACAGTTCCCTCATTACTTTGGACATAAAAGGGGTCCCTTGGTCTGTCAGAACCTCTTTTGGCAGGCCCACACGGGAAAACATTTCCATTAACTCCTTGGCAATGAGCTTAGCTGAGGTATGTCGCAGAGGCACCGCCTCCGGATACCGAGTGGCATAGTCGAGAACTACCAGAATGTGTTGGTGGCCCCTGGCAGACTTTGGTACAGGCCCAATTAAATCCATAGCGATTCGCTCAAGCGGTACTTCAATAATTGGCAGAGGTACCAGAGGACTACGGAAATGAGGTTGGGGGCTAGTTATCTGACAGGTTGGACAGGACTTACAATAATTTTCTACCTCCTTGAACACACTGGGCCAATAAAACCGCTGCAGTATGCGGTCCTGGGTTTTCTGCCACCCCAGGTGTCCCCCAAGAACATGTTGGTGGGCAAGCTCCATGACAAGCTTGCGATATGCTGTGGGCACCACCAACTGTTCAACAGGTTCACCTCGGATTTGGTTCACCCGATACAACATATCCTGAAGAACAATAAATCGTGGGAACATTAATTCAGCCCCTGGTTTCTGGGGTTTCCCATCAATTTCCAGCACATTCTCCCAGGCCCTGGTTAGGGTTTGGTCCCGGTGTTGTGCGGTCCCAAAATTTTCCCGGAGACATTGAGGTCTGCCAACTCAGGTCCCGGTGGCAAGTCCTCCGTGTCTCCCACCATTACACTCAGTGGGGTTGTCTCCCCCTCTACCGCTGGAGCAGTGGTCACCCCTACCGCTGGCCCTTCAGACTCGGGCTCCCAGGGTTCTGGCCTTCCAGTGGTATCAGGCCACTCTACTAGGGTCACCCCTGTCTCGGGTCCCTCAGATACCTTTATTGCCGGCCACAGCGCCGGAAAACCTGGGAAGTCCCTCCCAAGTATCAGTTCGTATGGGAGTTTGGTAGTGACAGCCACCTCGTGGGTCCACTTACCAGCCGCTGTGGACAAAGTCACTAATGCAGTGGGGTAGTCTCTTAAGTCTCCGTGGATACATAGGACCCAGATTTTACGGCCGGTATACTCCGCAGGCCGTACTAGGGCAGCTCTTACCAGGAGACTAAACTCCCGGAGTCCAGCAGGGCCACCGCCAGAGAATCTCCCACCTCTACCTGACACAGGTGGTTATTGTCCTGCACCTCACAGGTGCCAGTTGCGCACAGCTTCCGTGCATACAGGGAGTGGCGATACCCGTAGATTCACATCCATCTGCTCACTCTGATGCGGACAGTCGGCCCTGATGTGGCCTGGCTCCTGACACCTCCAGCATACCACGGGAGGCGGATCCGCAGGGGATACATTCCGTGCAGGTCTCTCTGTCGCCGGTCGTCGGAACTGGGGGAGGCCTCCGGGGTTTGGCTGGTCCCTTCCCAGCAAAACTCCCTGCAGGTTTCTGGTGGCCTCGTAACGCTCCACCAGGTCGACCATCTCCAGGGCACTTACTGGAGACGCCTGGCCAACCCAGTGCTGGAGGGGATAAGGCAGGGCCCTCCAAAAGATGTCAGCCAGCAGACGGTCCAGCATAGCAGCCGGACTTAGAACCTCAGGCTGCAGCCACTTTTGCAACCTGTGCAGCAACTCATAATACTGCGGCCTGGCGGGTTCAGCCGTATTAAAGTTCCACTGGTGGACTCTTTGAGCGCGGACCAGCACGTTCACCCCCAGTCTGGCTAGGATCTCTCCTTTCACGGTGTCATAATCGGCCGCTTGGTCGTCCGACAAGTCGAAAAACACCTGCTGGGGTCCGGAAGCCAGGAACGGAGCGACCACCTCAGCCCACTGGTCACGGGGCAGCTTCTCCCTCACGGCCACTTTTTCGAAGACTGCCAGGTAGGTCTCAGCATCATCCTCGGGGGTCATCTTGGGAATTGCTGCAAGGACCGCTTTCCGCCTCCATGTTGCCAGCAATTCCTACTTGTAGCTTTGCTGGTTTAACATATGACATTCACTTTGGAAAACAAAACTTCGGCGTTTACGCCAGCCTCACTGCGCATGCCCGCATCCTCCACCAAATGTGGGGAGTCGCTCTGGTAGACGGCGGTGCGGGTGCAGTATAGAGGCAACAGGGAGTCCAGAAGGTGCGGAAAACAGTGTTTTATTCACACTTGTATCAAAATAACAGCAGAAAGTCAATTGGTGTTAAGTCACACACATCAGCAAATGAAGGGGAAAACAAAATGTTCAAACACAGGTTCCATTCACCTGGCAGGTTTGATGTGCGGGTTCGCACCTGGCTGTCAGCCCAGCCGCAGGACAATCCTCCAGGGTTCCAGGACGGCTGCACGCCTCCTTGCTGGGCACGTCCTTCCACCCCAGAGAGCTCCACACCACTAGCAGCAGCTTCCAAGACAATCACTCTCCCAGCTGGTGGTGCTGGCTGAGTTTATAAACCCAGCCCAAAACCAGGACTGGGCCGTGGGGAGCAGCCACCCACCCTACACTTTAGCTGCTCCCGGTAAGAGCCGGCCCGGATCGGCTTTGCAGCCATGCTACTTAGCAAATGTGTCGGTAGCACTACCTGCTACTGACATCAACAAACGGCTCCTACCTCACCGAGGCTATGAACCTCGGTGACACGTACCTGCCATCTAGGACGGCACCCTGCACCTTACCACAGGTCCCACAGTAAGAAATAAGGCGTCATATGACCCACCACTGGAGAAGGCCACTTTCAGTTATTTAGGCCCAGCACCCAGACAGAGGAGAGAGGTCCCACAGCAAGGAATAAGGCGTCATATCACCCACCACTGGAGAAGGCCACTTTCAGGTATTTAGGCCCCAGCACCCAGACAGAGGAGAGAGGTCCCACAGCAAGGAATAAGGCGTTATATCACCCACCACTGGAGAAGGCCACTTTCAGTTATTTAGGCCCCAGCACCCAGACAGAGGAGAGAGGTCCCACAGCAAGGAATCATGCGTTATATCACCCACCACTGGAAAAGGCCACTTTCAGTTTTTTAGGCCCCAGCACCCATACAAAGGAGAGAGTTCCAAAAGCAAGGAATAAGGCGTCATATGACCCACCACTGGAGAAGGCCACTTTCACTTATTTAGGCCCAGCACCCAGACAGAGGAGAGAGGTCCCACAGCAAGGAATAAGGTGTCATATGACCCACCACTGGAGAAGGCCACTTTCAGTTATTTAGGCCCCAGCACCCAGACAGAGGAGAGAGGTCCCACAGCAAGGAATAAGGCGTCATATGACCCACGACTGGAGAAGGCCACTTTCAGGTATTTAGGCCCCAGCACCCAGACAGAGGAGAGAGGTCCCACAGCAAGGAATAAGGCATTATATCACCCACCACTGTAGAAGGCCACTTTCAGTTATTTAGGCCCAGCACCCAGACAGAGGAGAGAGGTCCCACAGCAAGGAATAAGGCGTCATATGATCCACCACTGGAAAAGGGCACTTTCAGTTATTTAGGCCCCGGCACCCAGACAGAGGAGAGAGGTCCCACAGCAAGGAATAAGGCGTCATATGACCCACCACTGGAGAAGGCCACTTTCAGTTATTTAGGCCCAGCACCAAGACAGAGGAGAGAGGTCCCACAGCAAGGAATAAGGCGTCATATCACCCACCACTGGAGAAGGCCACTTTTAGTTATTTAGGCCCCAGCACCCAGACAGAGGAGAGAGGTCCCACAGCAAGGAATAAGGCGTTATATCACCCACCACTGGAGAAGGCCACTTTCAGTTATTTAGGACCCAGCACCCAGACAGAGGAGAGAGGTCCCACAGCAAGGAATCATGCGTTATATCACCCACCACTGGAAAAGGCCACTTTTAGTTATTTAGGCCCCAGCACCCAGACAGAGGAGAGAGGTCCCACAGCAAGGAATAAGGCGTTATATCACCCACCACTGGAAAAGGCCACTTTCAGTTTTTTAGGCCCCAGCACCCAGACAGAGGAGAGAGGTCCCACAGCAAGGAATAAGGCGTCATATGACCCACCACTGGAGAAGGCCACTTTCAGTTATTTAGGCCCAGCACCCAGACAGAGAGGTCCCACAGCAAGGAATAAGACATCATATGACCCACGACTGGAAAAGGGCACTTACAGTTATTTAGGCCCCAGCACCCAGACAGAGGAGAGAGGTCCCACAGCAAGGAATAAGGCGTCATATGACCCATCACTGGAGAAGGCCACTTTCATTTATTTAGGCCCAGCTCCCAGACAGAGGAAAGAGGTCCCACAGCAAGGAATAAGGTGTCAAATCACCCACCACTGGAGAAGGCAACTTTCAGTTATTTAGGCCCCAGCACCAAGACAGAAGAGAGAGGTCCCACAACAAGGAATAAGGCGTTATATCACCCACCACTGGAAAAGGCCACTTTCAGTTATTTAGGCCCCAGCACCAAGACAGAGGAGAGAGGTCCCACAGCAAGGAATAAGGCGTCATATGACCCACCACTGGAGAAGGCCACTTTCAGTTATTTAGGCCCCAGCACCCAGACAGAGGAGAGAGGTCCCACAGCAAGGAATAAGGCTTCATATGACCCACCACTGGAGAAGGCCACTTTCAGTTATTTAGGCCCAGCACCCAGACGGAGGAGAGAGGTCCCACAGCAAGGAATAAGGCGTCATATGACCCACCACTGGAAAAGGGCACTTTCAGTTATTTAGGCCCCAGCACCCAGACAGAGGAGAGATGTCCCACAGCAAGGAATAAGGCTTCATATGACCCACCACTGGAAAAGGCCACTTTCAGTTATTTAGGTCCAGCACCCAGACAGAGGAGAGAGGTCCCACAGCAAGGAATAAGGCGTCATATGACCCACCACTGGAGAAGGCCACTTTCAGTTATTTAGGCCCCAGCACCCAGACAGAGGAGGGAGGTCCCACAGCAAGGAATAAGGCGTCATATGACCCACCACTGGAGAAGGCAACTTTCAGTTATTTAGGCCCCAGCACCCAGACAGAAGAGAGAGGTCCCACAACAAGGAATAAGGCCTTATATCACCAGCCACTGGAGAAGGCCACTTTCAGTTATTTAGGCCCAGCACCCAGACAGAGTAGAGAGGTCCCACAGCAAGGAATAAGGCGTCATATGACCCACCACTGGAGAAGGCCACTTTCAGTTATTTATGCCCAGCACCCAGACAGAGGAGAGAGGTCCCACAGCAAGGAATAAGGCATTATATCACCCACCACTGGAGAAGGCCACTTTCAGTTATTTAGGCCCCAGCACCCAGACAGAGGAGAGAGGTCCCACAGCAAGGAATAAGGCGTCATATGACCCACCACTGGAAAAGGGCACTTTCAGTTATTTAGGCCCCAGCACCCAGACAGAGGAGAGAGGTCCCACAGCAAGGAATAAGGCGTCATATGACCCACCACTGGAGAAGGCCACTTTCAGTTATTTAGGCCCAGCACCCAGACAGAGGAGAGAGGTCCCACAGCAAGGAATAAGGCATTATATCACCCACCACTGGAGAAGGCCACTTTCAGTTATTTCGGCCCCAGCACCCAGACAGAGGAGAGAGGTCCCACAGCAAGGAATCATGCGTTATATCACCCACCACTGGAAAAGGCCACTTTCAGTTATTTAGGCCCCAGCACCCAGACAGAGGAGAGAGGTCCCACAGCAAGGAATAAGGCATTATATCACCCACCACTGGAAAAGGCCACTTTCAGTTTTTAGGCCCCAGCACCCAGACAGAGGAGAGAGGTCCCACAGCAAGGAATAAGGCGTCATATGACCCACCACAGGAGAAGGCCACTTTCAGTTATTTAGGCCCAGCACCCAGACAGAGGAGAGAGGTCCCAAAGCAAGGAATAAGGCGTCATATGACCCACCACTGGAAAAGTGCACTTTCAGTTATTTAGGCCCCAGCACCCAGACAGAGGAGAGAGGTCCCACAGCAAGGAATAAGGTGTCATATGACCCACCACTGGAGAAGGACACTTTCAGTCATTTAGGCCCAGCACCCAGACAGAGGAGAGAGGTCCCACAGCAAGGAATAAGGCGTCAAATCACACACCACTGGAGAAGGCGACTTTCAGTTATTTAGGCCCCAGCACCCAGACAGAGAGAGAGGTCCCACAACAAGGAATAAGGCGTTATATCACCTGCCACTGGAGAAGGCCACTTTCAGTTATTTAGGCCCAGCACCCAGACAGAGTAGAGAGGTCCCACAGCAAGGAATAAGGCGTATATCACCCACCACTGGAAAAGGCCACTTTCAGTTATTTAGGCCCCAGCATCCAGACAGAGGAGAGAGGTCTCACAGCAAGGAATAAGGCGTCATATGACCCACCACTGGAGATGGCCACTTTCAGTAATTTAGGCCCAGCACCCAGACAGAGGAGAGAGGTCCCACAGCAAGGAATAAGGCGTCATATGACCCACCACTGGAGAAGGCCACTTTCAGTTATTTAGGCCCAGCACCCAGACGGAGGAGAGAGGTCCCACAGCAAAGAATAAGGCGTCATATGACCCACTACTGGAAAAGGGCACTGTCAGTTATTTAGGCCCCAGCACCCAGACAGAGGAGAGAGGTCCTACAGCAAGGAATAAGGCGTCATATGACCCACCACTGGAGAAGGCCACTTTCAGTTATTTAGGCCCAGCACCCAGACAGAGAGGTCCCACAGCAAGGAATAAGACATCATATGACCCACGACTGGAAAAGGGCACTTACAGTTATTTAGGCCCCAGCACCCAGACAGAGGAGAGAGGTCCCACAGCAAGGAATAAGGCGTCATATGACCCATCACTGGAGAAGGCCACTTTCATTTATTTAGGCCCAGCTCCCAGACAGAGGAGAGAGGTCCCACAGCAAGGAATAAGGTGTCAAATCACCCACCACTGGAGAAGGCAACTTTCAGTTATTTAGGCCCCAGCACCAAGACAGAAGAGAGAGGTCCCACAACAAGGAATAAGGCGTTATATCACCCACCACTGGAAAAGGCCACTTTCAGTTATTTAGGCCCCAGCACCCAGACAGAGGAGAGAGGTCCCACAGCAAGGAATAAGGCGTCATATGACCCACCACTGGAGAAGGCCACTTTCAGTTATTTAGGCCCCAGCACCCAGACAGAGGAGAGAGGTCCCACAGCAAGGAATAAGGCTTCATATGACCCACCACTGGAGAAGGCCACTTTCAGTTATTTAGGCCCAGCACCCAGACGGAGGAGAGAGGTCCCACAGCAAGGAATAAGGCGTCATATGACCCACCACTGGAAAAGGGCACTTTCAGTTATTTAGGCCCCAGCACCCAGACAGAGGAGAGATGTCCCACAGCAAGGAATAAGGCTTCATATGACCCACCACTGGAAAAGGCCACTTTCAGTTATTTAGGTCCAGCACCCAGACAGAGGAGAGAGGTCCCACAGCAAGGAATAAGGCGTCATATGACCCACCACTGGAGAAGGCCACTTTCAGTTATTTAGGCCCCAGCACCCAGACAGAGGAGGGAGGTCCCACAGCAAGGAATAAGGCGTCAAATCACCCACCACTGGAGAAGGCAACTTTCAGTTATTTAGGCCCCAGCACCCAGACAGAAGAGAGGTCCCACAACAAGGAATAAGGCCTTATATCACCAGCCACTGGAGAAGGCCACTTTCAGTTATTTAGGCCCAGCACCCAGACAGAGTAGAGAGGTCCCACAGCAAGGAATAAGGCGTCATATGACCCTCCACTGGAGAAGGCCACTTTCAGTTATTTAGGCCCAGCACCCAGACAGAGGAGAGAGGTCCCACAGCAAGGAATAAGGCATTATATCACCCACCACTGGAGAAGGCCACTTTCAGTTATTTAGGCCCCAGCACCCAGACAGAGGAGAGAGGTCCCACAGCAAGGAATAAGGCGTCATATGACCCACCACTGGAAAAGGGCACTTTCAGTTATTTAGGCCCCAGCACCCAGACAGAGGAGAGAGGTCCCACAGCAAGGAATAAGGCGTCATATGACCCACCACTGGAGAAGGCCACTTTCAGTTATTTAGGCCCATCACCCAGACAGAGGAGAGAGGTCCCACAGCAAGGAATAAGGCATTATATCACCCACCACTGGAGAAGGCCACTTTCAGTTATTTAGGCCCCAGCACCCAGACAGAGGAGAGAGGTCCCACAGCAAGGAATCATGCGTTATATCACCCACCACTGGAAAAGGCCACTTTCAGTTATTTAGGCCCCAGCACCCAGACAGAGGAGAGAGGTCCCACAGCAAGGAATAAGGCATTATATCACCCACCACTGGAAAAGGCCACTTTCAGTTTTTAGGCCCCAGCACCCAGACAGAGGAGAGAGGTCCCACAGCAAGGAATAAGGCGTCATATGACCCACCACAGGAGAAGGCCACTTTCAGTTATTTAGGCCCAGCACCCAGACAGAGGAGAGAGGTCCCAAAGCAAGGAATAAGGCGTCATATGACCCACCACTGGAAAAGTGCACTTTCAGTTATTTAGGCCCCAGCACCCAGACAGAGGAGAGAGGTCCCACAGCAAGGAATAAGGTGTCATATGACCCACCACTGGAGAAGGACACTTTCAGTCATTTAGGCCCAGCACCCAGACAGAGGAGAGAGGTCCCACAGCAAGGAATAAGGCGTCAAATCACACACCACTGGAGAAGGCGACTTTCAGTTATTTAGGCCCCAGCACCCAGACAGAAGAGAGAGGTCCCACAACAAGGAATAAGGCGTTATATCACCTGCCACTGGAGAAGGCCACTTTCAGTTATTTAGGCCCAGCACCCAGACAGAGTAGAGAGGTCCCACAGCAAGGAATAAGGCGTATTATCACCCACCACTGGAAAAGGCCACTTTCAGTTATTTAGGCCCCAGCATCCAGACAGAGGAGAGAGGTCTCACAGCAAGGAATAAGGCGTCATATGACCCACCACTGGAGATGGCCACTTTCAGTAATTTAGGCCCAGCACCCAGACAGAGGAGAGAGGTCCCACAGCAAGGAATAAGGCGTCATATGACCCACCACTGGAGAAGGCCACTTTCAGTTATTTAGGCCCAGCACCCAGACGGAGGAGAGAGGTCCCACAGCAAAGAATAAGGCGTCATATGACCCACTACTGGAAAAGGGCACTGTCAGTTATTTAGGCCCCAGCACCCAGACAGAGGAGAGAGGTCCTACAGCAAGGAATAAGGCGTCATATGACCCACCACTGGAGAAGGCCACTTTCAGTTATTTAGGCCCCAGCACCCAGACAGAGGAGAGAGGTCCCACAGCAAGGAATATGGCGTCATATGACCCACCACTGGAGAAGGCCACTTTCTTTTTTTATTTCAATAAGTTTTTATTAAAGGTTTTACAAACACAGCGTCAAAGTGCACACTGAGAAATAGTACAGTCATTTAGAGCATTTGAAATGAGATGGATAAATGGAGATACAAAAATGTACAACAAAACAAAGCAAAACAAAACAAGTGGTCTGATGCACAAGAACACAGCAGAGTAACATATCAAGGTGTAAAAGAAAGCCACGATTGCCATGACCTTTGGAATTTCTCCGAATTATGGTCTTTATAAGCCATAATCCTCTCAAAGGAGCAGTTCTGGGTAACTCGTTGAGTAAGTTCTACCAATGAAGGAACAGTTGTAGATTTCCAGTATTTAGTGAGTAGCAATTTGGCCACTAGAAACAAATGGGCAGTTGGGGTTCTGTATTGTTTAGGAATATCCTGTATGTCAATAAAAAATAATGCAATAAGAGGCGATAGGGGTATAGTCTGTTTGCAAAATCTGGACGCAAGTCCGAAAACAGCTATCCAATAGGAAGCTATCTTTGGACATGACCAAAGAATATGCAACAAGGTACCTCTATTTCCACAGTCACGCCAACATAAGTGAGAACATGAGGGATAGATTCTATGTAATCTGTCAGGTGTATAGTACCATCTTAGGTTCGTTTTCATGGCGGCCTCATATAAAGACACACTGAAAAATGTATGAGAGATAAACTTTAGTGCTGGGGACCATTTGGCAACGTGAATTGTAGTGTCTAACTCTTTGTCCCAAGCTGCATAGGGAGTTAACTTCTGGAAGTCTTGTTTAGATCCCAAGCATAAATACAGAGACCTAAGAGAGGGAGATTTTGTTGCATGGAGCGGGAGAGTCCAATATTCAAATATCAATTTATTAGCCACAATATCGCAGGGTTTATAGGAATAGAGGAAATGGCGTATTTGCAGAAATTTGTAAAAGTCCGCCATAGGGAGGGAGAATTGATTGCTCAGAGTGTGAAAGGGCAACAAACTGCCCTTATCGTACAATTGAGAAATCCATTCAATACCAGAGGATAGCCAGTTAGAAATATCTATGCCTGGGATTTTTCCCACAATAAGATGAAGGGGAGAAACCGTGCGAAGTTGTATGGATACTGGAGAACATCTGGAATGGAATATACGCCAATAATAAATAGCAGTATCTAGCAAGAATGCTAGGTCTCTGTATACTATGCCAGAGGGGTGGAGGCTGTCCAAAAGCAAAACTCTAAGGTGTTTGGTAGGGGACAAGGAGGATTCAATTTGTACCCACGGGATAGAAGTATCACCCCGCCACCAGTAAAACAAAGCATTGACTTGTGAAGCTAAAAAATAATCGGCAATATTGGGAAGACCTAGACCCCCGCTCTTTTTAGATTTACAAAGCAGCGTTGAGGATACCCTCGGTTTACGACCTTGCCACACGAAAGCATTTAAAAGAGACTGAGCTTGAGAGAAGAAACGTAGAGGGACTTTGATAGGGACGCTACGAAAGGTAAACAGGAGTTTGGGAAGCGTTATCATTTGAAACGTGGCAATGCGGCCTACCCAAGATATTTCGTATTTACCATACTCAGATATGTCCTGTTTGATAATGTCTAAGAGAGGTAGATAGTTATGATGAAAAAGTGATTGGATAGTGGGAGTAAGGTTAATCCCTAAGTATTTTATGTGGGAGAACAGCCAGTCAAAAGGGAATTTGGATTTCAAATCAGTTATTAATGAGGAAGAAATATGTAAGGGCAAAATTTGGGATTTGCTTTCATTTACTTTATAATAGGAGAGATGGCCAAATTTATCTAACAGAGGCAAACAGGCTTCAAGGGACGAGGAGGGCGAGGAGAGGGTCAGTAAAATGTCGTCTGCGTATAAAGATATGCAATGTTGGAATCCATCCAGCGGAATGCCGCGTATATCTGGGTTTTGGCGGATGGCTTGGGCTAAAGGTTCAATGGCTAGTACAAACATTAAGGGGGAAAGGGGGCAGCCCTGACGCGTACCATTGGTTATAGAGAATGTGGACGATAAAGCTCCATTCACAAAAACTCTAGCTGAAGGGGAAGAGTATAAAGCTTTAATACCTGTAATAAGACTAGAACTTAGACCCAGTCTGTCCAGAACCGAGAAGGCATAGGACCAGTTCAGGCGGTCAAACGCCTTCTCGGCATCCAGTGTAAGCAAACAGGCAGGCATCCTCTGGCGGTTGATATAGTCTATAAGATTAATAGCTCTCCTAGTATTATCAGTTAACTGTCTGCCTTTTATAAAGCCCACTTGATCTGCGTTAATAAGGGAAGGAAGGACAGTGGCAAGCCTAGATGCAATAATTTTGGCATATAACTTAACGTCAACGTTAAGGAGAGAAATGGGACGAAAATTGGGGGAGTCTTGGGATTTACCAGGTTTAGGGATCGTTACTATGGTTGCCATGAGCATCTCTGAGGGAAAATATCCCTCCGTAAATGCCAATTGGAAAACCGGAAGTAAATGGGGAATAATAAGATTAGAAAAAGTTTTATAATATATATTTGTGAGTCCATCTGGACCTGGGGATTTGTGGAGGGGAAGGGACACCACAGTACGCGATATTTCCTCTTTAGTTATAGGAAAGGAGAGTTGTTCTTGTTGTGAAGGGGTCAGAGTAGGGAGATTAAGAGAGGATAGGAAGGTATTTATTTCCGTCGAGGACGCTTGATAAGTGGATTGGGAATCTTTGAGGTTGTAGAGGGAAGAATAATAATCCATAAACTGGTTGGCTATATCTCTGGGGTGGTATATCTTATTAATTTTGTCAGGATGTAGTAAAAAGGGGATTCTGGATTTAGCTAATTTAGTCTTAATACGGTTGGCTAGGAGTTTACCCGCTTTATTATTTTGGGAATAATACCGGGCCCGGAGCACTTTCAGTTGTTTATCATACTGGTGTAAGAGGGCTTCCTTAAGTTGAAGTCTTAAAGAAGAAAGATGGGTTTCTCGTTCCTCAGTGAAGAAGGATTTGTTCATGGATTCTAAAGAGGAAATTTGGGATAGTAAAGAGTTAATGTGCTTCTCACGTTCCTTCTAAACCTGATGGCCTAGTTTGATGAAAATGCCCCGGATAAAGGCTTTATGAGCATTCCATAAAATAAATGGACTGGTCACAGAGCCCGCATTTAAGGAAAAGAATTCCGCTAGTTCTTTCTGAACAGTAAGGGAATGTGAGGGATGAGATACAAGGAAGTCGTTACAACGCCACAATGTATCTTTAACATTATGTGTTTCCTCTATGGAAAGAGAAATTGCGGCGTGGTCTGACCACTTAATGGTCTCAATAGTAGATGCAGAGGCTAAATTCAACAGAGATCTGTTCAACAAAAACAGATCAATACGTGAGTAGGTATTATGAACACATGAGAAGAAGGAGAAGTCCCTCTCTTGCAGATGGTGGATTCTCCAAATATCATAGAGTTCCTCCCTATGCAATAGAGGACCCAATGCATTACAGTGTGGCCTGGAAGTGGCAGAAGAGTCAGCTTTTTCGTCAGGAACGGCATTGAAATCTCCGCAAAATAGGGTGTGACCCTGCCTCACCTTGGAGACTTTTGACATCAATCTGTGCAGGAATCGCAGCTGGTGTTGATTTGGAGCATAGACGGCTACAATGGTGAATAAAATATTATTTAGTTTACATACATGAATAATATATCTACCTTTTGAGTCAATATAGGAATTAATAGGTTCGTAGGCAACAGAGGACCTAAACGCAAGAAATACACCTCTTTGCTTCTTTTTAAAATGAGAATGGATAATTGTAGGGAATAGGCGATGTTTGACCCTGAAAGCATCCTTTTCCACCAGATGCGATTCCTGAACACAAAGAACATCCGCATGCAAGGATAAGGTTTCCTTCCATAGGTATGCTCTTTTCTGCGGGCTGTTAAGGCCTTTAGTGTTCAGGGATACAAATTTAAGTACCATTTTGAAGCTTGAGGTACGCTAAGTATACGCTTTGAGAGCATGGATAAGCAAATAAAGCCGCTGAGGAAGTGTGCTGAATATACCTATAATTGAGCAGGCCTATTGAAAATGTGAGCTGAATACTTGGATGAACAGGTAAGGTCATTAAGTACATGTGTTGGGAAAAGAAAAAGGCAGATAAGTATGTAAAGGGCACGCCCTGAATATCAGAACAGTAGAACAGAAAGGATATGGCAATCACAAGAATGTCAGTATGCTTCTGACAACCAGAATTATGTGCAAAAGACCAAAAAAGAAACATAAACAACATTATACAGAATAACAGTGGTAATAGAAGATTACAGTTCCTTGCAGTCAAAGGTATTAACGTGATCATCCATAACATGGATGAAGGATGAAAGTAGGGGTCAAAGTTCGTGTTGAAGCCGAACATGGATAGCGGGCTCCAAGGCACAAATCATTGCTCAATGCTTGGTCCCTCCGCGGGCAGATACAGTGTGCCAGACAGGATCTAGCGGTTGGAGAGTGGACTTCTGGTGGTCACGTAGATCCGGTACATCAATGTTCCACGAACAGAGCAGACGCCTGCCCTCCTCCACAGACGAAATCGTAAATTGCTTCCCTTCCCGAGTGCACAAAATTTTTACCGGGAAGCCCCATTTGTACGCAATACTGTGGTCCCGGAGCGCCAGGGTAATTGGGGCATATTCCCGGCGTTGTCGTAGGGTGGCCGCGGATAAATCAGCATATAAATGCACTGTGGCATAGGGGGTAGGAAGCTCATGCTTACGTCTGGCTGCGGTCAATACCGCTTCCTTAATATGAAAAAAGTGTAGGCGCGCCAAAGTGTCCCGAGGCATCGCGTCTGGAAGATGGCGAGGTTTCGGCACTCTGTGAGCTCGATCAATAATAAAGTCCAATTCTGAACCCTCAGGTAGAAGTAACTTCAGTAGAGACTTTAAATAAGGGATCATTGCAGAGGGGCTAACATCCTCCGGGATGCCCCTGAACTTAATGTTATTTCGTCTGGAGCGATCCTCTAGATCAATAAGCTTGGCTTTAATGCGATCAATTTCCACAGACGATTCCTCATTAGAGTCTATGAGTTGATTGTGGGAGGCAGCAAATTCCCCCATCTTGGTCTCAATATGGGAGACACGTGTTTCCATCGCAGTAATGGAGGAGCGAATAGGGGATATTAGATTAGTAACATCTTTATATAGCGCCGAGTTGAATGCCACTAGGAGCTCTTTCACCAGATTACCCAAAGCAGGGTGGTCGGAGGTAGGGAATTGCTTGGCAAGGTCAGCCAAGTGACTAGCTGGTGAGTGAGTCAGTTCTAAGCCTACCTCATGTGGGACATCTTGCTGCAGGCGCTGCTTTTGCTTCACAGGGCTCCCGCCAGTGGATGAAGGAGGCGATGGGCAAACAGATCGCGAGGTATAATGCTGTGGAGAGCTTGGATTTTTGCGGTCCCCAGTGGGTGAAGATTCCGGTAAAGTTTGTAGAGAAGTCGGTGGAGAATTAGACGCCGAAGGCGACCGAGAAGAGGCCTGTTCCTCTTGGCAAGATGGCACCTGTTCTTCAGTGCGCACATTGCCGGTATCTTTCTCAAAGAAAAAGTCTAGTTTATGCCGCTGGGACGGAGGGCGCTTGCCTCTGGGCATTATGTGGATCACTGGCTCACCGATGGTGACGGAACAATCCTGAAAAAGCCGAGGGACTCTGATAAATCAATAGCGATGTGCCGGAGCTGATGTGTTATGCGTCCATCCCGCTTGGCAGCCAAGCCACGCCCCCGAGAAGGCCACTTTCAGTTATTTAGACCCAGCACCCAGACAGAGGAGAGAGGTCCCACAGCAAGGAATAAGGCGTCATATGACCCACCACTGGAGAAGGCCAATTTCAGTTATTTAGGCCCAGCACCCAGACGGAGGAGAGAGGTCCCACAAGGCTTCATATGACCCACCACTGGAGAAGGCCACTTTCAGTTATTTAGGCCCCAGCACCCAGACAGAGGAGAGAGGTCCCACAGCAAGGAATAAGGCGTCATATGACCCACAACTGGAGATGGCCACTTTCAGTTATTTAGGCCCCAGCACCCAGACAGGGGAGAGAGGTCCCACAGCAAGGAATAAGGCGTCATATGACCCACGACTGGAGAAGGCCACTTTCAGTAATTTAGGCCCAGCACCCAGACAGAGTAGAGAGGTCCCACAGCAAGGAATAAGGCGTTATATCACCCACCACTGGAAAAAGCCACTTTCAGTTATTTAGGCCCCAGCACCCAGACAGAGGAGAGAGGTCTCACAGCAAGGAATAAGGCGTCATATGACCCACCACTGGAGAAGGCCACTTTCAGTTATTTAGGCCCAGCACCCAGACAGAGGAGAGAGGTCCCACAGCAAGGAATAAGGCGTCATATGACCCACCACTGGAGAAGGCCACTTTCAGTTCTTTAGGCCCAGCACCCAGACAGAGGAGAGAGGTCCCACAGCAAGGAATAAGGCGTTATATGACCCACCACTGGAAAAGGTCACTTTCAGTTATTTAGGCCCCAGCACCCAGACAGAGGAGAGAGTTCCCACAGCAAGGAATAAGGCTTTATATGACCCACCACTGGAGAAGGCCACTTTCAGTTATTTAGGCCCCAGCACCCAGACAGAGGAGAGAGGTCCCACAGCAAGGAATAAGGCGTTATATCACCCACCACTGGAAAAGGCCACTTTCAGTTATTTCGGCCCCAGCACCCAGACAGAGGAGAGAGGTCCCACAGCAAGGAATAAGGCGTTATATCACCCACCACTGGAAAAGGCCACTTTCAGTTTTTTAGGCCCCAGCACCCATACAAAGGAGAGAGGTCCCACAGCAAGGAATAAGGCGTCATATGACCCACCACTGGAGAAGGCCACTTTCACTTATTTAGGCCCAGCACCTAGACAGAGGAGAGAGGTCCCACAGCAAGGAATAAGGCGTCATATCACCAGCCACTGGAGAAGGCCACTTTCAGTTATTTAGGCCCCAGCACCCAGACAGAGGAGAGAGGTCCCACAGCAAGGAATAAGGCGTCATATGACCCACCACTGGAGAAGGCCACTTTCAGTTCTTTAGGCCCAGCACCCAGACAGAGGAGAGAGGTCCCACAGCAAGGAATAAGGCGTCATATCACCCACCACTGGAGAAGGCCACTTTCAGTTATTTAGGCCCCAGCACCCAGACAGAGGAGAGAGGTCCCACAGCAAGGAATAAGGCGTCATATCACCCACCACTGGAGAAGGCCACTTTCAGTTATTTAGGCCCCAGCACCCAGACAGAGGAGAGAGGTCCCACAGCAAGGAATAAGGCGTCATATGACCCACCACTGGAGAAGGCCACTTTCAGTTATTTAGGCCCAGCACCCAGACAGAGGAGAGAGGTCCCAAAGCAAGGAATAAGGCGTCATATGACCCACCACTGGAGAAGGCCACTTTCAGTTATTTAGGCCCAGCACCCAGACGGAGGAGAGAGGTCCCACAGCAAAGAATAAGGCGTCATATGACCCACCACTGGAAAAAGGCACTTTCAGTTATTTAGGCCCCAGCACCCAGACAGAGGAGAGAGGTCCCACAGCAAGGAATAAGGCGTCAAATCACTCACCACTGGAGAAGGCGACTTTCAGTTATTTAGGCCCCAGCACCCAGACAGAAGAGAGAGGTCCCACAACAAGGAATAAGACGTTATATCACCTGCCACTGGAGAAGGCCACTTTCAGTTATTTAGGCCCAGCACCCAGACAGAGTAGAGAGGTCCCACAGCAAGGAATAAGGCGTTATATCACCCACCACTGGAAAAGGCCGCTTTCAGTTATTTAGGCCCAGCACCCAGACAGAGGAGAGAGGTCCCAAAGCAAGGAATAAGGCGTCATATGACCCACCACTGGAGAAGGCCACTTTCAGTTATTTAGGCCCAGCACCCAGACGGAGGAGAGAGGTCCCACAGCAAGGAATAAGGTGTCATATGACCCACCACTGGAGAAGGACACTTTCAGTTATTTAGGCCCAGCACCCAGACAGAGGAGAGAGGTCCCACAGCAAGGAATAAGGCGTCAAATCACCCACCACTGGAGAAGGCGACTTTCAGTTATTTAGGCCCCAGCACCCAGACAGAAGAGAGAGGTCCCACAACAAGGAATAAGGCGTTATATCACCTGCCACTGGAGAAGGCCACTTTCAGTTATTTAGGCCCAGCACCCAGACAGAGTAGAGAGGTCCCACAGCAAGGAATAAGGCGTTATATCACCCACCACTGGAAAAGGCCACTTTCAGTTATTTAGGCCCCAGCACCCAGACAGAGGAGAGAGGTCCCACAGGAAGGAATAAGGCGTCATATGACCCACCACTGGAGATGGCCACTTTCAGTTATTTAGGCCCAGCACCCAGACAGAGGAGATAGGTCCCACAGCAAGGAATAAGGCGTCATATGACCCACCACTGGAGAAGTCCACTTTCAGTTATTTAGGCCCAGCACCCAGACGGAGGAGAGAGGTCCCACAGCAAAGAATAAGGCATCATATGACCCACCACTGGAAAAGGGCACTTTCAGTTATTTAGGCCCCAGCACCCAGACAGAGGAGAGAGGTCCTACAGCAAGGAATAAGGCATCATATGACTTACCACTGGAGAAGGCCACTTTCAGTTATTTAGGCCCCAGCACCCAGACAGAGGAGAGAGGTCCCACAGCAAGGAATATGGCGTCATATGACCCACCACTGGAGAAGGCCACTTTCAGTTATTTAGGCCCAGCACCCAGACAGAGGAGAGAGGTCTCACAGCAAGGGATAAGGCGTCATATGACCCACCACTGGAGAAGGCCAATTTCAGTTATTTAGGCCCAGCACCCAGACGGAGGAGAGAGGTCCCACAGCAAGGAATAAGGCTTCATATGACCCACCACTGGAGAAGGCCACTTTCAGTTATTTAGGCCCCAGCACCCAGACAGAGGAGAGAGGTCCCACAGCAAGGAATAAGGCGTCATATGACCCACCACTGGAGAAGGCCACTTTCAGTTATTTAGGCCCCAGCACCCAGACAGAGGAGAGAGGTCCCACAGCAAGGAATAAGGCGTCATATGACCCACGACTGGAGAAGGCCACTTTCAGTAATTTAGGCCCAGCACCCAGACAGAGTAGAGAGGTCCCACAGCAAGGAATAAGGCGTTATATCACCCACCACTGGAAAAAGCCACTTTCAGTTATTTAGGCCCCAGCACCCAGACAGAGGAGAGAGGTCTCACAGCAAGGAATAAGGCGTCATATGACCCACCACTGGAGAAGGCCACTTTCAGTTATTTAGGCCCAGCACCCAGACAGAGGAGAGAGGTCCCACAGCAAGGAATAAGGCGTCATATGACCCACCACTGGAGAAGGCCACTTTCAGTTATTTAGGCCCAGCACCCAGACGGAGGAGAGAGGTCCCACAGCAAGGAATAAGGCGTCATATGACCCACCACTGGAAAAGGTCACTTTCAGTTATTTAGGCCCCAGCACCCAGACAGAGGAGAGAGGTCCCACAGCAAGGAATAAGGCTTCATATGACCTACCACTGGAGAAGGCCACTTTCAGTTATTTAGGCCCCAGCACCCAGACAGAGGAGAGTGGTCCCACAGCAAGGAATAAGGCGTTATATCACCCACCACTGGAAAAGGCCACTTTCAGTTATTTCGGCCCCAGCACCCAGACAGAGGAGAGAGGTCCCACAGCAAGGAATAAGGCGTTATATCACCCACCACTGGAAAAGGCCACTTTCAGTTTTTTTAGGCCCCAGCACCCATACAAAGGAGAGAGGTCCCACAGCAAGGAATAAGGCGTCAAATGACCCACCACTGGAGAAGGCCACTTTCACTTATTTAGGCCCAGCACCCAGACAGAGGAGAGAGGTCCCACAGCAAGGAATATGGCGTCATATCACCAGCCACTGGAGAAGGCCACTTTCAGTTATTTAGGCCCCAGCACCCAGACAGAGGAGAGAGGTCCCACAGCAAGGAATAAGGCGTCATATGACCCACCACTGGAGAAGGCCACTTTCAGTTATTTAGGCCCAGCACCCAGACGGAGGAGAGAGGTCCCACAGCAAAGAATAAGGCGTCATATGACCCACCACTGGAAAAAGGCACTTTCAGTTATTTAGGCCCCAGCACCCAGACAGAGGAGAGAGGTCCCACAGCAAGGAATAAGGCGTCAAATCACTCACCACTGGAGAAGGCGACTTTCAGTTATTTAGGCCCCAGCACCCAGACAGAAGAGAGGTCCCACAACAAGGAATAAGACGTTATATCACCTGCCACTGGAGAAGGCCACTTTCAGTTATTTAGGCCCAGCACCCAGACAGAGTAGAGAGGTCCCACAGCAAGGAATAAGGCGTTATATCACCCACCACTGGAAAAGGCCGCTTTCAGTTATTTAGGCCCAGCACCCAGACAGAGGAGAGAGGTCCCAAAGCAAGGAATAAGGCGTCATATGACCCACCACTGGAGAAGGCCACTTTCAGTTATTTAGGCCCAGCACCCAGACGGAGGAGAGAGGTCCCACAGCAAGGAATAAGGTGTCATATGACCCACCACTGGAGAAGGACACTTTCAGTTATTTAGGCCCAGCACCCAGACAGAGGAGAGAGGTCCCACAGCAAGGAATAAGGCGTCAAATCACCCACCACTGGAGAAGGCGACTTTCAGTTATTTAGGCCTCAGCACCCAGACAGAAGAGAGAGGTGCCACAACAAGGAATAAGACGTTATATCACCTGCCACTGGAGAAGGCCACTTTCAGTTATTTAGGCCCAGCACCCAGACAGAGTGAGAGGTCCCACAGCAAGGAATAAGGCGTTATATCACCCACCACTGGAAAAGGCCGCTTTCAGTTATTTAGGCCCAGCACCCAGACAGAGGAGAGAGGTCCCAAAGCAAGGAATAAGGCGTCATATGACCCACCACTGGAGAAGGCCACTTTCAGTTATTTAGGCCCAGCACCCAGACGGAGGAGAGAGGTCCCACAGCAAGGAATAAGGTGTCATATGACCCACCACTGGAGAAGGACACTTTCAGTTATTTAGGCCCAGCACCCAGACAGAGGAGAGAGGTCCCACAGCAAGGAATAAGGCGTCAAATCACCCACCACTGGAGAAGGCGACTTTCAGTTATTTAGGCCCCAGCACCCAGACAGAAGAGAGAGGTCCCACAACAAGGAATAAGGCGTTATATCACCTGCCACTGGAGAAGGCCACTTTCAGTTATTTAGGCCCAGCACCCAGACAGAGTAGAGAGGTCCCACAGCAAGGAATAAGGCGTTATATCACCCACCACTGGAAAAGGCCACTTTCAGTTATTTAGGCCCCAGCACCCAGACAGAGGAGAGAGGTCTCACAGGAAGGAATAAGGCGTCATATGACCCACCACTGGAGATGGCCACTTTCAGTTATTTAGGCCCAGCACCCAGACAGAGGAGATAGGTCCCACAGCAAGGAATAAGGCGTCATATGACCCACCACTGGAGAAGGCCACTTTCAGTTATTTAGGCCCAGCACCGAGACGGAGGAGAGAGGTCCCACAGCAAAGAATAAGGCATCATATGACCCACCACTGGAAAAGGGCACTTTCAGTTATTTAGGCCCCAGCACCCAGACAGAGGAGAGAGGTCCTACAGCAAGGAATAAGGCATCATATGACTTACCACTGGAGAAGGCCACTTTCAGTTATTTAGGCCCCAGCACCCAGACAGAGGAGAGAGGTCCCACAGCAAGGAATATGGCGTCATATGACCCACCACTGGAGAAGGCCACTTTCAGTTATTTAGGCCCAGCACCCAGACAGAGGAGAGGTCTCACAGCAAGGGATAAGGCGTCATATGACCCACCACTGGAGAAGGCCAATTTCAGTTATTTAGGCCCAGCACCCAGACGGAGGAGAGAGGTCCCACAGCAAGGAATAAGGCTTCATATGACCCACCACTGGAGAAGGCCACTTTCAGTTATTTAGGCCCCAGCACCCAGACAGAGGAGAGAGGTCCCACAGCAAGGAATAAGGCGTCATATGACCCACCACTGGAGAAGGCCACTTTCAGTTATTTAGGCCCCAGCACCCAGACAGAGGAGAGAGGTCCCACAGCAAGGAATAAGGCGTCATATGACCCACGACTGGAGAAGGCCACTTTCAGTAATTTAGGCCCAGCACCCAGACAGAGTAGAGAGGTCCCACAGCAAGGAATAAGGCGTTATATCACCCACCACTGGAAAAAGCCACTTTCAGTTATTTAGGCCCCAGCACCCAGACAGAGGAGAGAGGTCTCACAGCAAGGAATAAGGCGTCATATGACCCACCACTGGAGAAGGCCACTTTCAGTTATTTAGGCCCAGCACCCAGACAGAGGAGAGGTCCCACAGCAAGGAATAAGGCGTCATATGACCCACCACTGGAGAAGGCCACTTTCAGTTATTTAGGCCCAGCACCCAGACGGAGGAGAGAGGTCCCACAGCAAGGAATAAGGCGTCATATGACCCACCACTGGAAAAGGTCACTTTCAGTTATTTAGGCCCCAGCACCCAGACAGAGGAGAGAGGTCCCACAGCAAGGAATAAGGCTTCATATGACCTACCACTGGAGAAGGCCACTTTCAGTTATTTAGGCCCCAGCACCCAGACAGAGGAGAGTGGTCCCACAGCAAGGAATAAGGCGTTATATCACCCACCACTGGAAAAGGCCACTTTCAGTTATTTCGGCCCCAGCACCCAGACAGAGGAGAGAGGTCCCACAGCAAGGAATAAGGCGTTATATCACCCACCACTGGAAAAGGCCACTTTCAGTTTTTTTAGGCCCCAGCACCCATACAAAGGAGAGAGGTCCCACAGCAAGGAATAAGGCGTCAAATGACCCACCACTGGAGAAGGCCACTTTCACTTATTTAGGCCCAGCACCCAGACAGAGGAGAGAGGTCCCACAGCAAGGAATATGGCGTCATATCACCAGCCACTGGAGAAGGCCACTTTCAGTTATTTAGGCCCCAGCACCCAGACAGAGGAGAGAGGTCCCACAGCAAGGAATAAGGCGTCATATGACCCACCACTGGAGAAGGCCACTTTCAGTTCTTTAGGCCCAGCACCCAGACAGAGGAGAGAGGTCCCACAGCAAGGAATAAGGCGTTATATCACCCACCACTGGAAAAGGCCACTTTCAGTTTTTTAGGCCCCAGCACCCAGACAGAGGAGAGAGGTCCCACAGCAAGGAATAAGGCGTCATATGACCCACCACTGGAGAAGGCCACTTTCAGTTATTTAGGCCCAGCACCCAGACAGAGGAGAGAGGTCCCAAAGCAAGGAATAAGGCGTCATATGACCCACCACTGGAGAAGGACACTTTCAGTTATTTAGGCCCAGCACCCAGACAGAGGAGAGAGGTCCCACAGCAAGGAATAAGGTGTCAAATCACCCACCACTGGAGAAGGCAATTTTCAGTTATTTAGGCCCCAGCACCCAGACAGAAGAGAGAGGTCCCACAACAAGGAATAAGGCGTTATATCACCTGCCACTGGAGAAGGCCACTTTCAGTTATTTAGGCCCAGCACCCAGACAGAGGAGAGAGGTCCCACTGCAATGAATAAGGCGTTATATCACCCACCACTGGAAAAGGCCACTTTCAGTTATTTAGGCCCCAGCACCCAGACAGAGGAGAGAGGTCCCACAGCAAGGAATAAGGCGTTATATCACCCACCACTGGAAAAGGCCACTTTCAGTTATTTAGGCCCCAGCACCCAGACAGAGGAGAGAGGTCCCACAGCAAGGAATAAGGCGTCATATGACCCACGACTGTAGAAGGCCACTTTCAGTAATTTAGGCCCAGTACCCAGACAGAGTAAAGAAGTCCCACAGCAAGGAATAAGGCGTCATATGACCCACCACTGGAAAAGGGCACTTTCAGTTTTTTAGGCCCCAGCACCCAGACAGAGGAGAGAGGTCCCACAGCAAGGAATAAGGCTTAATATGACCCACCACTGGAGAAGGCCACTTTCAGTTATTTAGGCCCAGCACCCAGACAGAGGAGAGAGGTACCACAGCAAAGAATAAGGCGTCATATGACCCACCACTGGAGAAGGCCACTTTCAGTTATTTAGGCCCAGCACCCAGACGGAGGAGAGAGGTCCCACAGCAAGGAATAAGGTGTCAAATCACCCACCACTGGAGAAGGACACTTTCAGTTATTTAGGCCCAGCACCCAGACAGAGGAGAGAGGTCCCACAGCAAGGAATAAGGTGTCAAATCACCCACCACTGGAGAAGGCAATTTTCAGTTATTTAGGCCCAGCACCCAGACAGAGGAGAGAGGTCCCACAGCAAGGAATAAGGCGTTATATCACCCACCACTGGAAAAGGCCACTTTCAGTTTTTTAGGCCCCAGCACCCAGACAGAGGAGAGAGGTCCCACAGCAAGTAATAAGGCGTCAAATCACCCACCACTGGAGAAGGCAACTTTCAGTTATTTAGGCCCCAGCACCCAGACAGAGGAGAGATGTCCCACAGCAAGGAATAAGGCGTCATATGACCCACGACTGGAGAAGGCCACTTTCAGTAATTTAGGCCCAGTACCCAGACAGAGTAAAGAAGTCCCACAGCAAGGAATAAGGCGTCATATGACCCACCACTGGAAAAGGGCACTTTCAGTTTTTTAGGCCCCAGCACCCAGACAGAGGAGAGAGGTCCCACAGCAAGGAATAAGGCTTAATATGACCCACCACTGGAGAAGGCCACTTTCAGTTATTTAGGCCCAGCACCCAGACAGAGGAGAGAGGTACCACAGCAAAGAATAAGGCGTCATATGACCCACCACTGGAGAAGGCCACTTTCAGTTATTTAGGCCCAGCACCCAGACGGAGGAGAGAGGTCCCACAGCAAGGAATAAGGTGTCAAATCACCCACCACTGGAGAAGGACACTTTCAGTTATTTAGGCCCAGCACCCAGACAGAGGAGAGAAGTCCCACAGCAAGGAATAAGGTGTCAAATCACCCACCACTGGAGAAGGCAATTTTCAGTTATTTAGGCCCAGCACCCAGACAGAGGAGAGGTCCCACAGCAAGGAATAAGGCGTTATATCACCCACCACTGGAAAAGGCCACTTTCAGTTATTTATGCCCCAGCACCCAGACAGAGGAGAGAGGTCCCACAGCAAGGAATAAGGCGTTATATCACCCACCACTGGAAAAGGCCACTTTCAGTTATTTAGGCCCAGCACCCAGACGGAGGAGAGAGGTCCCACAGCAAGGAATAAGGCGTCATATGACCCACCACTGGAAAAGGCCACTTTTAGTTATTTAGTCCCCAGCACCCAGACAGAGGAGAGAGGTCCCACAGCAAGGAATAAGGCGTCATATGACCCACCACTGGAGAAGGAGAGGTCCCACAGCAAGTAATAAGGCGTCAAATCACCCACCACTGGAGAAGGCAACTTTCAGTTATTTAGGCCCCAGCACCCAGACAGAGGAGAGATGTCCTACAGCAAGGAATAAGGCGTCATATGACCCACGACTGGAGAAGGCCACTTTCAGTAATTTAGGCTCCAGTACCCAGACAGAGTAAAGAAGTCCCACAGCAAGGAATAAGGCGTCATATGACCCACCACTGGAAAAGGGCACTTTCAGTTTTTAGGCCCCAGCACCCAGACAGAGGAGAGGTCCCACAGCAAGGAATAAGGCTTAATATGACCCACCACTGGAGAAGGCCACTTTCAGTTATTTAGGCCCAGCACCCAGACAGAGGAGAGAGGTACCACAGCAAAGAATAAGGCGTCATATGACCCACCACTGGAGAAGGCCACTTTCAGTTATTTAGGCCCAGCACCCAGACGGAGGAGAGAGGTCCCACAGCAAGGAATAAGGTGTCAAATCACCCACCACTGGAGAAGGACACTTTCAGTTATTTAGGCCCAGCACCCAGACAGAGGAGAGAAGTCCCACAGCAAGGAATAAGGTGTCAAATCACCCACCACTGGAGAAGGCAATTTTCAGTTATTTAGGCCCAGCACCCAGACAGAGGAGAGAGGTCCCACAGCAAGGAATAAGGCGTTATATCACCCACCACTGGAAAAGGCCACTTTCAGTTATTTATGCCCCAGCACCCAGACAGAGGAGAGAGGTCCCACAGCAAGGAATAAGGCGTTATATCACCCACCACTGGAAAAGGCCACTTTCAGTTATTTAGGCCCAGCACCCAGACGGAGGAGAGAGGTCCCACAGCAAGGAATAAGGCGTCATATGACCCACCACTGGAAAAGGCCACTTTTAGTTATTTAGTCCCCAGCACCCAGACAGAGGAGAGAGGTCCCACAGCAAGAATAAGGCGTCATATGACCCACCACTGGAGAAGGCCACTTTCAGTTATTTAGGCCCCAGCACCCAGACAGAGGAGAAATGTCCCACAGCAAGGAATAAGGCGTCATATGACCCACCACTGGAGAAGGTCACTTTCAGTTATTTTAGCCCAGCACCCAGACAGAGGAGAGAGGTCCCACAGCAAGGAATATGGCGTTATATCACCCACCACTGGAGAAGGCCACTTTCAGTTATTTAGGCCCCAGCACCCAGACAAAGGAGAGAGGTCCCACAGCAAGGAATAAGGCATCATATGACCCACCACTGGAGAAGGCCACTTTCACTTATTTAGGCCCAGCACCCAGACAGAGGAGAGAGGTCCCACAGCAAGGAATATGGCGTCATATCACCCACCACTGGAGAAGGCCACTTTCAGTTATTTAGGCCTCAGCTCCCAGACAGAGGAGAGTGGTTCCACAGAAAGGAATCATGCGTCATATCACCCACCACTGGAGAAGGCCAGTTTCAGTTATTTGCCCTGTCGTGCTGAATACACGTTCAGACAAAACGCTGGCCGCCGGGCAGGCCAGCACCTCCAAGGCATAAAATGCTAACTCTGGCCAGGTGGACAATTTGGAGACCCAGAAGTTGAATGGGCAAGGTGGAGTTCCACCTGGTGGGCATGTTGCATATGAGGCGGTGAGCGGGAAGGCCGAAGTTCCACTGTAGCGCAGACAGGCGAGCAGCGGCAGGATGTGAACGCCGGAAGTGCGCACAGACGGCCCGCACTTTATGCAGCAGCTTCGTTGTTCAATACCTCGCCACAACTCCTGCACGTTGTGGGGCCTGTCCCCCAAACATATGAGTTTCACAATGGCCTGCTGACGTTTACCCCGGGCTGTGCTGAAGTTGGTGGTGAAGTTGTGTGGCTGACTGGATGAGCTGGTGAAAGCAGAGGAGGAGGAAGCCGAGTTGGAGGAGGAGGCTACAGGAGGCAAAGAATGATGCCCTGCGATCCTTGGCGGCGGAAGGACGTGCGCCAAGGAACTCTCCGCTTGGGGCCCAGCCGCCACTACATTTACCCAGTGTGCAGTTAGGGAGATATAGCGTCCCTGGCCGTGCTTACTGGTCCACGTATCTGTGGTTAGGTGGACCTTGCCACAGATGGCATTGCGCAGTGCACAGTTGATTTTATCGGATACTTGGTTGTGCAGGGAAGGCACGGCTGTCTTGGAGAAGTGGTGGCGGCTGGGAACAACATAATGTGGGACAGCCATGGACATCAGCTGTTTGAAGCTATCTGTGTCCACCAGCCTGAATGACAGCATTTCAAAGGCCAGTAGTTTAGAAATGCTGGCATTCAGGCCCAGGGCTCGAGGGTGGCTAGGTGGGAATTTACGCTTTCTCTCCAAGGTTTGTGAGATGGAGAGCTGAACGCTGCCGTGTGACATGGTGGAGATGCTTGGTGACGCAGGTGGTGTTGTCGGTGGCACATCCTCTGTTTGGTGGGCGTCAGGTGCCAACGTTCCTCCCGAGGCGGAGGAAGAGGCCGAGGCAGCATCAGAAGAGGGAGCAGGGGGAGCCAGAGTGAGTTCCTTGCTTTTAAGGTGTTTACTCCACTGCAGTTCATGCTTTGCATGTAGATGCCTGGTCATGCAGGTTGTGCTAAGGTTCAGAACGTTAATGCCTCGCTTCAGGCTCTGATGGCACAGCGTGCAAACCACTCGGGTCTTGTCGTTAGCACGTTGTTTAATAAAGTGCCATGCCAGGGAACTCCTTGAAGCTGCATTTGGGGTGCTCGGTCCCTTGTGGCGATGGCCAGTAGAGATGGCCCGAACTATCCGCCGGCGAACAGTTCCCGGCGAACATAGCTTGTTCGCGTTCGCCTCTGCCGGGCGAACATATGCGATGTTCGGTCCGCCCCCTATACATCATCATTGAGCAAACTTTGACCCTGTACCTCACAGTCAGCAGACACATTCCAGCCAATCAGCAGCATACCCTCCCTCCCAGACCCTCCCACCTCCTGCACAGCATCCATTTTAGATTCATTCTGAAGCTGCAGTCTTAGTGAGAGGAAGGAGAGTGTAGTAGCTGCTGATTTAATTGGGAAATTGATAGCTAGGCTAGTGAATTCAGTGTCCACTCCAGTCCTGAAAGACTCATCTGATCTCTGCTGTAAGGACAGCGTCCTGACAGCACCCCAAAAAGCCCTTTTTAGGGCTGCAACATTAGTCTGCTTTTTTTTTTCCTTTATATACATATTGCAGTTGCCCGGCCTGCCTGTGTGTGAGGAGCTGCAGGCCCACAGACTGTAGTGTGCCCACTGCCAGTGCCCACCCTTGTCATTCCGTGTGGTACAGGACTTTGCATCAAAAAAAGGCATTTAATTTTTAAACTTTAATCTAAGGTTAGTTGCCTGCCAGTGTGTGTCAGGCTGACTTCCACTGACTGTAGTGTGCCCACTGCCAGTGCCCACCACTCATACCAGGACTTTGCATAAAAAAGGCATTTAATTTTTACACTTTAGTGTAATTTCAGCTGCTTGCCTGCTGCTAGTGTGTGTCAGGCCGACTTCAACTGACTGTAGTGTGCCCACTGCCAGTGCCCACCCCTGTCATCCCGTGTGGCACAGGACTTTGCTTAAAAAAAAGGCACTTAATTTTTACACTTTAGGCCCCTTTCACACCTGCGTTCTTCTTTTCCGGCATAGAGATCCGTCGTCGGGTCTCTATGCCGGAAAAATCCTGATCAGGATCATCCCCATGCATTCTGAATGGAGAGAAATCCGTTCAGGATGCATCAGGATGACTTCAGTTCAGGACCGGAACGTTTTTTGGACGCAGCAAATACCGCAGCATGCTGCGCTTTTTGTTCTGTCCAAAAATCCGGAACAATTGCCGCAAGGCCGGATCCGAAATTAATGCCCATTGAAAGGCATTAATCCGGATCCGACCTTAAGCTAAACGTCGTTTCGGCGCATTGCCGGATCCGACATTTAGCTTTTTCTGACTGGTTACCATGGCAGCCAGGACGCTAAAGTCCTGGTTACCATGGTAAAATGTAACAGGCAGCGGGGAGCGGCATACTTACATTCCGTGCGGCTTCCGGGACGCTCCAGGATGACGTCAGGGCGCCCCAGTGCATGGATCACGTGATCGCATGGATCACGTGATCCATGCACATGAGGCGCTTTGGCGTCATTCAGGAGCGCCCGGAGCCGCACGGAATGTAGTATGCCGCTCCCCGCTCCCGCTCTACTATGGCAACCAGGACGCTAGTAGCGTCCTGGCTGCCATAGTAACCTGAAAGCAGTTCGAAGACTGATCAGGATCCTGATCAGTCTTCTAATGCTTCAGTTGACTTGCGTTCTGACGGATCCGGCAGGACGGAAGTGCCTGCCGGATCCTCAGAACGCAAGTGTGAAAGGACCCTTAATCTAAGGTTAGTTGCCTGCCAGTGTGTGTCAGGCTGACTTCCACTGACTGTAGTGTGCCCACTGCCAGTGTCCACCCCTGTCATCCCGTGTGGCACAGGACTTTGCTTAAAAAAAGGCACTTAATTTTTACACTTTAATCTAAGGTTAGTTGCCTGCCAGTGTGTGTCAGGCTGACTTCCACTGACTGTAGTGTGCCCACTGCCAGTGTCCACCACTCATACCGGCTGGCACAGGACTTTGCATAAAAAGGCATTTAATTTTTACACTTTAGTGTAATTTCAGCTGCTTGCCTGCTGCTAGTGTGTGTCAGGCCGACTTCCACTGACTGTAGTGTGCCCACTGCCAGTGTCCACCACTCATACCGGCTGGCACAGGACTTTGCATAAAAAGGCATTTAATTTTTACACTTTAGTGTAATTTCAGCTGCTCACCTGCTGCTAGTGTGTGTCAGGCCGACTTCAACTGACTGTAGTGTGCCCACTGCCAGTGCCCACCCCTGTCATCCCGTGTGGCACAGTACTTTGCATCAAAAAAAGGCATTTAATTTTTACACTTTAGTGTAATTTCAGTTGCTTGCCTACTGCTAGTGTGTGTCAGGCTGACTTCCACTGACTGTAGTGTGCCCACTGCCAGTGCCAACCACTGATACCGGGTGGCACAGTAGCTTGCCGATAAATAAGGCATTTAATTTTTAGACAGTAGTCTAAATTCAGTTGCTTGCCTGCTGCCAGTGTGTGTCAGGCCCTCTTCCACTGACTGTAGTGTGCCCACTGCCAGTGCCAACCACTGATACCGGGTGGCACAGTAGCTTGCCGATAAATTAGGCATTAAATTTTTAGACAGTAGTCTAAATTCAGTTGCTTGCCTGCTGCCAGTGTGTGTCAGGCCCTCTTCCACTGACTGTAGTGTGCCCACTGCCAGTGCCAACCACTGATACCGGGTGGCACAGTAGCTTGCCGATAAATAAGGCATTTAATTTTTAGACAGTAGTCTAAATTCAGTTGCTTGCCTGCTGCCAGTGTGTGTCAGGCCCACCTCCACAGACTGTAGTGTGCCCACTGCCAGTGCCAACCACTGATACCGGGTGGCACAGTAGCTTGCCGATAAATAAGGCATTTAATTTTTAGACAGTAGTCTAAATTCAGTTGCTTGCCTGCTGCCAGTGTGTGTCAGGCCCGCTTCCACTGACTGTAGTGTGCCCACTGCCAGTGCCAACCACTGATACCGGGTGGCACAGTAGCTTGCCGATAAATAAGGCATTTAATTTTTAGACAGTAGTCTAAATTCAGTTGCTTGCCTGCTGCCAGTGTGTGTCAGGCCCTCTTCCACTGACTGTAGTGTGCCCACTGCCAGTGCCAACCACTGATACCGGGTGGCACAGTAGCTTGCCGATAAATAAGGCATTTTATTTTTAGACAGTAGTCTAAATTCAGTTGCTTGCCTGCTGCCAGTGTGTGTCAGGCCCTCTTCCACTGACTGTAGTGTGCCCACTGCCAGTGCCAACCACTGATACCGGGTGGCACAGTAGCTTGCCGATAAATAAGGCATTTAATTTTTAGACAGTAGTCTAAATTCAGTTGCTTGCCTGCTGCCAGTGTGTGTCAGGCCCACCTCCACAGACTGTAGTGTGCCCACTGCCAGTGCCAACCACTGATACTGGGTGGCACAGTAGCTTGCCGATAAATAAGGCATTTAATTTTTAGACAGTAGTCTAAATTCAGTTGCTTGCCTGCTGCCAGTGTGTGTCAGGCCCGCTTCCACTGACTGTAGTGTGCCCACTGCCAGTGCCAACCACTGATACCGGGTGGCACAGTAGCTTGCCGATAAATTAGGCATTTAATTTTAGACAGTAGTCTAAATTCAGTTGCTTGCCTGCTGCCAGTGTGTGTCAGGCCCTCTTCCACTGACTGTAGTGTGCCCACTGCCAGTGCCAACCACTGATACCGGGTGGCACAGTAGCTTGCCGATAAATAAGGCATTTAATTTTTAGACAGTAGTCTAAATTCAGTTGCTTGCCTGCTGCCAGTGTGTGTCAGGCCCACTTCCACAGACTGTAGTGTGCCCACTGCCAGTGCCAACCACTCATACCGGGTGGCACAGTACCTATGCAGCGTAGTACCACTTATCTAAAAAAAATGACAGGCAGAGGCAGGCCACCCCGCAGGGAGCCGTCGTGGTCGTGGTGCTGTGATTTCCACTGTCCCTGGAATAATGCCCAGTTTTCAGAGGCCACGTACCCTGAACCCGAGGGCGTAGTTGACTGGCTTAGACAGGACACCTAATCTTCAACAGCTTCCGCTAAGAACCTTGACGCACCATCCTCCTCCAGCTCAGCTTCGTTCACCTGCTCTCAAGTTACCACGCACCCGCCCGTCGCCACCACCACCACTACCACCACAGCCACCACAGCCGCTTCACTTGATCCGTCAGAGGAGTTATTTACACATCAGTTGGATGCAATTAGTGATGCGCAACCATTATTGCCAGATGATGTAGATTACGGGGATATGTCTCAGTCAGGCAGGATTACACACATGGACGTACAGTGTGATGATGATGATGATGATGTTGTACCCGCTGCTGCTTCCTTTGCTGCTTCAGTGCAGCAGGAGGCATTGTCACTGACAAGAGAAGTCGCCTCGGTCAAAAAAGTGTTGATTACCTCACCTTCATAAAGATGAATGAGGCATGGATCCCGAAGGGACTGACAGTGGGGGATACGCTTGACTAACAAAGGCCTGATTACATGCCATGGCCTTAAAATGGTCCCCACGCTGCTGTATTTAATGTCTGCATACCGGATGACTTTCGTGAATTCTCCACCACCAACTAGGGTTCAAGCCGCAATGTTTTAGTCACTTTTCTGCCTGGAAAACATCAATTTTTCCGGCCGCTGCTACAATAGCGGCTGCAACAGTGCCATTATTTTTCAGGCATGTGTACATGCCTAATTTTTCTGTCCTATGGTGCAGCACTGTGGCTGCAAAAACAAACCAAAAAATAAGGCACATACAAGTGTCAATTCCCCTTCGTGATCGTTACCTTGTTGTGGTGAAGGGGCTTGCGTATCACAATGAAGCAATCCTCATCACCTCTTTAAGTGTGTTGGCAATGTTGCCACACCCCAGATGATAAGGCCGTTGCTTCATTATGATCAGACCAAAAGCGATCGGGTGGCCACGCTACTAGACCCCGGTATAAGCAGAAAGTGGCAGAAATGTTACCAAATTACCGAAAGTCGGAAAGGATGCAGCAGTTCAAAACCAAACTAAAAAATATGCTTTACACAGCTTATAAGGGGGATGTCAATGGGGGATTCGACAATGGTTAATCAATTCGACCGGATAGGGTCCGTAACAGGGATTAAACTGATAGCAATAGTACTAGTTAAGACACCACTCATATAGGGTGTCACAGCACATTGCTCTGTGCACGCGCAGTGCCCCAATTTGGGAGTAAGAGGACCGACCAAGCTGCTTTTTCCATCTCCCGCTTCCTGAAATCAATTCAGTTTAGTGTACGAGAGTTTGGTCTGTCACTGTGAAGGCAGTCGAAGGTACCCGGCCTAAATTTTTTTCACAAAAGGCAATCCCTGATATGGGACGTAACAGGGATTAAACTGATGAGAATAATACTACAGAAAATACCACTCATATCAGTGGAGGGAGCCAGCGTTTTTAACCATCTCCCCGTTCAAAAAATCTATTTAATAAAAGGCCCCCAGATTGGGGACGTTAGAGGATTAAACTGATGAGAATAGTACTACAGAAAATACCACTCATATCGGGTGTGACAGTAAATTGCACGGCGCAGACGCAGTCACCGTGGTTTAAAACAGAGTGGAGAGAGCCAGCGTTTTTAACCATCTCCCCGTTCGAAAAATCTATTCAATAAATGGCCCCCAGATTGGGGACGTTAGAGGATTAAACTGATGAGAATAGTACTACAGAAAATACCACTCATATCGGGTGTGACAGTAAATTGCACAGCGCAGGCGCAGTCACCGTGGTTTAAAACAGAGTGGAGAGAGCCAGCGTTTTTAACCATCTCCCGTTCGAAAAATCTATTCAATAAATGGCCCCAGATTGGGGACGTTAGAGAGATTAAACTGATGAGAATAGTACTACAGAAAATACCACTCATATCGGGTGTGACAGTAAATTGCACGGCGCAGACGCAGTGACCGTGGTTTAAAACAGAGTGGAGGGAGCCAGCGTTTTTAACCATCTCCCGTTCGAAAAATCTATTCAATAAATGGCCCCCAGATTGGGGACGTTAGAGGATTAAACTGATGAGAATAGTACTACAGAAAATACCACTCATATCGGGTGTGACAGTAAATTGCACGGCGCAGGCGCAGTCACCGTGGTTTAAAACAGAGTGGAGGGAGCCAGCGTTTTTAACCATCTCCCGTTCGAAAAATCTATTCAATAAATGGCACCCAGATTGGGGACGTTAGAGGATTAAACTGATGAGAATAGTACTACAGAAAATACCACTCATATCGGGTGTGACAGTAAATTGCACGGCGCAGACGCAGTGACCGTGGTTTAAAACAGAGTGGAGGGAGCCAGCGTTTTTTAACCATCTCCCCATTCGAAAAATCTATTCAATAAATGGCCCCCAGATTAGGGACGTTAGAGGATTAAACTGATGAGAATAGTACTACAGAAAATACCACTCATATCGGGTGTGACAGTAAATTGCACGGCGCAGGCGCAGTCACCGTGGTTTAAAACAGAGTGGAGGGAGCCAGCGTTTTTAACCATCTCCCGTTCGAAAAATCTATTCAATAAATGGCCCCCAGATTGGGGACGTTAGAGGATTAAACTGATGAGAATAGTACTACAGAAAATACCACTCATATCAGGTGTGACAGTAAATTGCACGGCGCAGGCGCAGTGACCGTGGATTAAAACAGAGTGGAGGGAGCCAGCGTTTTTAACCATCTCCCGTTCGAAAAATCTATTCAATAAATGGCACCCAGATTGGGGACGTTAGAGGATTAAACTGATGAGAATAGTACTACCGAAAATACAACTCATATCGGGTGTGACAGTAAATTGCACGGCGCAGACGCAGTGACCGTGGTTTAAAACAGAGTGGAGGGAGCCAGCGTTTTTAACCATCTCCCGTTCGAAAAATCTATTCAATAAATGGCCCCCAGATTGGGGACGTTAGAGGATTAAACTGATGAGAATAGTACTACAGAAAATACCACTCATATCGGGTGTGACAGTAAATTGCACGGCGCAGGCGCAGTGACCGTGGTTTAAAACAGAGTGGAGGGAGCCAGCGTTTTTAACCATCTCACCGTTCGAAAAATCAATTCAATTCATCTTTTGGGGACCCTTGGTGTTGTACGTGGCTGGGTGGAGGAAGAAACCTTCAATGGCATCACCGGGACGTGGCTAGCTTGGTATCCAACCTTGTGCAAATGGGGAGTTTGCGGTTGTGCAAATGAACTGTTTGCGGTTGTTTGCGGTGCATTAAAAGGGGAGTTTGGTCTGTCAATGTCTGTGAAGCGGGCGTAACCCTTACACTACCTGATCGATACAACATCATACCTGATCGTATACACACACTGGATGTTTTAAAGCATGTTATTCCAAACAATTTAGGAATGTTAGTTGATTTATGCCCTTTATGGATTAAAACCCGACTCTGCGTCCACTACGTAATTTTCCATGGGAGTTTTGCCATAGATCCCCCTCCGGCATGCCACAGTCCAGGTGTTAGACCCCTTGAAACAACTTTCTCATCACTATTGTGGCCAGAAAGAGTCCCTGTGGGTTTTAAAATTCGCCTGCCAATTGAAGTCTATGGAGGTTCGCCCGGTTCGCCCGTTCGCGAACATTTGCAGAAGTTCGCGTTCGCTGTTCGCGAACTGAAAATTTTATGTTCGCGACATCACTAATGGCCAGTAGCAGGCGAACTCTCTTGGCGGCGGCTATTCTGCTTTTTCCCTCCGCCTCCCTCTTTTGCTACGCTGTTGGCTCGGTCTCACCACTGCCTCTTCCTCTGAACTATGAAAGTCAGTGGCACGCCCTTCATTCCATGTGGGGTCTAGGACCTCATCGTCCCCTGCATCGTCTTCCACACAGTCTTCCTCCCTGACCTCCTGTTTGGTCTGCACACTGCAGAAAGACGCAGCAGTTGGCACCTGTGTTTCGTCATCATCATCAGAGACGTGCGGACTCCGATGAGGTGGTATTCCCATGTCCTCATCATCAGGAAACATCAGTGGTTGTGCATCAGTGCATTCTATGTCTTCCACCACTGGGAAAGGGCTAGGTGGATTCCCTTGGGAAACCCTGCCAGCAGAGTCTTCAAACAGCATAAGAGACTGCTGCATAACTTAAAGCTCAGACAGTTTCCCTAATATGCATGGGGGTGATGTGACAGACTGATGGGCTTGGTTTTCAGGCGCCACCTGTGCGCTTTCTGCAGAAGACTGGGTGGGAGATAATGTTGTGAACATGCTGGATCCACTGTCGGCCACCCAATTGACTAGCTCAGGCCTTACCATCCTTAGAACGGCATTGGGCCCCACCAAATATCGCTGTAAATTCTGGCGGGTACTGGAACCTGAGGTAGTTGGTTCACTAGGACGTGTGGCTGTGGCAGAATGGCCACGTCCTCTCCCAGTACCAGAGGGTACACTAACACCACCACGACCGTGTCCCTTACTAGATGTTTTCCTCATTGTTACCGTTCACCAAGCACCACAATAAGAAAAAAAATATTTGTCCCAATGTATTGATTTCAAATTCAGGCCTTTTTTTTACAGGCACCTAACACTATCTGCCTATTTATTTATGTAAGAAAACAGAAGAAAAAATGGAGCTCACAACTTCCATGTACGAAAAGTATATATATCCTTTATTGTCACATAATAATAAATATCAAATGTTAAAAAAGGTAGTAGGGGACAAGAAACACCATCCCAGTACACCAGGTCACACTGCCGAAACGCGTGTCGGGGTAGCGCCATCCTAATCTCACAGGCTTTGACATAACGAGGTGAGTCCCCTGTTCCTTACTAACGGGGCACAGTGTACTTTTTCATTTTTGCAGTTAGACCTTCTGTTATATGCATAATTAGCCACATGGGTTTAGCATAGTCATGACCTAACATATATGACTCTGCCAAAATATTGTTATACTTTCTGTTACTATCAACATTTATGGTCTTTCTTCTTGTACATGCTCTCCTTGGATATTCACTCCATATATAACTTATTGACGTCATATGGTTTGCGATTTTGCACATATATTTCATATGGTATAATAAAGTATTTTTTAATTACATGAAATGGTATTGTGACCTGGTGTACTGGGATGGTGTTTCTTGTCCCCTACTACCTTTTTTAACATTTGATATTTATTATTATGTGACAATAAAGGATATATATACTTTTCGTACATGGAAGTTGTGAGCTCCATTTTTTCTTCTGTTTTCTTGCTTGATTCGTGAGCTTTTCCTGTTATGTGAATGTATGAGTTGTCTAGTTATATACCGCACTATTATAGTGATTATTATTCAGGTGAAGATACTCAAGGTCATTTTTCTTTTTGTTTTGCTTTGGTATTTATTTATGTAGCATATTACACTAATCCAGGCACAGCAGTAACCACTGCTTTAGGGGAATATCTCTTTTAGGGCTAGTATTTAGGCCCTGGATGAAAGGTATCCTTTTATGGGCAGATTTACACTTGGAGATGCACAGTAGCGTGAGTAAAAATATGTAGGATTATGCCTTCAGCAATTGTATTTTAACTCTTTGTGTAATATACACTTTAATGGACAGAAATACAATGGGAGATGCACAGTAGCGTGTGAAGTTAATGAGGAGGACCCTCTCAGCACTTGTATATACACCTTGAGTGTAATATACCCTTTTACGGACAGATTAACACTTGGCCTGCAACAGCTGGAACTCCAGATTCAGGGTATTGCTATTTTGGCAATTGAATTTCACCCCAGAACAAAATATACCCTTTTACGGACAGATTAAAACTTGGCCTGCAACAGCTGGAACACCAGATTAAGGGTATTACTATATTGGCAATTGAATTTCACCCCAGAACAAAATATATGTTTTGGCAGACACTATTATACTTTGCCAGCCACTACTGGAACACCAGATTCAGGGTATTGCTATTTTGGCAATTGAATTTCACCCCAGAACAAAATATATGTTTTAGCGGACAATATTATACTTTGCCAGCCACAGCTGTGACACCAGATTTATGGTATTGCTATTTTGGCAATTGAATTTCACCCCAGAACAAAATATATGTTTTGGCGGACACTATTATACTTTGCCAGCCACTACTGGAACACCAGATTCAGGGTATTGCTATTTTGGCAAGTGAATTTCACCCCAGAACAAAATATACCCTTTTACGGACAGATTAACACTTGGCCTGCAACAGCTAGAACACCAGATTCAGGGTATTGCTATATTGGCAATTAATTTTCACCCCAGAACAAAATATATGTTTTGGCGGACACTATTATACTTTGCCAGCCACAGCTGTGACACCAGATTCAGGGTATTGCTATTTTGGCAATTGAATTTCACCCCAGAACAAAATATATGTTTTGGCGGACAATATTATACTTTGCCAGCCACAGCTGTGACACCAGATTTATGGTATTGCTATTTTGGCAATTGAATTCCACCCCAGAAAAAAATATATGTTTTGGCGGACACTATTATACTTTGCCAGCCACTACTGGAACACCAGATTCAGGGTATTGCTATTTTGGCAAGTGAATTTCACCCCAGAACAAAATATACCCTTTTACGGACAGATTAACACTTGGCCTGCAACAGCTGGGACACCAGATTCAGGTTATTGCTATTTTGGCAATTGAATTTCACCCTAGAACAAAATATATGTTTTGGCGGGACACTATTATACTTTGTCAGCCAGTGCTGGGACACCAGATTTAGTGGATTGCTATTTTGGCAATTGAATTTCACCACAGAAAATAATCTATCCTTTGCCAGACAGCAGACAGTATTATACTTGGCTAGCCAAAGCTGGAACACCAGATTTAGGGGATTGGTATTTTGGCAATTGTATTTAACCCCTTAATAAAATATAGAAATTGCTATCCTGAGTTTCTAGGAGTGAAAATAAGCACAGCCAAGCCCCTGATGTAGGATATAGCAAAAAAAAAAAAAACTAGTATTGATGGATTGATGGACTTGGTGGCAGCTTGTTCTGGTGCACCACAAGTCACAAAATGTCTGCCGATCAACCCAGAAAAAAAGTGACAGAAAATCGCTCTGTGCAGCCTAAAAACCAGTGAGCAATTAACTAGCAGAAGTTGAATTTATTCACAGCTGTAGATCGATCACTTCATTAGGTGCTAATGCTGACTTTTCCCTGCCTAATCTTGCCCTCACAGAAGCTGCGTCCTCTCCCTACACTAATCAGAGCAGTGTGACGTGCGGCGCTACGTGACTCCAGCTTCATTAGAGGCTGGTTCACATGCTGCACTTGGCCAATCACAGCCATGCCATTAGTAGGCATGGCTGTGATGGGCTCTTAGGGCAAGAAGTAAAACGCTAGCTGATTGGCTGCTGTGCAGCCCTTCAGAAAGCGGGAAGAAATCGCCGAACAACGGACCCGAACCCGAACTTTTTTGAAAATGTTCAGGTTCGGGTCCGTGTCCCGAACACCCCAAAATTCGGTACGAACCCGAACTATGCTCGAACTGTTCGCTGAACACTAGTCAGGACCTGTCATGGATAAAAAAAACACAACATAAATTATGAAAAAAGGCCTTCAGAGGCTTCATTTTCTGAGCAGTCTGAAGAATGCACAACTCCCAAAACAGCTGCTAGTCAATTTTTACAGGTGCACCATAGAATCTGTTATCACATACTGCATTACAGTGTGGTAATGTAACGGATCAACGGGTGTGGACCCGCTGTGCCACTTACCGGTTTGGCTTTGGGCCAAACTTGGGAGCGGAGTCTAAGTGTCCCCCTGGTTTTCACCCTTTATCCCCCTCCAGGATGCGGAAGCTGGACTCAGCTGCAGGGGAGACACCAGGTCGCTACCGAAAGAGTGGTCCCGGTTAAGTGGCAGCTGGCCGGGCAGGCCAGAAAGCCCCGATGCTAGCATCAGGGAAACAGGCAATATAGCAGACAGCCGCAGGATAATGCTGAGCTGAGCAAGCGGTATAGCAGAGCTAGTGCTGTGAGAACAGCAGAGCTGAGTTAGTCCAGGTGGAGCTGGTGTAACGATCTGCACAGCAGACAGAGGCGTGGTCGACAGTCCGGGTCTTTAACTTGAGAGCAGCGAGGTACAAGAGGATCAAGCAGAGATGAGGTCAGGATACAGGCAGAGGTCATAAGCAGGATATTGAATGCAGGAACAACAGGAGCCTTAGCTGTAGGAAGCACAATATTGCTCAGGCATTGCAGGAAGGGGGAAGCACCCTTATAAAGGTGGTGCCTGGCCAGGATTGGAGAGAGGGCGGAATCAGGGGCGTGCATTAACCCTTAAGGTACCAGGACGCCTGCGGCTCCTACAAGATACAACAGAAGCTGTCGTAGCCTGCGACAGCGCAGGAAAGCGGGTCCGGAGCCTGCAGCGAAGAGGAGGAGCCCCGCGTGCAGCTCGACTGAGGTACGTAGTCGGACGCACTGCACGCTGGCGGCTGCCAACTGCCATTGTTACAGTATCCCCCCTCTCACGCCCCTTCTTTTTGGCCTTGATGCGCTGAAAAAATCTTCTGAGAAGATTCGGAGCATGTACATTCTCCCCCGGCTCCCAGGAACGTTCCTCGGGACCATAATTCTTCCAGTCTACAAGGAAGTACCTCTTACCACCAACAACCTTGGAATCGAGGATGTTCTGTACTTCAAATTCAGGCTCACCGTCAGTAGGCACGGAATTAGAGGTGGAGGGAGGCCTGGAAAAGGAGTTGAGGACCAACGGTTTCAGAAGAGATACATAAAAAGAATTTGGAAACCGGAGAGAAGGAGGCAACCGGAGTTTATAAGAAACACGGTTGATACGCTCAAGGACCTCAAATGGGCCCAGAAACCGTGGAGCAAATTTGTAACAGGGTACCTTCATGCGGATGTTCCGGGAGGAAAGCCTGACTTTGTCCCCAGGAGAGAACTGAGGAGGAGGTCTACGTCTGGTATCCGCATTTTTCTTCATACGAGTAACAGCCTGAGAGATGGAATCCTTAGTCTGTCTCCAGATGCTGAGGAAGTCTCTTAACAAAGAATTAGCAGCCGGTACCTCGGAAGATGCGGACAGGGGTAAAGGAGCACGAGGGTGTAGTCCATACACTATGTAGAAGGGAGAAGAGCCCGTGGATTCTTCGGAATGGCTGTTGTACGAGAATTCCGCCCAAGGCAGGAGCTGCACCCAATCATCATGCTGAGCAGAGACAAAGGGACGTAGGTAGTTCTCCAAAGTCTGATTAACTCGTTCAACTTGCCCATTAGACTGAGGGTGGTATCCAGAAGAGAAGTCCAACTTCACCTCAAGTAGCCCACAGAGCACTCTCCAGAATTTGGAAGTAAATTGTACCCCTCGATCGGACACAATGTGCAGAGGTAGGCCATGAAGGTGGAAGGTGTGTTCGAAGAACAGACAGGTTAGTCGCTTAGCAGAGGGCAATCCAGGAAGCGGAATAAAATGTGCCATCTTGGAGAATCTGTCTACCACTACCCAGATTACAGAACAGCCAGCAGAGGACGGGAGGTCTGTGATAAAGTCCATAGCAACATGCTGCCAGGGAACTTCAGGAATGGGTAACGGTAGTAGCAACCCTGCAGGTTTGGTTCGGGAAACCTTGTTGCGGGCACAGGAGGTACAGGCAGACACAAATTCCCGGACATCTTTGGGTAGGGTCGGCCACCAGTAGGGACCGGACAGCAACTCAAGGGTCTTACGTACCCCAGGGTGACCAGCGTACTTGGAGCAATGTCCCCAGAAGAGAATCTTCCTCTTGGCTTGCAAGACAAAAATCTTCCCCGGAGGAATATCTTTTACTCGAACTGGCGCCACTGAAACCAGGCAGGACGGATCGATGATATGTTGAGGTTCCTCAATCTGATCTGCTGGGTCAAAGGAACGGGAAAGCGCATCAGCCCTCACATTTTTGTCTGCCGGTCGAAAATGCAGAAGGAAATTGAATCGGGCAAAGAAGAGTGCCCATCAAGCCTGACGTGGATTAAGACGCTGTGCAGACTGCAGATAAGTCAGATTCTTGTGGTCAGTGTATATAACCACTGGATGCAAAGCCCCGTCAGAAGGTATCTCCATTCTTCCAAGGTCATCTTGATAGCAAGCAGTTCTCTATCACCGATGGAGTAGTTTCTTTCTGCAGAAGAGAAGAGCTTGGAGAAGAAACCACACGAGACAAATTTCCCCTTGGAGGTCTTCTGTAACAGGACTGCACCTGCACCAATAGAAGAAGCATCCACTTCTAGGAAGAACTGTTTGGAAGTGTCTGGATGATGGAGGACAGGAGAAGCAGCAAAGCAATCTTTAAGTTGTCGAAAAGCAGACTCAGCTTCAGGGGTCCATTTCTTTGCATCCGCCCCTTTATTAGTCAGCGCAGAAATAGGGGCTGTGAGAGAAGAGAAGTTTGGGATGAACTGCCTATGAAAGTTGGCAAATCCCAGAAATCTTTGAATGGCACGGAGACCTTGAGGACGGGGCCAATTCAGGATGGCAGAGACCTTGTCGGGATCCATTTGCAGACCAGTGCAGGAAACAATGTACCCCAGAAAGGGTAAGGAAGACTGCTCAAAGACACACTTTTCGAGCTTGGCAAACAGACCATTCTCTCTTAGGCGCTGCAGAACCAGGTGCACTTGTCTCCGGTGAGTGGACAAGTCGGTTGAATAAATGAGAATATCGTCGAGATACACTACTACACACTTGTATAACAGGTCCCAGAAGATGTAATTTACAAATTCTTGGAAGACTGCAGGAGCATTGCAAAGGCCGAATGACACAACCAAGTACTCATAGTGGCCCTCACGGGTATTGAATGCCGTCTTCCACTCGTCACCTTCACAGATTCGGATCAGGTTATATGCACCATGTAGATCCAATTTAGAAAATATCTGTGCGCCTCGGATACGGTCAAACAATTCAGACATCAGGGGCAGAGGATACTTGTTCTTGACTGTAATCTTGTTCAGTCCACGATAATCTATGCATGGACAGAGTGACCCGTCTTTCTTGGACACGAAGAAGAAACCGACTCCAGCCGGCACGTCTATGCGTGTGGCCAACGTGATCAAAGCGTCCAGAGAGCCAGAGAGGTCCCTTCCCGCTAGTTCGTCTTTAATGCGGTCACACAGACCCTCCCAGAATACAGCTCGTTGAGCTTCACCATTCCAGGACAGTTCTGCGGTCAGTGTACGGAACTGGATTGCGTATTGGCCCACTGTCCTAGCGCCTTGAAGCAGACGAAGAAGAGCAGAGGCTGCAGACGAGGCACGGCCAGGTTCCTCAAATACTGTACGGAAAACAGTTAAGAAGGTCTGTAGGCTTGCAGTCTTGGGTCCGCTTCGCTCCCATATAGGATTAGCCCAAGCAAGAACTTCTCCTGAGAGCAGAGATACAATGAAAGCCACTTTTGCTCGGTCAGACTGGAACTTGTCTCCATGTAGCTCAAAGTGGATCAAGCATTGATTCAGGAACCCTCTGCAGGCCTTTGACTCACTGCTGAAACGTGGAGGCAAGGGAAGTTGGACAGCAGACGTCCCTTGGTATGCAGACGATGCAACGGAATTAGCAGGAGTTGCTGGGACTAGAGATGAGCGAACACCTGGAAGTTCAGGTTCGGGAAGTTCAGCCGAACTTCCCGAAAATGTTCGGGTTCGGGATCCGAACTCGACCCGAACTTTATCCCGAATCCTGTAAAATACTCCAGGAACGGGCTAGAGGGCTGCCAAAGGCAGCAAAATGTAGGTAAATCCCGTGCAAACAAATGTGGATAGGGAAATGAATTAAAATAAAATAAAATAAGTAAAATTTAACCAATATCAATTGGAGAGAGGTCCCACTGCAAGGAATCATGTGTCATATCACCCAACACTGAAGAAGGCCACTTTCAGTTATATTGGCCCCAGCACCCAGACAGAGGAGAGAGGTGACACAGCAAGGAATCATGCGTCATATCACCCACCACTGCAGAAAGCCACTTTCGGTTATTTCGGCCCTAGCACCCAGAAAGAGGAGAGAGGTCCCACAGCAAGGAATCATGCGTCATATCACCCACCACTGGAGAAGACCACTTTCAGTTATTTCGGACCAAGCACCCAGACAGAGGAGAGAGGTCCCACAGCAAGGAATCATGCGTCATATCACCCATCACTGGAGAAGGCCACTTTCAGTTATTTTGGCCCCAGCACCCAGACAGAGGAAAGAGGTCACACAGCAAGGAATCATGTGTAATATCACCCACCACTGGAGAAAGCCACTTTCGGTTATTTCGGCCCCAGAACCCAGACAGAGGAGAGAGGTCCCACAGCAAGGAATCATGCGTCATATTACCCACCACTGGAGAAGGCCACTTTTAGTTATTTCGGCCCCAGCACCAAGACAGAGGAGAGAGGTCCAACAGCAAGGAATCATGCGTCATATCACCCACCACTGGAGAAGGCCACTTTTAGTTATTTCGGCCCCAGCACCCAGACAGAGGAGAGAGGTCCCACAGCAAGGAATCATGCGTCATATCACCCACCACTGGAGAAGGCCACTTTCAGTTATTTCGACCCCAGCACCCAGACCGAGGATACAGGTCCCACAGCTAGGAATCATGCGTCATATCACCCACCACTGAGAAGGCCACTTTCAGTTATTTTGGCCCCAGCACCCAGACAGAGGAGAGAGGTCCCACAGCAAGGGAATCATGCGTCATATCACCCACCACTGGAGAAAGCCACTTTCAGTTATTTCGGCCCCAGCACCCAGACAGAGGAGAAAGGTCCCACAGCAAGGAATCATGCGTCATATCACCCACCACTGGAGAAGGCCACTTTCAGTTATTTCGGCCCCAGCACCCAGACAGAGGAGAGGTCCCACAGCAAGGAATCATGCATCATATCACCCACCACTGGAGAATGCCACTTTCAGTTATTTCGACCCCAGCACCCAGACCGAGGATACAGGTCCCACAGCAAGGGAATCATGCGTCATATCACCCACCACTGGAGAAGGCCACTTTCAGTTATTTCGGCCCCAGCACCCAGACAGAGGAGAGAGGTCCCACAGCAAGAAATCATGCGTCATATCACCCACCACTGGAGAAGGCCACTTTCAGTTATTTCGGCCCAGCACTCAGACAAAGGAGAGAGGTCCCACAGCAAGAAATCATGCGTCATATCACCCACCACCGGAGAAGGCCACTTTCAGTTATTTCGGCCCCAGCACCCAGACAGAGGAGAGAGGTCCCACAGCAAGGAATCATGCGTCATATCACCCACCACTGGAGAAGGCCACTTTTAGTTATGTCGGACCCAGCACCCAGACAGAGGAGAGAGGTCCCACAGCAAGGAATCATGCGTCATATCACCCATCACTGGAGAAGGCCACTTTCAGTTATTTTGGCCCCAGCACCCAGACAGAGGAGAGAGGTCACACAGCAAGGAATCATGCATCATATCACCCACCACTGGAGAAAGCCACTTTCGGTTATTTCGGCCCCAGCACCCAGACAGAGGAGAGAGGTCCCACAGCAAGGAATCATGCGTCATATCACCCATCACTGGAGAAGGCCACTTTCAGTTATTTTGGCCCCAGCACCCAGACAGAGGAGAGAGGTCACACAGCAAGGAATCATGTGTAATATCACCCACCACTGGAGAAAGCCACTTTCGGTTATTTCGGCCCCAGAACCCAGACAGAGGAGAGAGGTCCCACAGCAAGGAATCATGCGTCATATCACCCACCACTGGAGAAGGCCACTTTTAGTTATTTCGGCCCCAGCACCAAGACAGAGGAGAGAGGTCCAACAGCAAGGAATCATGCGTCATATCACCCACCACTGGAGAAGGCCACTTTTAGTTATGTCGGCCCCAGCACCCAGACAGAGGAGAGAGGTCCCACAGCAAGGAATCATGCGTCATATCACCCACCACTGGAGAAAGCCACTTTCGGTTATTTCGGCCCCAGCACCCAGACAAAGGAGAGAGGTCCCACAGCAAGGAATCATGCGTCATATCACCCACCACTGGAGAAGGCCACTTTTAGTTATTTCGGCCCCAGCACCCAGACAGAGGAGAGAGGTCCCACAGCAAGGAATCATGCATCATATCACCCACCACTGGAGAATGCCACTTTCAGTTATTTCGACCCCAGCACCCAGACCGAGGATACAGGTCCCACAGCAAGGAATCATGCGTCATATCACTCACCACTGGAGAAGGCCACTTTCAGTTATTTCGGCCCCAGCACCCAGACAGAGGAGAGAGGTCCCACAGCAAGGAATCATGCGTCATATCACCCACCACTGGAGAAGGCCACTTTCAGTTATTTCGGCCCAGCACTCAGACAAAGGAGAGAGGTCCCACAGCAAGAAATCATGCGTCATATCACCCACCACCGGAGAAGGCCACTTTCAGTTATTTCGGCCCCAGCACCCAGACAGAGGAGAGAGGTCCCACAGCAAGGAATCATGCGTCATATCACCCACCACTGGAGAAGGCCACATGCGTCATATCACCCATCACAGGAGAAGGCCACTTTCAGTTATTTTGGCCCCAGCACCCAGACAGAGGAGAGAGGTCACACAGCAAGAAATCATGCATCATATCACCCACCACTGGAGAAAGCCACTTTCGGTTATTTCGGCCCCAGCACCCAGACAGAGGAGAGAGGTCCCACAGCAAGGAATCATGCGTCATATCACCCACCACTGGAGAACGCCACTTTTAGTTATTTCGGCCCCAGCACCCAGACAGAGGAGAGAGGTCCCACAGCAAGGAATCATGCATCATATCACCCACCACTGGAGAATGCCACTTTCAGTTATTTCGACCCCAGCACCCAGACCGAGGATACAGGTCCCACAGCAAGGAATCATGCGTCATATCACCCACCACTGGAGAAGGCCACATGCGTCATATCACCCATCACTGGAGAAGGCCACTTTCAGTTATTTTGGCCCCAGCACCCAGACAGAGGAGAGAGGTCACACAGCAAGGAATCATGCATCATATCACCCACCACTGGAGAAAGCCACTTTCGGTTATTTCGGCCCCAGCACCCAGACAGAGGAGAGAGGTCCCACAGCAAGGAATCATGCGTCATATCACCCACCACTGGAGAAGGCCACTTTTAGTTATTTCGGCCCCAGCACCCAGACAGAGGAGAGAGGTCACACAGCAAGGAATCATGCATCATATCACCCACCACTGGAGAAAGCCACTTTCGGTTATTTCGGCCCCAGCACCCAGACAGAGGAGAGAGGTCCCACAGCAAGGAATCATGCATCATATCACCCACCACTGGAGAATGCCACTTTCAGTTATTTCGACCCCAGCACCCAGACCGAGGATACAGGTCCCACAGCAAGGAATCATGCGTCATATCACCCACCACTGGAGAAGGCCACTTTCAGTTATTTCGGCCCCAGCACCCAGACAGAGGAGAGAGGTCCCACAGCAAGGAATCATGCGTCATATCACCCACCACTGGAGAAGGCCACTTTCAGTTATTTCGGCCCAGCACTCAGACAGAGGAGAGAGGTCCTACAGCAAGAAATCATGCGTCATATCACCCACCACCGGAGAAGGCCACTTTCAGTTATTTCGCCCCAGCACCCAGACAGAGGAGAGAGGTCCCACAGCAAGGAATCATGCGTCATATCACCCACCACTGGAGAAGGCCACTTTCAGTTATTTCGGACCCAGCACCCAGACAGAGGAGAGAGGTCCCACAGCAAGGAATCATGCGTCATATCACCCATCACTGGAGAAGGCCACTTTCAGTTATTTTGGCCCCAGCACCCAGACAGAGGAGAGAGGTCACACAGCAAGGAATCATGCATCATATCACCCACCACTGGAGAAAGCCACTTTCGGTTATTTCGGCCCCAGCACCCAGACAGAGGAGAGAGGTCCCACAGCAAGGAATCATGCGTCATATCACCCACCACTGGAGAAGGCCACTTTTAGCTATTTCAGGCCCCAGCACCCAGACAGAGAGAGAGGTCCCACAGCAAGGAATCATGCGTCATATCACCCACCACTGGAGAAGGCCACTTTTAGTTATTTCGGCCCCAGCACCCAGACAGAGGAGATAGGTCCCACAGCAAGGAATCATGCGTCATATCACCCACCACTGGAGAAGGCCACTTTCAGTTATTTCGACCCCAGCACCCAGACCGAGGATACAGGTCCCACAGCTAGGAATCATGCGTCATATCACCCACCACTGGAGAAGGCCACTTTCAGTTATTTTGGCCCCAGCACCCAGACAGAGGAGAGAGGTCCCACAGCAAGGAATCATGCGTCATATCACCCACCACTGGAGAAAGCCACTTTCGGTTATTTCAGCCCCAGCACCCAGACAGAGGAGAGGTCCCACAGCAAGGAATCATGCGTCATATCACCCACCACTGGAGAAGGCCACTTTTAGTTATTTCGGCCCCAGCACCCAGACAGAGGAGAGAGGTCCCACAGCAAGGAATCATGCATCATATCACCCACCACTGGAGAATGCCACTTTCAGTTATTTCGACCCCAGCACCCAGACCGAGGATACAGGTGCCACAGCAAGGAATCATGCGTCATATCACCCACCACTGAGAAGGCCACTTTCAGTTATTTCGGCCCAGCACTCAGACAAAGGAGAGAGTCCCACAGCAAGAAATCATACGTCATATCACCCACCACCGGAGAAGGCCACTTTCAGTTATTTCGGCCCCAGCACCCAGACAGAGGAGAGAGGTCCCACAGCAAGGAATCATGCGTCATATCACCCATCACTGGAGAAGGCCACTTTCAGTTATTTCGGACCCAGCACCCAGACAGAGGATAGAGGTCCCACAGCAAGGAATCATGCGTCATATCACCCATCACTGGAGAAGGCCACTTTCAGTTATTTTGGCCCCAGCACCCAGACAGAGGAGAGAGGTCACACAGCAAGGAATCATGCGTCATATCACCCACCACTGGAGAACGCCACTTTCAGTTATTTCGGCCCCAGCACCCAGACAGAGGAGGGACGTCCCACAGCAAGGAATCATGCGTCATATCACCCACCACTGGAGAAGGCCACTTTTAGTTATTTCGGCCCCAGCACCCAGACAGAGGAGAGAGGTCCCACAGCAAGGAATCATGCGTCATATCACCCACCACTGGAGAAGGCCACTTTCAGTTATTTCGACCCCAGCACCCAGACCGAGGATACAGGTCCCACAGCAAGGAATCATGCGTCATATCACCCACCACTGGAGAAGGCCACTTTCAGTTATTTCGGCCCCAGCACCCAGAGAGAGGAGAGAGGTCCCACAGCAAGGAATCATCGTCATATCACCCACCACCGGAGAAGGCCACTTTCAGTTATTTCGGACCCAGCACCCAGACAGAGGAGAGAGGTCCCACAGCAAGGAATCATGCGTCATATCACCCACCACCGGAGAAGGCCACTTTCAGTTATTTCGGACCCAGCACCCAGACAGAGGAGAGAGGTCCCACAGCAAGGAATCATGCGTCATATCACCCACCACTGGAGAAGGCCACTTTCAGTTATTTCGACCCCAGCACCCAGACCGAGGATACAGGTCCCACAGCTAGGAATCATGCTTCATATCACCCACCACTGGAGAAGGCCACTTTCAGTTATTTTGGCCCCAGCACCCAGACAGAGGAGAGAGGTCCCACAGCAAGGAATCATGCGTCATATCACCCACCACTGGAGAAAGTCACTTTCGGTTATTTCGGCCCCAGCACCCAGACAGAGGAGAGAGGTCCCACAGCAAGGAATCATGCGTCATATCACCCACCACTGGAGAAGGCCACTTTTAGTTATTTCGGCCCCAGCACCCAGACAGAGGAGAGAGGTCCCACAGCAAGGAATCATGCATCATATCACCCACCACTGGAGAATGCCACTTTCAGTTATTTCGACCCCAGCACCCAGACCGAGGATACAGGTCCCACAGCAAGGATTCATGCGTCATATCACCCACCACTGGAGAAGGCCACTTTCAGTTATTTCGGCCCCAGCACCCAGACAGAGGAGAGAGGTCCCACAGCAAGGAATCATGCGTCATATCACCCACCACTGGAGAAGGCCACTTTCAGTTATTTCGGCCCAGCACTCAGACAAAGGAGAGAGGTCCCACAGCAAGAAATCATGCGTCATATCACCCACCACCGGAGAAGGCCACTTTCAGTTATTTCGGCCCCAGAACCCAGACAGAGGAGAGAGGTCCCACAGCAAGGAATCATGCGTCATATCACCCACCACTGGAGAAGGCCACTTTCAGTTATTTTGGCCCCAGCACCCAGACAGAGGAGAGAGGTCACACAGCAAGGAATCATGCATCATATCACCCACCACTGGAGAAAGCCACTTTCGGTTATTTCTGCCCCAGCACCCAGACAGAGGAGAGAGGTCCCACAGCAAGGAATCATGCGTCATATCACCCATCACTGGAGAAGGCCACTTTCAGTTATTTTGGCCCCAGCACCCAGACAGAGGAGAGAGGTCACACAGCAAGGAATCATGTGTCATATCACCCACCACTGGAGAAAGCCACTTTCAGTTATTTCGGCCCCAGAACCCAGACAGAGGAGAGAGGTCCCACAGCAAGGAATCATGCGTCATATCACCCACCACTGGAGAAGGCCACTTTTAGTTATTTCGGCCCCAGCACCAAGACAGAGGAGAGAGGTCCAACAGCAAGGAATCATGCGTCATATCACCCACCACTGGAGAAGGCCACTTTTAGTTATGTCGGCCCCAGCACCCAGACAGAGGAGAGAGGTCCCACAGCAAGGAATCATGCGTCATATCACCCACCACTGGAGAAAGCCACTTTCAGTTATTTCGGCCCCAGCACCCAGACAAAGGAGAGAGGTCCCACAGCAAGGAATCATGCGTCATATCAGCCACCACTGGAGAAGGCCACTTTTAGTTATTTCGGCCCCAGCACCCAGACAGAGGAGAGAGGTCCCACAGCAAGGAATCATGCATCATATCACCCACAACTGGAGAATGCCACTTTCAGTTATTTCGACCCCAGCACCCAGACCGAGGATACAGGTCCCACAGCAAGGAATCATGCGTCATATCACCCACCACTGGAGAAGGCCACTTTCAGTTATTTCGGCCCCAGCACCCAGACAGAGGAGAGAGGTCCCACAGCAAGGAATCATGCGTCATATCACCCACCACTGGAGAAGGCCACTTTCAGTTATTTCGACCCCAGCACCCAGACCGAGGATACAGGTCCCACAGCAAGGAATCATGCGTCATATCACCCACCACTGGAGAAGGCCACTTTCAGTTATTTCGGCCCCAGCACCCAGAGAGAGGAGAGAGGTCCCACAGCAAGGAATCATGTGTCATATCACCCACCACTGGAGAAGGCCACTTTCAGTTATTTCGGACCCAACACCCAGACAGAGGAGAGAGGTCCCACAGCAAGGAATCATGCGTCATATCACCCATCACTGGAGAAGGCCACTTTCAGTTATTTTGGCCCCAGCACCCAGACAGAGGAGAGAGGTCACACAGCAAGGAATCATGCATCATATCACCCACCACTGGAGAAGGCCACTTTCAGTTATTTCGGCCCCAGCACCCAGACAGAGGAGAGAGGTCCCACAGCAAGGAATCATGCGTCATATCACCCACCACTGGAGAAGGCCACTTTTAGTTATTTCGGCCCCAGCACCCAGACAGAGGAGAGAGGTCCCACAGCAAGGAATCATGCGTCATATCACCCACCACTGGAGAAGGCCACTTTTAGTTATTTCGGCCCCAGCACCCAGACAGAGGAGAGAGGTCCCACAGCAAGGAATCATGCATCATATCACCCACCACTGGAGAATGCCACTTTCAGTTATTTCGACCCCAGCACCCAGACCGAGGATACAGGTCCCACAGCTAGGAATCATGCGTCATGTCACCCACCACTGGAGAAGGCCACTTTCAGTTATTTTGGCCCCAGCACCCAGACAGAGGAGAGAGGTCCCACAGCAAGGAATCATGCGTCATATCACCCACCACTGGAGAAAGCCACTTTCGGTTATTTCGGCCCCAGCACCCAGACAGAGGAGAGAGGTCCCACAGCAAGGAATCATGCGTCATATCACCCACCACTGGAGAAGGCCACTTTTAGTTATTTCGGCCCCAGCACCCAGACAGAGGAGAGAGGTCCCACAGCAAGGAATCATGCATCATATCACCCACCACTGGAGAATGCCACTTTCAGTTATTTCGACCCCAGCACCCAGACCGAGGATACAGGTGCCACAGCAAGGAATCATGCGTCCATATCACCCAC
>CM065598.1:47938847-47975144 GCA_033119425.1 Bufotes viridis | reverse complement strand
TGTAATGGCAGGTGGGGATCCCAGCTGGTTCATCCGCCGTCCAGCTCTCTTCATAGGGGAGAGGTAGAAGCCTCCACGTGCAGTATGCCGGGCGCCATCTTGGGCCGTGCTGCGGTCGAAATATCTCTCCAGGCTGTCCCCTCTCAGTTTCGTCAAGGAGCTTCTTAGATTTCCCCATCGCTCCTGGGGATCAATGTGAGGTCCGGACTCAGGAAATCAGCGGTGATTCTGCTGAGTTCGCTTGTGTCAGTCGCATGTGCGGGAGCTACAGCTTCATGCTGCCATCTCGATTAGCGGTTAAGCCACGCCCCTCCCTCTGTTTTAATCCACGGTCACTGCGTCTGCGCCGTGCAATTTACCTGTCACACCCGATATGAGTGGTATTTTCTGTAGTACTATTCTCATCAGTTTAATCCCTGTTACGTCCCTAATCTGGGGTCCATCTATTGAATTGATTTTTCGAACGGGAGATGGTTAAAAAAACCTGGCTCCCTCCCTTCTGTTTTAATCCACGGTCACTGCGTCTGCACCGTGCAATTTACTGTCACACCCGAGTGGTGTCTTAACTAGTACTATTCCTATCAATTTAATCCCTGTTCGTCCCATATCAGGGATTGCCTTTTTGAAAAAAAATTTGTCCAGGTACCTTCCACTGTGGTGTCCCAATAGCGAATTTTTTTGAAGGCCTCAGACTCCACCAGCTGGTATGGTAAAAGCTGGCAGGCTAAGAGTTCCGTCAAACCAGCTGTCAGACGCCGGGCAGGGGTGACTCTGTGACACTGGCTTCTTACGCTCAAACATTTCCTTAACAGACACCTGACTGTGGGCAGATGAGAGTGGAACTGCTGAAGGTGAGAGGCGGAGTGGCGGGTGGTTGAGAGGGGGCAAGAAGGACAGCAGTGGTTGATGTGGCTGAAGATGCTGGACCAGGAGGAGGATGGGGGCTTTGAGATTGTGTGCTGCTTGTACGCATGTGTTGATCCCATAGGCGTTTGTGATGTGAGATCATGTGCCTTCGCAAAGCAGTTGTACCGAGGTGGGTGTTGGACTTCCCATGACTCAGTTTCTTTTGGCACAGGTTGCAAATGGCATTGCTGTTATCAGAGGCAGACAAACAAAAAAATGCCACACTGCTGAGCTTTGCAATGACGGCATTCTGGTGGTGGCAACAGCATGCGTTGACTGGCGTGCTGTCTGGCTGACCCGGGCGCCGATACATGCTGTCTGACTGTGCCACTAACTCCCTTGCGACGACCTCCCCTGCTTCCAACTTGTCTCCTCCTTCTCTCTGTCTCCCCTTCCTGAACTTTCCCCCTCTTCTTCTCTTCGAGCAGGCACCCACGTGGCATCCGTGGACACATCGTCACCATCAACCGCTTCACTTGTATCTGACACCTCAGCAAAGGAAGCAGCAGCGGAGTACAACATCATCATCATCATCATCATCACACTGTACGTCCATGTGTGTAATCCTGCCTGACTGAGACATATCCCTGTTATGTTAAGGTTCTTAGCGGAAGCTGTTGAAGAATTGGGTGTCCTGTCTAAGCCAGTCAACTATGTCCTCAGAATTTTTAGGTTCAGAGTGCGTGGCCTCTGAACACTGGGCATTATTCCAGGGCCAGTGGAAATCACAGCACCACGACCACGATGGCCCCTGCGGGGTGGCCTGCCTCTGCCTGTCATTTTTTTTAGATAAGTGGTACTACGCGTGCTAGGTACTGTGCCACCCGGTATGAGTGGTGGGCACTGGCAGTGGGCAGACTAGCGTCAGTGGAAGTCGGCCTGACACACACTGGCAGCAGGCAAGCAACTGAAACTGTTTGGAGGCAAGCAGTCACCCCTTATGTGCCAGTAGCCCCCCTTAAGTGCCAGTAGTCCCCCTTATGTGCCAGTAGTCTCCATATGTGCCAGTAGCCCCCTTATGTGCCAGTAGCCCCCCTTATGTGCCAGTAGCCCCCCTTATGTGCCAGCAGTCGCCCCTTATGTGCCAATAGCCCCCCACTTATGTGCCAGTAGCCCCCCTTAGGTGCCAGCAAGCCCCCCTTATGTGCCAGCAGTCGCCCCTTATGTGCCAGTAGCCCCCTTATGTGCTCCATACTGACTCTAAAAACACACAAAAAAAAAAAACACAAAAAAAACACATACTTACCTCCATGGCATCGATGCGATGCAGGCCTCTTCCGGCCTATGTCCCACGCTGTAGGCTCAGGCGGGCGCGATGATGTCATCGCGCCTCCTGGACTGGCCTCTGAGAGGCTGCCGGCCTAGTGCTGACAGCCTATCAGATAAACAGGGGCGGGACACGCCTCCGGCCCTCGTCCTGCACGCTCTGCTGCCGCGACTCTGCTCGCTGCAGGCTCCCAGCAGTGGCTGGGGCATAATGCCCATAGCCCGCAATTTGGCGCCTGGGGCGGGCGACTGCACCGGGTGTCACCCAGGGACTGGTGTCACCCGGCACAGTCCGCACCCCTCTCAGGCGGCACAGCATGGAGCGGGCGCCGCCGGCCGCCACGTTCCCTTGCAACCAAGGGTTCGGCGGCGCCCCCTGCTAAATTGCATCATCACTGTGGAGGTTAGATTAAACATACCCATGCGAAGCCGGGTCCTTCTGCTAGTCTCTTATATATGTTTTCGACGAGGATGGGATGACTAGTCTCTTATATATATAAAAATGAATTTCTGTCTAGACGTTCTTTATGCGCGACCAAACGACTGGACCAATCTTCACCAAATTTGGCACACAGGTACATCAGGTGTCCGGCAAGGTTTTAGGCCACACCTCTGATTCAGTTAAGTCATGCCCCCTCCCCTTCTGAGGTGGGAGGGACAGTGATTTTCTCCCTGCAGCTCACATTCAGACAGAACTGTGCTGCTGCCTAAGGCCTCATGCACACGACCGTTGTTTGATTCCGTGTCCGTTGCTCCGTTTTTCGTGATTTTCTGCGGACCCATTGGTTTTCAATGGGTCCGTGGAAACCTCGGCAAATGCACCGTTTGTCCTCCGTGTCCGTGGTCCGTGATTCCAGTCCGTCAAAAAAATATAACCTGTCTATTCTTGTCCGTGAAAAGCGGTTCACGGACCCATTCAAGTCAATGGGTCCGTGAAAAATGCGGATGGCCATCCGTGTGTCATCCGCGTTCCGTGTCCGTTTTTTTTGCGGATCCCTTGGCAGGCACTTGGGAAAAATTGTCAGCCTGTCTTTTGGTAAAATCTTTTGGGTCATGTCCGCAAAAAAAACGGAAGACACACGAAGCACAACGGAAGAGCAAAACGGACACGGATCACTGAACAACGGAACCCCTTTTTGCGGACAGCATAAAAAAACGGTCGTGTGCATGAGGCCTTAGAGTGAGCTGTTTAAAAGGACACGCTGATCCGGTTAGGCCATGCCCCCTCCCACTAAGCGAACAGGGATTGAAAAAATAAAGTTAAAAATCAACTTTTAGATCTGCTAAGCCACACCCCCGATACATTTAGGACACAACCCCTCCCCCTCTGCAGCCAATGAGTATTAACAAAATGAAGTTAAAAATCAACTTCTGTCAGCTGCAGAGGTGGGGGGGACGGTGACTTTCTCTTTGCAGCTCTTATTCAGACAGAACAGTGCTGCTGTCTTAGAGTGAGATGCTCAAAAGGACATGCCCCCTCCAGTTAGGCCACTCCCCCTCCCACTCAGTTAACAGGGATTGAAAAAATTAAGTTAAAAATCAACTTCTGTCAGCTGCAGAGGTGGGAGGGATGGTGACTTTCTTTCTGCAGCTCACACTCAGAGAGGACAGTGCTGCTGTCTTAGGGTGAGCTGTTAAAAGGCAATGCCCCCTGAAATTAGTTTCTGGTTGTCTGTCTAGACATTCTTTATGCGCAAGCAAACGACTGGACCGATCTTCACCAAATTTGGCACACAGGTACATCAGGTGTCCGGTAAGGTTTCAGACCAACTCTCAGCTCTCTAGGACGTACCGTTCCTGAGATATTCCCAAAATATTATCTGCATTGGCCAATACAAGCCTGCAAGTCTTTCACTAAGTTAAATCCTGTCATACACACTGTTACATGCACACTCAATCATTCCAGGTAGGTTTCCATAACAACCCAGCCATTTCTCTTCACTGCTGTAGGTCAGCTTTGGGCTAGGGCTACACGACGACAATGAGTCGCACGACACATAGGGCACAACTACACTACTACTTGGATGGATTTTTATGCGACTGTCGTGTTCAGTCGTAGCATGTTGCATGTCACAGTGTGACATCATACTGTATCATTATAAAAATTGTTGCACGACATTGGAACGACAAAATGTCATGCGACATATGTCGTAATGTAGCCCTAGCCTTAAAGGGGCGGGGGCTGTGGAGGTCTGTGTTAAAGGGGCAGTCATTGTGGAGGTCACTGTTATTAAAGGGGTGGCCACTGTGGAGGTCAATGTTAAAGGGGCAGCCACTGTGGAGGTCACTGTTAAAGGGGTAGTCACTGCTAAAGGGGCGGGCACTGTGGAGGTCACTGTTTAAGGGACAGGCACTGTGAAGGTCACTGTTTAAGGGACAGGCACTGTGAAGGTCACTGTTTAAGGACCGGCCACTATGAAGGTCACTGTTAAAGGGGCTGCCACTGTGAAGGACACTTAAATGGGAAGAGTTGGTCAATGTTAAAGGGGTGGCCACTGTGGAGGTCACTGTTAAAGGGACGGACACTGTGGAGGTCACTGTTAAAGGGGCGGTCACTGATAAAGGGGTGGGCAGAGTGGACGTCACTGTTAAAGGGATGGGCACTGTGAAGGTCACTATTAAGTGGTGGACACTGTGGAGGTCACTATTAAGGGGTGGACACTGTGGAGGTCATTGTTAAAGGGGAGGGCACTGTGGAGGTCACTGTTAAAAATGTGGTCACTGTTAAAGGGGGCACTGTGGAGGTCAATGTTAAAGGGGCGGGTACTGTAGAGGTCACTGTTATGGGGGATACTGTTTATTTTTTTACGACAAACAGAAAAATTTAATGATATAGATGAAATATACCCGTGCGAAGCCGGGTCCTTCTACTAGTATACTATAATAATCATGTAATGAAGAATTTTTCACATATTTTGTAGTTTTTAATCATGATGTATTTTGAGATGTCACACTAATAGTTAAGTTGATTGGTTGATGGATTGGTCACATGACACTGTGATGTAATTGCTTGTGGGTATATAGTTTGTTCATTTTGTCCTGTTACTTTGCTTGAGAAAGGCTCTAGTGTAGAGCAAAAACGTTGCTACACCACATGGGTGAATACATTTTCCATTTTTTCACTACATCGTTTTTGGAGTGCTGTTCGCTTTTCTGTGTACTGTATTTTGGGTAAGCTTGTTCCCAATGGGTGTGCGCCCATTTTTCTGCTCGCTTTGTCAGTGTTGCCTCCTATTTTCTTTCATATATATCTATGTATATAGATATATATCTATATATTATATACTGTATATATTTATATATATATATATAACAAAGGGAAAGATGTCTCCAATGGCGGCACTCAATTGAGTGGAGATAGGCGTGCCATGCGGTCGAAGGCCTGGACTAAGCCGTATGCAGACAAAAGAAGAAGACTGCGGCACCGCCTGATAGTGAAATAAGGTGGATCCTTTATTCACCCATGTGCATGCGACGTTTCGATCCTCTCAATGGGATCCTTGTCAAGCAATGAATTACATGTGAATCAACATATATATAGGCAATCAGATAATTTGCATACATGATTGTAAAGGTGATAAAAACACATAATAAAAGTGTACAGAGCATCGTGACATGATTCTATACCTAAATAGAATGCTAGCAGCGGGCACTCATATATGGACAGTGCAACTGGAAAGTAATTCTAAAAAGGGTACTTTAATGCTCCAAAATAATGTTAATACATCAATAAATACATAAAATATATAAAAAAGCTCAAATACAATGGAATATTCCCTAAATATCACCATGGAAGGCAGACCATAGGTTTTAAGATTCTCCCAATGGGGGCATGTTTAAATGGTTCACCAATAATGCAGTGGCAATGGTATCATATGGTATGTTTCAATAGTTCACCAATAATGCAGTGGCAATGGTATCATATCTCCATTGGAGATGACACAGCCAATATGTAGGCAGATAGTCTTGAGACGTAGGGCAATGATTGACCGCGGCAAGTCGAGCCGATCCTTACTTTTGTATGATAGATCGATGGAATGTCTCTAATCTCATATATCTGATGTCAAATAGTGCCGACTAGAGTGTAAATGTCTCTATTGTCATGCATCCGGTGTCTAAATGCCAACTGGGTCGCATATGTCTCACACCTGGAGTGGATCAATGGACAACATACGCGCTTGTTCCATCAAGGATAGATATTATTCCGTTGGCTTTAGTGATAATGTTTTCCACATCAAGTGGGCTTACCTCCACTCTTTAAATCGGATTACAGTTGGTGCCAGATACCTGTATTCCCAACGTGAGATCGCCGGCGTCCCGGCGTTACACGTGTGATCGGTATACTCACGGCAGCCAAATCTCGTACAGAAGTCTCGTGTGGATAGGCTGAGGTTTTGCCTACTCGTACTGCCAAGTAAAAGAAACTGTTAGTCCTCTTCACAGTGCACTGTATCTTTGCGATGTCAAAATTCGGGGTAATATTCCTTCTGGCTGGAAGGAATATTACCCCGAATTTTGACATTTTTTAAAGATGTTTAAAAAATACGCAAGAACGTATCCCTTTTATTTCTACTTACAGCAGGATCAGTTCACATGTCAGTGCAATTATTCATAAACACTGGCCAATACTTAGCAGTGGACACAAGGACATAGGGGCTTTCAAATCGAATCCCCTAATGTCCTACAGACGTGTGCCTAATCTAAAAGATAGACTTGTCAGAAATGACATAGGACCTTCAAAATCCCTTCAACAAACTTTTTTGGCCCCTAAACGCAAGGGCAGTTTTCCCTGCCTCCATTGCGTTAATTGTCAATTTATGTCCAAAGGTGGTGAATTTGTGAACCCTAATAACAACATGGTGTATAAATTGAAACATTTCTTAACATGTGATTCAACCTTTGTTGTTTATGTCTTATGGTGCCCTTGCAAACTTCTGTACGTGGGTGAGACCACTTGTGATCTTAAAACCCGAATGAATTTTCATCGATACTCCATCCGTAAACGCAGAAAAGATTTACCCGTATCCTGTCACTTCTCAGAAGCTGGTCACTCTGAGAGGGATTTAAAGCTTATGATCATAGACCAAATTCCCATTCCACGTTTAGGTGGTAATCGTATAAAGATGCTAAAAAAAAGGGAATCGGAATGGATTTTCAAATTACAGTCGCTAAAACCTAAGGGCCTAAACGTTGACTATAGACCTTGGGTCTACACATGATGCCATATCTTGCCTTGTCACTCATGTATATGTTTGTATTTAATTTTTAGATCTTTAATTTTTTTCTCCTTTTTTTGTAGATAACATGGCTGGAAGGGTTGCTATACTTTATTCTTTTGAAAAGGAGCTGGCGATTATATCTATTTGGGCGCTGTCATACGGTTACAGTTACTCATTTCTCAAGTCCGATGCCCGTTGAGGACATTTGCAGGAGTGGATGGCGTCAACCGGGGTTATTCCTCGGAAAGATGTCGCCCTCTCTGCAGACGGCATGGGATAGCGTCGCTGAGTTGTGACGCATCTCCCTCTCCGTAGATCCAAGGGCTGTAAGGACCTTTCATATCGACCTAGATGCTCGCTTGGGTCGACTACTGTTGCTAAGACGAGTCATGTGACTATCCACGTGACCACCCGTAGAAGACATGCGCACTCTGTTCTTTGATACGCCGGCTCCGATATGGCTTCCGCCATCTTCGAGTTCCTCGAGGTTTTCATTATACACCACCCATCCCCGCCTCCAGCCATGATGTCATTTGAATATCATTATCAATTTTTCACGTTTTTAATGGACACTATGCACTTTATGGATACTATTTTAACCCTATCACTTTCGTCACTTTTATAATTAGGTATAGAATCATGTCACGATGCTCTGTACACTTTTATTATGTGTTTTTATCACCTTTACAATCATGTATGCAAATTATCTGATTGCCTATATATATGTTGATTCACATGTAATTCATTGCTTGACAAGGATCCCATTGAGAAGATCGAAACGTCGCATGCACATGGGTGAATAAAGGATCCACCTTATTTCACTATCAGGCGGTGCCGCAGTCTTCTTCTTTTGTCTATATATATATATATATATATATATATATATATACTGTGTATATACTGTATATATGTATATATATATACTGAATATATTTATGTATATATACTGTATATATATATATATATATATATATATACATATATATATATATATATATATATATATATATATACTGTGTATATATATATATATATATATATATGTATATATATTGTGGTAAGGTGCAGGGTGCCGTCATGGATGGCAGGTACGTGTCACCGAGGTTCATAGCCTCGGTGAGGTAAGAGCCATTTTGTTGATGTCAGCAGCAGGTAGTGCTACTGACACAGTTGCTAGATAGCATGCCTGCAAAGCCGATATGGGCCGGCTCTTACCGGGAGCAGCTAAAGTGTAGGGTGGGTGGTTGCTCCCCACGACCCAGTCCTGGTTTTGGGCTGGGTTTAAAAACACAGCCAGCACCAGCAGCTGGGAGAGTGATTGTCCTGGAGCTGCTGGTAGTGCTGTGGAGTTCTCTGGGCTGGAAGCAGAAACCCAGCAAGAGGCGTGCAGTCGGCCTGGAAGCCTGAAGGTGGATTGTCCTGCGGCTGGGCTGACAGCCAGGTGTGAGCACGCACCTAAACCTCCCAGGTGATTGGAACCTGTATTGGACTTTTTGTTTTGCCTTACGTTTTCTGCTGTGTGTGAATTAACACTAAGTGACTGTTTGGAGTTTATTTTATGCAAGTGTGAATTAAACACTGTTTGCTGCACTTCCTGGACTCCCTTTTGCCTCTGTACTGCACCCGCACCGCTGTCTACCAGAGCGACTCCCCACATTTGGTGTCGGATGCGGGCATGCGCAGTGAGGCTGGCGTGAACGCCAAATTTTTTTTGTTTTGCTGAGCACAAGTGCATGGCATATATTAAACCGGCAAAGTTACAAGCAGGAATTTCTGGCAACATGGAGGCTGCTGTGAAAGCCCTCATGGAGGCTAACGTGCAGCAGCGGGAGACCAACCAGCTACTGTTACAGCACGTGATGGCTTTACAAGCTGCAGGAGCGTCCCACCACAACCATGATGCCCGGAAAGCGGTCCGTGCGGCAATCCCAAAGATGACCTCCCTCGGACGACGTGGAGACATATCTGGCGGTCTTTGAAAAAGTGGCCGTGAGGGAGAAGTTACCCCATGACCTGTGGGCTGAGGTGGTCGCTCCGTTCCTGGCATCCGGACCCCAACAGGTTTTCTTTGATTTAACGGATGACCAGGCTACTGATTACCCGACGGTGAAGGGGGAGATCCTAGCTAGACTGGGAGTAAATGTGTTGGTCCGGGCTCAGCGGGTCCACCAGTGGGACTTTAAAGCGGCTGAACCTGCCAGGCTGCAGTACTATGAGTTGCTGCACAGGTTGCAAAAATGGCTGCAGCCGGAGATTCTAAGTCCGACTGCTATGCTGGACCGTCTGCTGGCTGACATGTTCTGGAGGGCCTTGCCTTACCCCCTTCAGCACTGGATCGGCCAGGTATCACCCGCTAATGCCCTAGAAATGGTCGATCTGGTGGAGCGCTATGAGGCCACCAAAAACCTGCAAAGGGGTGTTGTTGGGAGGGGCCGGTCAAACCCGGAGGTCTCCCATCCAGTCCCGACGACTGATACCCGAGAAACCTGCTCGGGGTGTACCCCCTGTAGACCCGGCTCCGATTGTCTGCTGGCGGTGTCAGGAGCCTGGCCACGTAAGGGCTGACTGTCCACACGGGGAGAACCCATGGAGATTAATTATGGGTACCGGGCTTTAATGTATGCCCGGAGACTGTGTGCAACCGGCGCCCCGAGACAATAGACAATCGTCATCTGTGCCAGGTGCAAGTGGGTGATAACCTGGCAGTGGCGCTGCTGGAGTCAGGGATCCTAGTAACCCTGGTAAGTGCTGCCCTGGTACAGCCCTCCCAGTATACGGGCCGGAAAGTTGGTGTGGTGTGCATACATGGAGACTTAAAGGACTATCCCACTGCCGTAATGTCTCTGTCCACGGTGGCCGGCACATGGACTTGTGAATTGGCGGTCTCCACAAAGCTACCTTATGAACTAATAATTGGGAGAGACTTCCCTGGTTTTCCGTCACTATGGCATGAGATGAAAGTGACTAATAGCCATGAGACAGGGGTAACCCTAGCAGAGTGGCCTGGTTCCAGTGGGAGGCCAGAGCCCTGGGAGCCCGAGTCCGAAGGGCCTGCCGTAGGGGTGACCACCACTTCTGTGATAGAGGGGAGACACCCCACTGAGTGTAATGTTGGGAGACACGGAGGACTTGCCACCCAGGACCTGAGTTGGCAGACCTTCACGTCTCCGGAGACAATTTTGGGACCGCCCAACACCGGGACCAAACCTAACCAGGGCCTGGGAGAATGTGGTGGAAATTGATGGTAAACCCCAGAAACCAGGGGCTGAGTTAATATTTCCTAGCTTTGTTGTTCACCAAGTAATGTTATATCGGGTGAACCAAATCCGGAGTGAACCTGTTGAACAGTTGGTGGTGCCCACAGCGTATCGCAAGCTTGTCATGGAGCTTGCCCACCAACATGTTCTTGGGGGACACTTGGGGTGGCAGAAAACCCAGGACCGCATACTGCAGCGTTTTTATTGGCCAAGTGTGTTCAAGGAGGTAGAAAATTATTGTAAGTCCTGTCCAACCTGTCAGGTAAATAGCCCCCAGCCACATTTCCGTAGTCCTCTGGTACCTCTTCCAATTATTGAGGTACCGTTTGAGCGAATCGCTATGGATTTAATCGGGCCTGTACCAAAGTCTGCCAGGGGCCACCAACACATTCTGGTAGTTCTCGACTATGCCACTCGGTATCCGGAGGCGGTGCCTCTGCGACATACCTCAGCTAAGCTCATTGCCAAAGAGTTAATGGAAATGTTTTCCCGTGTGGGCCTGCCAAAAGAGGTTCCTGACAGACCAAGGGACCCCTTTTATGTCCAAAGTTATGAGGGAACTGTGTAAATTGTTGCGTATAAAGCAGTTACGGACGTCCGTTTACCATCCGCAAACAGACGGTCTTGTCGAAAGAGTTTAACCAAACTCTAAAAAATATGTTAAAAGGGTGGTGTCTAGAGATGGGAAGGACTGAGATCTGCTTCTGCCCTATCTCATGTTCGCAGTGCGAGAGGTGCCCCAGGCCTCTACTGGGTTCTCGCCCTTCGAAATGCTTTATGGCAGACACCCTCGGGGCCTGTTGGATATCGCCAAGGAAGCGTGGGAACAACAGCCTGTCCCCCACAAAAGTGTCATTGAGTATGTCACCCAGATGCAGGAACGGATGGAAAGGGTGTTGCCGCTGGTCCGGGAGCATATGGTGGCAGCGCAACAAGCCCAGAGTAGGGTGTATAATCGTCAGGCTCGGGTACGGGACTTCAGTCCGGGAGATCGGGTTTTGGTTCTGGTACCCACCCTTGACAGCAAGTTCCTAGCTAGGTGGCAGGGCCCCTATGAGGTGATCGAGAAGGTAGGGAAGTAAATTACAAGTTACACCAGCCAGGGCAGCGCAAGCCGAGAGCAGGTGTACCACGTGAATTTACTAAAGCCGTGGAAAGATAGGGACACGGCCGACGACAACAGCCCCCGGCCAGGGCTTCTAGGTGAAAGGGTCCAGCCCCACAGTTCGAGGCCTGTGAAGCAGTAACCACGGTAAAATTGCAGACAGCCTGTCTTCCAAACAAGTTCAGGAAGTCAGGGAGTTCATCAGTCGGAACACGGATGTGTTCTCGGACCTCCCTGGCCGCACGTCTCTCATCCAACATGATATCGTCACTGAGCCTCAGGCCAAGATCCGGTTAAAACCATACCGGGTACCTGAGGCTCGGCGACGAGGCCATCGCGGAGGAAGTGCAATTAATGTTGAAGCTCGATGTCATTGAGGAGTCGAAAAGTGAGTGGGCCAGTCCCATAGTCCTAATACCCAAGCCGGATGGGACGTTGCGGTTCTGCAACGATTTTCGCAAGTTAAATGAAGTGTCCAAGTTTGATGCGTATCCCATGCCCGGGTAGACGAGCTTGTTGAGAATTTAGGGCAAGCTCGTTATTTTCTGTGCTAGACCTCACTAAAGGGTACTGGCAGGTACCCTTAATGGAGTCGGCCAAGGAAAAACTGCATGGCGCCCCGCCACCTTCCAAAGGTTAATGGACATTGTGCTGCGACCTCATCGTCGGTGCGCCTCAGCCTACTTAGATGATGTAGTCATCCACAGCACCGACTGGGAAAGCCATTTGCCCAAGGTGCAGGCGGTAGTGGATGCCCTTAGGAAAGCTGGACTAACCGCTAATCCAAAAAAAGTGTGCGATTGGGTTAGAAGAGACCAAATATCTGGGGTATGTCATTGGGCGGGGAGTCATCAAACCTCAGGTAAATAAGGTAGAGGCAATACGGAGTTGGCCCCGACCGGTCACCACCAGGCAGGTAAAGTCGTTCCTGGGAATTGTAGGGTATTACATGAGGTTTGTGCCCCACTTTTGCCACTATAGCATCACCGTTGACAGAATTGTTAAAGGGCGTAAGTCAGTGACGGTCCGTTGGAATGAGCAAGCAGAAAAGGCTTTCTCCGCCTTGAAATCGGCCCTGTGTGGGTCCCCGGTTTTGGTGACACCCGATTTTCAAGAGGGAGTTCATAGTCCAGACCGACGCCTCTGAGGTTGGCCTTGGTGCTGTACTATCGCAGGAAGTCAAGGGGGAGGAGCATCCCGTTGTCTTCCTCAGCCGTAAACTCATCCCAGCCGAGACCAGGTACAGCATAGTGGAGAGAGTGCCTGGCCATCAAGTGGGCACTCGAGGCCCTCCGTTATTATCTGTTGGGCAGAAGCTTCCGCCTGGTGACCGACCACTCCCCACTAAAGTGGATGAGCCAGGCCAAAGAGAGGAATGCTCGGGTCACCAGGTGGTTTCTGTCTCTACAGAATTACAAATTTACGGTGGAGCACAGAGCAGGCCGTTTGTTGAGGAATGCGGACGCCCTCTCCCGGGTACACTGTTTTTCGTGTGTCCACCCCCTCAGGGTTGAACAAAGGGGGGGGGGGGTATGTGGTAAGGTGCAGGGTGCCGTCATGGATGGCAGGTACGTGTCACCGAGGTTCATAGCCTCGGTGAGGTAAGAGCCATTTTGTTGATGTCAGCAGCAGGTAGTGCTACTGACACAGTTGCTAGATAGCATGGCTGCAAAGCCGATCCGGGCCGGCTCTTACCGGGAGCAGCTAAAGTGTAGGTTGGGTGGTTGCTCCCCACGACCCAGTCCTGGTTTTGGGCTGGGTTTAAAAACACAGCCAGCACCAGCAGCTGGGAGAGTGATTGTTCTGGAGCTGCTGGTAGTGCTGTGGAAGCAGAAGCCCAGCAAAGAGGCGTGCAGTCGGCCTGGAAGCCTGAAGGTGGATTGTCCTGCGGCTGGGCTGACAGCCAGGTGCGAACACGCACCTAAACCTCCCAGGTGATTGGAACCTGTATTGGACTTTTTGTTTTGCCTTACGTTTTCTGCTGTGTGTGAATTAACACTAAGTGACTGTTTGGAGTTTATTTTATGCAAGTGTGAATTAAACACTGTTTGCTGTACTTCCTGGACTCCCTTTTGCCTCTGTACTGCACCCGCACCGCTGTCTACCAGAGCGACTCCCCACAATATATATTTATACACTGTGTGTATATATATATATATATATATAAAGGGATCGCTCTCTCTCAGGGGGTCGCAATCACAGACTTCTCCTCTGACAATGGGGTTCAAGTCCAAAAGGTGCTTTATTTTGTCATTTCAGCACCATCACACACATAAACATCAAAAATAAACACCTGCCTGTGGGCTCTACCTAATACACGTGTTGTCTCTACCTTACCTATAGAGTGCCGTTCACACACAGGATTAGACCTGGCTTCCTCAGCAATATACGGTCCAGCAGCCCCAGGCTGTGACCACACCAGCACTCTTGGGGAGATGGTCCAGAAGTCTCCCAAATCTGACCGTGGCGACCCTCTCTTCCGCAGGTGTTGCTGAGACCCCAAACTTCAGGCTTTACAAAGCCTTGTGGCCCCTCAGCCCTCCTGGCTGAGACCACCAGAGTCTCTTAGGCTTCCTTCCTTTCTCCCTCTAAGTCATACACAGAGGGTTGTTTTATCCCTCCTGATTACAGCAGCAGGCCTAACCTGCGATCACCTCTGGCAAAAGACAATACATGTAGTGGAAGGGTGTGGACTGGCAGATCCCACTACCAAACCTATCCCCGAGTCCACATGAAATCCAGCCCAGAACAACATCTAGACAAAACTGTCTCAGCAAACTACACTTTGCTGAAACCACTGCACCTTTCTGATTTCAATTATCTCCCCAGCTGAGGTATCTGGGTGGGGCATACATTCCTCCCAGCACTTATACTGTACACATTACCACAATATATATACTATATATATATATATATATATATATATATATAAAACCAGGCAAAGTCTCAGTGCGATATGACAGGCCTAGAGGGAACAAAACATTAAGAGGGAGGTGGAGGCAGCCCCTATCCTTTTACACAACAATATTACAACTTGCATGATTCATAAACAAATAATCCATTATTCTGCACATAATCAATACATGAAGTATTTAGAACACATCACCCAACTTTCATCACTTCATGAGCTGAGCGCTAAACTCAGCTTACCAAAAATACCAATGTGTTCACTTGATATTTGGTTCACATGATATTTGGCTATATAAATGTAACAGTTGCTTGAGAAAGGCTCTAATGTTCAGCACAATCATTGCTACCATTTATGGGTAAATTAAAAAAACTTACTTTTGTATTTTGGAGAGTGCTGCCCATTTTTTCATTTTTGTAACTATTTTTGAATTCTTGTGTCAAGGGGCTTGTACCTAGTGTGTTTATTGTAATTTATTTTATTCTATTACATTTTGTGTAATTTTGTAATTGCTGTTATCCCATATAGTACATTATACAAGGGGAAAAATACCATTGGGGTTTTTAGTCAGAGAACATCCTTTCTTTTATACAGCATTTCCTGGTTTCAAGACCTGACAAAAGGCAATCTGGAATAAAAACTGAAATAAAACATTTTTCAAATAATAAGGAGTATCCTCATGCACTATTAAGGCACATTCACATCATTACTAGTTATTTTCGTTAATCTGCTGCATTAGAGGAGTATAATGGAAATTAAGTGCGTGCTGTATCTGGTACAACTGACACAAACATTGCCAAACATACCCCTTTGACTATAATTGGGTCCATTGGGTGCCTTCTTTTTTAGCTGAAAAAAGTCCTGCATGCAGGACTTCATTTGTCTTCAGTTTTTTGTGGAATCTGGATCAAAAGGTCTCCGAATGGGACCTTCAACGAAAGATGTCAACATGCCCTTAGGATGCTGAAGGCCTATCCCTAGAAATATGTGTGTGTGGGGGTCCAATTCTGAACTTTTCTGTGGGTCCCCATGATTTGTGTATGCCCCTGGTAGCCAAGCACAAATGAAAAGAAAAACAAGCGGTTTGTTATTTGTTGAAAGAACAGAATATATAAACCAAATAGTAGATACATTGGAAGGCTAAAAGTGGTTAGCAGATTGGCTGTGTAGTTGCACACCCACACATACTACTTCTTATCTATTATCAATGCCAAAGTTCATACAACTTGAAACTTTAGCAGAAGCAAATTATGGCTACAGTATACTTTAACCCTTTCAGGACACAGTCATTTTTCACCTTCATGACACGGTCAAATTTTCAATAAAACATACCTCAATATTTATTCCCTTGATTCAGCATTATACAGGAACATCCCTATATGTGGTTTGTAAACTTCTATATGAGCACACCGTAGGACTCAGAATGGAAGAAGCACCATATGCTTTTGAGAGCAGGTTTTTCTGGAATGGTTTTCAGATCTCATGTCGCATTTGAAGAGACCCCGAGGTACCCCTGCAGTAGAAACCCCAAAAAGTGATCCCATTTTGGAAGCTACACCCCTCAATTAATTTTTCAAGGGGTGTAGTGAGCACTTGATCTAACAGGCGTTTAATAGAATTTAGAAACACTTGGTTGTGAATATGAAATATTACATTTTTACATAAAAATGTCAATTTTTAAGGGTTACAGGAGAAAAAGGACCCCACAATTTGTTACCACATTTCTTCCTGGGTCGTTAACTGCTGTATGGGCACACTGTAGGGTTCAAAAGTGAGAGAGCACCATGTGCATTAGAGGCCTGGGTTGGCAGACAACCGCAGAGCCACTGAGGTGAAATTTAAAAAAAGAAACCCTCAAGAAGTTAACCCATTTTTGAAACCACACCCCTCACAGTATGTACCAAGGAGTTTAGTAAACATTTTGACACAACAGGTGTTTTGCAAAAATGAATTCACAGCAGATGGTGTAAAGTGAAAATTGCAATTTTTCCACAGATTTGCTATTTCAGTGCCTAATTGTATTGTAAGGGTATTTTTAACTGATTGGTTCTCCCCTTTAATTCTGTTTAATAGTCTGTTTAATAGTTTATAAGTTTCCCTTTTAATAAAGTGGGTTAGAGATAGTACCCATCCCCTATTGTGCTGATAAGACCACATTCCTAAGTGATCGCAGAGACATGCGTCATGCACACTGGAGGAAAGGCTAACAGGCTTATACTCTGTGGCACACATTTTCTCAGGAGACTTCGCCAGGCCCTGCATTCTAGGTAGGATGTGAGTATGATTGCCCTATCTCTCTTGTACACCCTGAGGTGTCGGTCATGTGTTATAACAGGGTAGACAGCCATGGGTTATAGCATGATTGACAGAGTCTCCACCCTATTTAGGCTAGTGATGTTTATTTACTTAATCACTTAGTAAATATATTTATTCATGTAGCCTGCGTAGCTTATTCATTCTCAAATCTTTCAAATTCACTTTACATTACACCAATATTGTAACGGTCGCGTACACAAACACAGGGGGGAGAGAAGTGACCACTGCGCTCAACCCTCGCCCCTAACCCTGCCTACTTGCCTCACAAGTCCTAATGACAGGGGACAACTGGATGGCAGTCCCTAACTTGGTGTAAGTGCAGGGAAGACGGACAAGACACAAAACAGAAGGTGAATGGACTGAGTCAAATACCAGGAGAGCAACAAAGTACAAATGGAGCAAGCAGAGGATCGTCAGGAGAAGCCGGAGTCTGAATACCAGGAGAGTCACGAAGTACAAATTGAGTCAGCAGAGGATCGTCAGGAAAAAGCCGGGGTCAGAATACCAAGAGAGCAGCGAAATACACAAGGAGCAGGCAGAGGATTGTTGGATAACAGCAGGAAGTAACACGTCAGGTCAAACAAAACAGCAGGTGGAACCTAAATAACTGGCAACCTTTGGCCAGCAGGATGCCTGTTTAAATACTGACTAGCAGAGGTCATGTGACGTGGTCAGCGGCACATGACTGACCCTGCAGCACACAGCTGGGAACCGAGTGCCCAGCTCGGTGCTCAGACTTATCCTGGTTGCTGGGGGAACCGAGGACGCCGGCCACACAACTCTCCTTAGCCCCCTATCACCAAGGAGACGTGGGCGCTGCACGCGCCCTCGCTCCAGCACAGAGGAGGAGCACCGGTGGCGCTGAGGAGAGAGGCGGATCATCGGTGCCCCGTGACAGTACCCTGCCCCCTACGCGGGCCACCGTACCCAAGACTTCAGGCGACAGCTTCTCAGGATGATCAACATGAAATTTTTAACCAGTCCAGGGGCATGAACCTCCCTAGCTGTTACCCAAGATCTTTCTTCTGGTCCATAGCCCTTCCAGTGCACCAGGTACTGTAAAGAATTACTCACTCTCCTCACATTCACAATCTTAGACACCACATACTCCACAGAATCATTAACAAGAACCGGCAGAGGCGCGGCTTGCGATGGTACGACAGGTTCAATATATTTTTAAAGTAGACCTGAAAGTTCACCCCGAAGAACGTCTCCTATTGGCCTTGATTCTCTGAGTATTCTGAGCTTTTTCTAGGTTCGATTGAACCCGAGCCCAAACTGTGCACAGTTCAGAGGAGACTTCATCCGCCTTAGGGTTAGACGAGGAGACGGATGACCCGGAATGAAAACGAGGATGGAAACCATAGTTAGAAAAGAATGGGGAGACACCAGCAGAAAAATTAACACGGTTATTCAGAGCAAATTCGGCCAACGTAAGGTATTTAACCCATAATGGCTGGTCTTCAGCAACATATTACCTGAGAAATTGTTCCACAGACTGATTGAGGCGTTCCGTCTGCCCATTACTCTCAGGGTGATAGGTGGATGAAATAGACAATGAAATCTGACATTTCTGACAGAAAGCCCTCCAAAACTTGGACACAAACTGCACACCTCTGTCAGAAACAATATTCTCAGGAATGTCATGTAAACATACAATCTGCTTCACAAATATAGATGAACAAAATATAAAAAGGTGAAAAAAGAGGTTAAGGAGTTTCTGTCGGAGCAGAAATAACTTAGGACGATGGGCGCCAGAGGGCGGAGTGTAGGAATGTGAGGAAAAAATAGGATGATTGATAAGCTAAAAAATTAGGAGATATAATAACTCAAATATATGAAAATAATATATGTGACGTAGACATACAACGTGATACAGACATAGGAAAAAAGGCAGCACAGGTGTTTTGGGGGATTAGACGGGATCTATCCCCTATAGTAGATGAGACGGAAAGGGAGGGTGACCATAAACCACAGGGATCTGTGCAAGGTCACCAAAAATGAACACCAATGGAGGCGCCTGTTTTCAAAGAACAGAAACGGTCTGTTTCGTGTTAGATAGGAGAAGTATTATTAATGATGATAAAAATATATATGTATATATAGAGAGCAACGTAGTAAAATTGCTCTAGATAAAAGAGCAAAGAGGAAAGACCCGGGTGAGCGGTCAGCGATCTGTGGATCGGGATGTAAGATCTCTACAATGGTGACTCCTACTCACTTCACGAGGGGGTGGACACAGGATAAAGCTCAAGACACCTGTGTCTTAACCCCCCTGGCCAGGGTCGCTTGTAGACAGTATCCAAATAACGGCAGCCAATGAGGCGTCTGGTCAAAGGGAAATTTATTGGAATAGACACTGGCCCAACGCGTTTCGGAGGTTAATAAGCCTCCTTCATCAGGGGTCTCATAAAAAAGGAATATAAAAATATATCTAATATAACATAATATATACAAATGAATAAATCAATAAATACATAGGTACATAATAATAATAATGATAATAAAAATAATAAAAGTATGGTAAGTTGGATATTGATACTGTCACAGATCTATCAATTGTAGTACACATATATAGTATCCATTAAAAAAGTAAGAATGATATACAGCAATAAGGTGGCGCTGACAATGATAATAAAATCGAATTGGATAATAGCAAAAATAGTCCTAATAAAAAACAACACAGTGTAGGTTGTATGTCTACCATATGGGTGTGCTCATTATATTATTATTATCCATTGGATTTATTTATGAGGGTGGCTTGTTGTGTTATATGATGATAGATTTATTATTTAGTTTTATTGATGATGATGGTGGGGTTCATTAAATGACTGTTTCCCACATCTACTAGGGCCCAAGGGAGAATGTAGCAGCAAGCAATTAAAATAGGCAGCAAACAATTGGAATAGCAGGGGGTACACTGGGAGCAATATCTGTCGAAAATGAGTAAGGGAGACCATATCTCTAGAATGGTTTGAGGAGTTGGTGAGATGGCCGTTTTAGGTGTCATACCTTAGAGGTCTCTTGCGGTCTTCTAAAGTTCTTTTGGAGAAATTCTCTCCTGTATCAAAGCCTCACTCCGGTGTTAACTTATATCCGAAGGTGCACGTGGAAGGAAGGGAGGCGCGCAGTGGAGAGCGGGCAACCGGAGATGCGGCAAGCGCAAGACCGGAAGTACGTCATGCGTTCCAAAGTGGAGCGCACCATCAGAGGTATGCTGGGTATGCGTTCCACAGTGGAACGCATAGATAAGAGGGAAGAAGGAGCGGCCGGAGGCAGAAAACTAACATATAAGAAAGGTCTCAATATGTATTGATCTTGATACAATATTAAAATGAGATCAAAGGAGCTAGTAATAATGCCAATATAGAATAGACTATGATGGGCATGGTGACGCATATCGGGATTTGCGTAGGTAAAATGTGATGACATGGAAGAGAAAAAGGAAGGAAGGTGTAAAGAAGGATAGGGTCTAAAAATGAAAAAAAAAAAAAGGAATATAAAAAGGTGTGGGATTGAAGAGATTTTGGTGTGTCTATAGGTATATAAGACTCTATGTTCTTTCAATAGAGCACTGTAGTTAGTCACACCGACACGGAAGGTTTTAATAGTTGTTATGTTCAAGGGATTCGTTTAAGCCAAAAGGTATTAAAGTGTGGAGACTAAAGATCCAAAACATCTCTCGTCTACAGAGTGATTGGTATGAGTGTGTGTCAGTTTCAATTGGGGTGACACGTAAGCATCGTGGGGTCGCCATCATGGATGGTGGCGAAGTGTCTGGACACACTGTGGGTGAGCACTTTCCTAGTGATGTTAGAACGATGCTCGTTCATCCTCTCACGGAGCGACTGTGTGGTGCGTCCCACATATAGTAGTGGACAAGAACACCGTAGGAGGTAGACAACATTGGTGGTGCTGCAACTAAGTTGTTGTTTGAGTGGGTGGAAGTCCCCATTAGATGGATTAACTAGTTCTGTGATCCCTTCGGTGATCATGTTGCAACATTTGCATCTATTTTGTTGCATTTTCTGATGCCAGGGCGTTCATTTGTGTTGATTTTTTTGGTTTTCTTAGGAGTTAGTTTGGGGCAGGAGGAGCTAGTATATTCTTAAGGGTTTTTGCTCTACGAAATATTAGAGTGGGAACAGGGCCAATATGTTGTTTGAGTAAAGGGTCATTTAGAAGAATATTCCAGTTCTTAGTCAAGATTTTACGGATGATATTGTGATGTGAGCTGAATCTAGTGATCATGCTAATTTGAAAAGGGAGCTGTTGGGACCAAGAGTTTCCTTGCAAACTGGTTTTAAACTCTCCTCCTGGGATATTAGGGAGATACATTTGATTGATTTGTCTAATAGTCTCTTGGGGTAGCCTTTTGTACAAATCTATCCTTCAAAGATTTCAATTGGGTTTTAAGTGTATGGTTATTGGAACAATTTCTCCTGATCCTCTTGAACTGGCTGTAAGGTATATTCCTAACCCATTTGGAATGGTGGCAACTGGTATAATTTAAATAGCTATTGGCATCGACAGTTTTAAAGTGGATTTGGGTGACAATCTTCATATTTTCAACGGTAAGTAGTAGGTCAAGGAAGACTATGGATGTTTTATTGTGTTCTAAGGTGAAGGTTAGATTCCAGTTATTTTTATTGAGATCTTGTATGTATGTGAAAAGAAGGTTGGTTTCTCCTTGCCAGATGAAAATGATGTCATCTATAAATCTTCTATAAAATCTGATGTTGGGGTGGGTAAGCAGTCCTGATTGTTCCTCAAAGGCCCCCATAAAGAGGTTTGCATAAGATGGTGCGAACTTGGTGCCCATCGCTGTGCCCTGGGTTTGTAGGTAAAAGTTATTGTTAAAGGTGAAATAATTATGTTTTAATGTATGTTCTATAGCCCTTAGGATAAACTCTTTTTGTATATCGGGCATTAGGGGATCCTGGGATAATGTGTGACTGATAGCTGAAATACCTAAGTCATGTCGAATGTTAGTATAAAGTGCCGATACATCCAGAGTGACCCAAAGGTAATCATCCTGCCAATTGAATGGTTGTAAAGAAGTGATGAGATCTGCGGTGTCTCTGATGTATGATGGAAGTGATGTGACGTGTTTCTGTAGAAAATAATCAATGTAAGCAGAGAGGTTGCTTGTTAAGCAGTCAACTCCCGAGATGATCGGTTGTCCGGGGGTTAGTTAAGGTTTTATGGATCTTGGGTAAGAAGTAGAACTTGGGGATGGAAGGGTGGGGGTTTGAAGGAAAGTCCTTAGTTTTTTATCTAGGATACCGTTTGTGAAGCCGAAATCAACAAGGTCATATAGTGATTTTTTGAATATTTTTGTAGGATCATCCTTTAAGTGCCTGTAGAAATTAGGAGTCTGAGAGTATACGCAAGGATTCTTGAATGTAATAGTCGGTGTCCATGATGACAATGCCCCGCCTTTGTCTGCATTTTTGATAACAATTCGATCATTTCTCAATAGTGTTTTAAGGGCTGTTTTTTCTTTATAGTTGAGATTGCTTTTGGTTGGCTTGTGTTTACGGGTAGCACTGAGGGCGATTTTCAAATCTCTCATTGTCATATCGTAGAAGTATTCGATGAACGAGCCTCTACTATCCAGAGGATAGAAGGACGATTTATTTTTAAGGTTACAGGGGATGGGAGTGGGAGCTGAGGAAGGAGCTTGAGACTGATCGGGTACGACGGATTATTCGATGTCAGAGCTTTACCGGCAAAGTGTCTTTTGAGTGTGAGTTTCCTAACAAGTTGGTTAAGATCTACAAAGATTTCAAACAGATCAGATTTTTCTGTAGGGCAAAATGAAAGGCCTTTCTTAAGTAAGGATATTTCATCTCTGTGTAGTACGTATTTGGATAAGTTAAAAATGCCGTAGTTATTCTCTGTTTGGGGTTCAGTATTGGCTATTTGCCTTTTGGCTTTTTTGAGGGACTGTCTGTATTTTTCCACCTCTTTTCCCTCTCCGTCTGATATGTGTCTTTTGCGGGATGTGGTCAGCGGAGGGAAAAATTTGGTGATCTTGGTCAGGTGGGTTCTGGTGGAAGGTAGGCTCATGTGTGGCACAAAGGGAGTAAGACTGAGAGTGGTGGTTAGATTCACTCGTTCTGGAGGGTGTGGGGATTTTGTTTTTGCTTTCTGAGCTGTTATCGAAATGTGTCCTAAAAAACTATCACTAATAGTTATGGGTAAGGGAATGAAATGATCAGAATTTGTGGGAGACACAGAATGTGTAGAGATGTCAAGAAGGGATGGAGACAATTCTGGATTGTTTAAAAGGGCAATAGGGGCCTGAATCTCTAGAGTGAACGGAGGGGCGTTATGGATCGAATTTGTCTCAAATTTGGCCGTGGGAGATAGATCGCTGGGATACTTATAGGAGGTTAAAAGGTTAGCTGATGGGGTGTGATAAGTGGATAGGTTTAGGGATGGTGAGTGTTCGGTCCCAGATGGAGCAGTGATGGTTTTGGATAGATCGGTGGGTTTTATTCGGGGATGGATAGCCCCCATGTTCACAGTCATACTTAAAAGGGATGGAATAAGGGGCCTTATTCGTCTCTCGGGTTCCTAGGGTAGATCCTTTTGGGTCTCTTGGGTCCCTGGGGTGGATCCCTGGGGTGGAAATGTTTCGACGGTGCTCTAATATATGGGCGAGTTGGAGTGCTAGTAGAAGACTGGACAGAGACTCTTGTTCGGTTGCTATTATAAATGGTGCGGCCCTTGATTACGGATTCTGCATAGATGGTGGGTTTGTGGTATGGTATATGGGTATTCTTGATAGGTAGCTCTAGTAGACTCGGTAGGGATGATCGGGGAGGTGGGGGGACTGGGATGGGTCTAAAAGATTTGTGTTTTCTGTCCCATGTGCGTATTTTATGGTTGTTATAATCCGAGAGATCCCTGAATAATTTGGAGCACTTTGCTCTGACTTCTTGGTATTCGAATACCTTGAGAGTGTCTCTTTTCCCAGATAGGGGTGGATAGAGGTCTGGATTGTGTGTGAAGCCATGCAGGTGGTTTTTTAGTGTAAGGATAAGGTTACTGCACAGTTGTTTTCTTTTAGTGATTAGGGCTCTCATGTAATCCCTAGAGCATCTGTCACTAATGTTCAGCCAATGGGTTTTAAATGTATCGTCTTGTGGGAACGTGGGTTTAAAAGGTATTCGTAAACCCCTAGGTATGATGTCCATTACTAGATATAGAGATAGAAAGAACCAATCAATCTCATGATGGAGAAACTCTTTGACAAGTTCGATGATGTTGACTTCAGAATCACAGATCGTCCCTAAATTTCTCGATTGGGGTACCGTAATCCAGGATCCTTCTGCAGTCTTAGCTGGGTATGGTCGTTCAAATGTGGACAGTAGTGGTTGTAGTTCTCGTTTGAGTCTGTTGAAGAGGTCCGGGATATCTTGTTCGATAAAGTTCCACCCTGAGTCAGCCGTCCGACCTCTGATCGATGGGGGGGAGGGCCCCCGTCGATCCATGAATGAACAAAATATAAAAAAGGTGAAAAAAAGAGGTTAAGGAGTTTCTGTCGGAGCAGAAATAACTTAGGACGATGGGCGCCAGAGGGCGGAGTGTAGGAATGTGAGGAAAAAATAGGATGATTGATAAGCTAAAAAATTAGGAGATATAATAACTCAAATATATGAAAATAATATATGTGACGTAGACATACAACGTGATACAGACATAGGAAAAAAGGCAGCACAGGTGTTTTGGGGGATTAGACGGGATCTATCCCCTATAGTAGATGAGACGGAAAGGGAGGGTGACCATAAACCACAGGGATCTGTGCAAGGTCACCAAAAAATGAACACCAATGGAGGCGCCTGTTTTCAAAGAACAGAAACGGTCTGTTTCGTGTTAGATAGGAGAAGTATTATTAATGATGATAAAAATATATATGTATATATAGAGAGCAACGTAGTAAAATTGCTCTAGATAAAAGAGCAAAGAGGAAAGACCCGGGTGAGCGGTCAGCGATCTGTGGATCGGGATGTAAGATATGGTCTCCCTTACTCATTTTCGACAGATATTGCTCCCAGTGTACCCCCCTGCTATTCCAATTGTTTGCTGCCTATTTTAATTGCTTGCTGCTACATTCTCCCTTGGGCCCTAGTAGATGTGGGAAACAGTCATTTAATGAACCCCACCATCATCATCAATAAAACTAAATAATAAATCTATCATCATATAACAGAACAAGCCACCCTCATAAATAAATCCAATGGATAATAATAATATAATGAGCACACCCATATGGTAGACATACAACCTACACTGTGTTGTTTTTTATTAGGACCATTTTTTGCTATTATCCAATTCGATTTTATTATCATTGTCAGCGCCACCTTATTGCTGTATATCATTCTTACTTTTTTAATGGATACTATATATGTGTACTACAATTGATAGATCTGTGACAGTATCAATATCCAACTTACCATACTTTTATTATTTTTATTATCATTATTATTATTATGTACCTATGTATTAGATATATTTTTATATTCCTTTTTTTATGAGACCCCTGATGAAGGAGGCTTATTAACCTCCGAAACGCGTTGGGCCAGTGTCTATTCCAATAAATTTCCCTTTGACCAGACGCCTCATTGGCTGCCGTTATTTGGATACTGTCTACAAGCGACCCTGGCCAGGGGGGTTAAGACACAGGTGTCTTGAGCTTTATCCTGTGTCCACCCCCCTCGCGAAGTGAGTAGGAGTCACCATTGTAGAGATCTTACATCCCGATCCACAGATCGCTGACCGCTCACCCGGGTCTTTCCTCTTTGCTCTTTTATCTAGAGCAATTTTACTACGTTGCTCTCTATATATACATATATATTTTTATCATCATTAATAATTCTTCTCCTATCTAACACGAAACAGACCGTTTCTGTTCTTTGAAAACAGGCGCCTCCATTGGTGTTCATTTTTTTGGTGACCTTGCACAGATCCCTGTGGTTTATGGTCACCCTCCCTTTCCGTCTCACAAATATAGATGCCAGGGTCTTAGCATTCGGAAGTTTAGACAGGGGAATAAAATGAACCATTTTGCTGAACCTATCGACCACTACCCAAACCCCAGTCTTGCCCTTCGCAGGCGGCAGATCAGTGATAAAGTCCATCAAGATATGAGACTAGGGTCTACTGGGAATGGGTTTGGGTCACAGGTCACCAGCAGGGCGAGTCCTAGGGGTCTTAGACCTACCAGAAACCTGGCAGGCCGACACATAGGACTTGACATCCTTCGTTAGAGTGGGCCACCAATATGATCTAGAAACCAGCTCCTTAGTGCCCTCAATACCTGGATGTCCACACAAAACAGAATCATGTCACTCCCCCAACAGTCGGAGACTAAACTGTACAGGGAAAAACAACTTATCTGTTGGAGTGGGTGCCGGGGTTGTCGCGGATATAAAGCGCAAAAATGCTTTATATACAAAAAGAAACAAAAGAAAGGATCAAAGTAAAAAATATCAAAGTTATTGATCCTATTGAGGAGAGGGCGACATAATAACCTCTCAGCTCGTTGACGAGAACCTTAATTATTTTGTGCAACTAGAAAGTAAATGAGGTATCATCATCTATGCAAAAATATACGTGAGTTTATTATACATAAGTGCTAAATACAAAATCGATGATACAACCTGTACAATGATAGATAATGAAATATAATACCACTATCTTCAATCAATACTGAATATCGCCAATCAATGCAATGATATGCAACAATCCAAATTAAAGAAGAGTACCCCTTTCTATCACCTTTTAACCAATTGAGGTATATGGCGGCACTACAAATTTACCAGCTCGGTATCAGGCTAGGGAATAACAAAGTTCCCAAGGACTAAGTACCAATGTCTGATGCTCAATTAGCAATATGCATCTTTGCTAAGGGAATGATCAGGAGCCTTATCAATTACAGATGCACAAATGGGGACCTTCGATTATATACCGGGCTGAGTAACTTATCAATACCGCAAGCAATAAGCAAGATATACGTTACCAAGGGTCAAAAGGTGAGTAGGGCTCCGGAGGGACGGTCAGCTCTCCTGAGGGTTCCCCGTGATCCAGGATAAAACCCACGTGTCTGTTTAATCTTTTGTTTGTAGTCTTTTTTTTCTTTCTCCTAGAATCCCTCTCTCATCCCGTCTATGATTAATATTCACAGACTCATCAAAAGCATACACCCCTTTAGATAACGGTCTTCCAATCAAACCAGAGGGTGTGCACATATGGTAATAGTACTGTGAGATCATACATTACCCAAAATATTTTGTGGTGAACTTGTTATGTTACCTGCCGATACCTAGACGGCAATGTTGTATAAGCTATAAATGTGAAGCTTTTAGGAGTTAAATTTATATAATGTGACTTCATGTTAAGTGGTAGACATCCACCACCTGGGACATACATCAAAAAGGAGGCATACCCCTGACATTTGAAGCAATTAAAACCTAGATTCCCAGAAACTGTTCTCATGTCATAAAGTTAAAATGTAGACAACAAATGTGTGGGTTTTGATTTCACAGGTGCCTTATCATATGAAAATAACACAACTTTTCTGAGCAGAAATCCAACTGAGCATGCTTTCCCACATACCTTAGGAATACACGCTTCTGGTGATACACACACAGGATATATATACGTTAGTATATGATTAGAACATGTGACTAAATAAAACCAATATGTGAAACATAAAACAACACATATGTGATCTATCGATTAACTTGTGTCAAAACTAAATATGATCCACTATATGAACAAACAGACATTATATGTTTGTCTCATTAATACATCTCATTATGAAAAATGCCAGACGAGAGCCAGGAAGAACCTTATCTCCGCTTATAGCCTAGTGATGAGGTAAAAGTACTCCCTTAGATAGGCCCACATCTGCCAGGAAGAACCTTTCCTTGAACCCATTTTTCTCTTTTACAATGAAGGTTCATACAGGAGGGTGAATATAAGTACAACATGGCTGCTTATAGGCCATGAATACATGTTATAACACTAATAAATGTATAAATGTTTATATACTTATGAAAAGGCATGACAGGGTGTTGTTCAGCCTTAATGAGAGCCGTGATATCCTGGAACAAGGCTGCTAAGAAGATATTAGCTGGTAGAAAGGGTTCTGGTGGTGCATCCATAGGCTGAAACGCACAGAAGCTCTGAGACAATGCGTCAGCCTTCACATTCCTAATTCCTGGCCTGAAAGTGATGGAGAAATTAAAACGCGTAAAAACAATGCCCATCTGGCTTGACGGGGATTTAACCTCTTAGCAGACTCGAGAAACATTAGGTTCTTATGAGCAGTGGCAACAGTGACACAATGTTTTGCCCCTTCAAGAAAATGTTTCCACTCCTCAAACGCCCATTTAATGGCCAGCAATCCACGATTCCCTATGTCATAGTTTCTCTCGGTGGGGGAAATTTTCTGGAAAAGAAAGCGCAAGGCCTCCGGTTCATAAGGCTAGAGGGACCCTGTGAAAGGACCGCCCTGCCCTGTCCTCAAAAGCATCCACCTCCACAATTAAAGGTCTCTCCTGATCTGGCTGAATGAGAATGGGAGTGCTACTGAATGCCTTCTTTAGGGTTTCAAATGAAGTTAAGGCCTCAGTAGACCCATTTTCCAGATCCGCCCCTCTTTAGTGAGGTCGGTCAATAGTCTAGCAATTACCGAAAAAATTACGGTAGTAATTAGCGAACCCTTGGAAACGTTGTAAGGCCTTTTAAAGATGATGGTCTTACCCATCCTTCAATCGCTAGTACCTTGCTGGGATCCATTTTGAAGGCGTGAGGAGTCAGAACATCACCAATAAAAAGTATCTCCTGTACCACAAAGACACACTTCTCTCGATTGAAGATAACTGATTCTTTCTTTAAACTACACTACACTACACTAGTTAAACTACACTAGTTTAACATGAAACACATGAGATTCAAAATTAGGAGAAAAATCAAACTGTCGTCAAGGTAGACAATGACAAATTTTCCCAAGAACTCTCTGAGGATATCGTTAATGAAGTTTTGGAACACAGCTGGGGCATTGCTGAGTCCAAAAGGCATGACCAGATATTCAAAGTGTCATGCCGGAGTATTGAACGCTGTCTTCCATTTGTCTCCTCCTTGATTCGGATTAAGTTATATGGCCCCTTCAGATCAATCTTAGAGAACCAGGCCGCCCCTAGTACCTGGTTAATCTCTTTAGGACACAGGGTGTACATGTACGCCCTTGTGTCCTGGTACTTAAGGACCAGGGGCGTACATGTACACCCTGTGAAGTTCCGATCACCGCTGCGCACGTGGCGGTTATCGGAACACGGTGTCTGCTAAAATCATTTAGCAGGCACCTTGGCACATTGCTGACCCCCTGCTATAAACTGCTGACATCTGTGCCGTACAGATGTCAGCAGTTTAACCCCTTCCATACCACGGTCCATACGGACCGCGATATGGAAGGAGTTAACAGGGAGCTCCCTCCCTCTCCCATCGGGGGGCTGCTGTGCCTTTGCAGCCCCCGGACAGGATGGGATCGCAGAGGAAGGGAGCACCCCTCCCTCCCCATCACCCGCTGCTCTGTTCTGGCAGCTGGTGATGGTTACCATGGGAACAGGATGCTTTCAGAAGAGTCCTGCCTCTCCATGGTGCTGAAAGCCTAAGCAGACTTGTGCTAAAGGCACAAGTCTGCTTAGACTATGTAAAGTAAAAAATAAATACAGTACAGTATACTGTACTATATTATATAGACACCAGATTCACTGGATCTACAAGAACCAAGTGGGTCTGGGTCAAAAAAAATGTAAAAAAAAAAAAAAAATACATATCACTGAAAAAAATGTAAAAAATAACATACACTAAACATATTAGGTATCGCCGCGTCCGTAAAAATCTTCTCTATAAAAATATCACATGACCTAACCCCTCACGCAAACACCGTAAAAACCCCCAAAAAGATTGGTGTAAAAAAGCAATTTTTTGTCACCTTGCATCACAAAAAGTGTAATACCAAGTAATCAAAAAGGCGTATGCATCCCAAAAAGTACCAATAAAACCGACATCTCATCCCGCAAAAATGAGCCCTTACATAGGACAATCGCCAAAAATAAATAAAAAAATATGGCTCTCAGACTATAGAGACATTACAACATTATTTTTTTTTCTATTATTGTGTTAAAGTAAAAAAAATTATACATATCAGGTATTGCTGGTCCGTAAAAACCTTCTCTATAAAAATATCACATGGTCTAACCCCTCAGGTAAATACCGTTAAAAATTAAAATAAAAACAATGTAAAAAAAAACATTTTTGTCACCTCATATCTCAAAAACTGTAATAGCAAGCGATCAAAAAGTTATATGCACCCAAAAATAGTGCCATCATCTGATCCCGCAAAAAATAATACCCCACATAGGACAATCGCCCAAAAAAATAAAAAAATAAGGCTCTTAGACTATGGAGACATTAAAACATGATTTTTTTGTTTCAAAAATGATATTATTGTGTAAAACTTAAATAAATAAAAGAAAAGTATATATATTAGGTATCGCCGCGTCCGTAACAACCTGCTCTATAAAAATAACACATGACCTGAACCCTCAGGTGAACACAGAAAAATAATAATATCAATACCGTATCAGAAGTAATTTTTGTCACATTACATCACAAAAAGTGTAATAGCAAGTGACCAAAAAGTCATATGCACCCCAAGAAAGTGCCAATCAAACCGTCATCTCATCCTGCAAAAAATGAGCCCCTACATTAGACAGTCTTCCAAAAAATTAAAAATAATATGGCTTTCAGAATGTGGAGACACTAAAAAATATTTTTTTTCAAAAATGCTTTGTTATAAAAAATTGAAGCAAAAAACCCCAAAAAGTTGTCATATTTTATATTGTCGTGTCCATAACAACCTGCTCTATAGAAATAGCACACAATCTAACCTGTCAGATCAACGATGTAAATAACAAAAAATAAAAACGAAAACAGCTATTTTTTTGCAAATTTTCCATTTTAATTAATTTTTACAGTAACAAAGGGTTAACAGCCAAACAAAACTCAATATTTATTACCCTGATTCTGTAGTTTGCAGAAACACCCCATATGTGGTCGTAAACTGCTGTATGGCCAAACGGCAGGGCGTAGAAGGAAGGGAACGCCATATGGTTTTTGGAAGGAAGATTTTGCTGGACTGGTTTTTTGACACTATGTCCCATTTGAAGCCCCTAGAGTGGAAACTCCAAAAAAGTGACCCCATTTTGAAAACTACGGGATAAGGTGGCAGTTTTGTTTGTACTATTTTAGGGTAAATATGAATTTTTGTTGCTCTATATTACACTTTTTTTGAGGCAAGGTAACAAAAAATAGAAATTCTGAAATTTCATCTCAATTTGCCAATAACTCTTGTGGAACACCTAAAGGGTTAACAAAGTTTGTAAAATCGGTTTTAAATACTTTAAGGGATGCAGTTTCTAGATGGAGTCAGTTTTATGGATTTCTACTCTAGGGGTGCATCTGGGGCTTCAAATGGGACATGGTGTCAAAAACCAGTCCAGCAAAATCCGCCTTACAAAAACCATATGGCGTTCCTTTCCTTCTGCGCCCTGCCGTTTGGCCATACAGCAGTTTACGACCACATATGGGGTGTTTCTGCAAAATAAAGATTCAGGGCAATAAATATTGAGGGTTTTTTGGCTGTTAACCCTTGCTTTGTTACTGGAAAAATGGATTAAAATGGAAAATTTTCCAAAAATCGAAATTATATCTCTATTTGCCATTAACTCTTGTGGAAAACCTAAAGGGTTAACAAAGTTTGTAAAATCAGTTTTGAATACCTTGAGGGTGTAGTTTCTATTATGTAAGCCTCACAAAGTGACTTCAGACCTGAACTGGTCCTTAAAAAGTGGGTTTTTGAAAATTTCTGAAAAATTTCAAGATTTGCTTCTAAACTTCTAAGCCTTGTAACGTCTCCAAAATGAACTGGCATTCCCAAAATGATCAATACATGAAGTAGACATATGGGGAAATGTAAATCAATAATTTTTTTTGGCTCTATTACTATTTGTTATAGAAGTAGAGAAATTGAAACTTGGAAAATTGCACATTTTTCAAAATTTTTGGTAAATTTGGTATTGTTTAATAAATAATAATGAAATTTTTGACTCCATTTTACCACTGTCATGAAGTACAATATGTGATGAAAAACATTCTCAGAATGGCCTGGATAAGTAAAAGTGTTTTAAAGTTATCACCACATAAAGTGACACTGGTCAGATTTGCAAAAATGGCCGGGTCCTTAAGGTGAAATAGAGCCATGTCCTCACAGGGATTAAAAAATCAGAAATCAATGGGAGGGAGTATCTATTCCGGATAGTAATCTTATTTAATCTCCGGTAATCGATACAAGGTCTGAGACCACTATCCTTCTTCTTAACAAAGAAAAACCCCACCCCCATCGGAGAGACAGAGGGTCTAATGTGCCCCTTAATAAGACTCTCTTTAATATAATCCTCCATGGCCTTACGCTCGGGCTTATAAAGATTATAGATGCCCCCTTAGGAAACCTGGCACCCTACTAATACTATGGCGCAATCATAAGGTCTATGGGGTGGAAGAACCTCCAGGGTCCATGATGAAAACACATCTGTATATTCCCTAATGACTGCGAGTAATATATCAGATTCTACTGGGACCCCAACCTGTACCATAGACAAGCATGAGTCGCACATAGGTCCCCTATCTCACCATCTCCCTCTGGTCCAATCAATAGTGGGGTTGTGTAATTGGAGCCAGGGCATCCCCAGTACCATCTCCACCGGTAGGTTCTCCAGAACTAACGGGGAGCATTTCTCAGATTGACACACTCCACCAACACAGTTAAAGAAATCTCTGAGGTACATGACCTACTGCACTACCCACCAGGGGGTGGAGTCGATAGCCATGATGTGGATAGTGTAGGTAGAACAAAAATTGGAATACCCTGTTTTATGGCCTATTATGGCCCATTATTTATTGACCCACGGTCAATAAAGCTGGCCGCTGAGCCAGAGTCAATAAAGGCCTTACCCGACCACTTGTTAACACCCAGAGATATCGTTATAGGTACTAAGAGCTTACTCTTCGTAATATCAGGGTGTACCTGGTCTTTAGGTTGCCTTGCCTTGGGAGATTTGACCGAGAGATCTTCTTAGGGCACTGGTTAATCCAATGGTCAGGATCTCCCCAGTAAAAACAGACTCCACGCCAGCAGTCCTGATCCCCCGGGTCATGCCGACCTGCATGGGTTCTTTGGGATAAACCTCAGCTCTGCTCCTGGAACAGACCTCAGGCTGCACCACCACGTGAGAAGAAAACCGTTGTTCCTGTCGTCTCTCTCTAACCCGTCGGTCGAGTTGAACAGCTAGGGTCATCGTCTCCTCTAGAGTGTCTGGAAGCTGATAACTCACTAGAAGGTCTTTTAGGTTATCGGACAGACCTGACCTGAACTGAGTCTTAAGGGCTGGTTTATTCCAACCTGAGGGAAAACACCACCTTCTAAACTGGGTGCAAGTCTCCTCCGCTAGTTGATCGCCCTGAACCAGTGCCTTAAGAGTGGTCTCAGCTACCAGGGCCCTGTCCGCTGATCATACAGGGTACCCAGGGCCTGAAAAAACCTCTACGGAAGTTAAACAACTGGTGTCAGCCGGTAAAGAGAAAGCCCACTCCTGGGGATTACCCTGTAATTGGGAAATTACTATGCCCACACGCTGACTCTTAGAGTCGGAGGACAGGGACGACAAAAAAAAAAAAGTTTGCAATTCTCCTTAAAAGAATGAAACTTCCTCCGGTTTCCAAAGATGGGTTCAGGAAGCTTTATCTGCGGCTCCATGTGCAGACTGGAGGTGCGGGAGTGGAAGAGCCTTGTCCTAACTCAAGGGAATGGAGTTTCTCCCCAGCTCCTGCACCATCTGCATCAGTTTAGAAACGTACTCTGTCAGGGTCACCAGAGGATTCATGGTACAGTGGTTAGGTAGGGGCCTGTTATTCTGTAACTGTCAACGTACACACAAACACTGGGGAACCACTGCGCACAACTCCTCCCCCTGACCCTGCCTACTTGCCTCGCAAGTCCTAATGACAGGGGACAATTGGACGACAGTCCCTAATTTGGTATAAGTGCAGGGAAGACGGACAAGACAAAAACAGAACGTGAGACGGACCAGGTCAAATACCAGGAGAGCAACGAAGAACAAATGGAGCAAGCAGAGGATCGTCAGGAGAAGCCGGGGTCTGAATACCAGGAGAGTCTAAAGTAACAAAGGAGTCAGCAGAGGATCAAGCCAAGAGGAAGCTGGAGTCAGAATACCAATAGAGCAGCGAAGTACACAAGGATCAGGCAGAAGATCGTTGGATAACATCAGGAAGTAACACGTCAGGTCAAACAAAACAGCAGGTGGAACGAAATAACAGGCAACCTTTGGCCAGTAGACTGCCTGTTTAAATACTCAACTAGCAGGGGTCATGTGACGTGGCCAGCGTCACATGACTGTCCCTGCAGCACACAGCTGAGCACCAAGTGCCCAGCTCAGTGCTCACAGACTTATAACTCCTCAGCCCCTATCTCCCAGGAGACGGGATGCTGCACGCGCCTCACTCCTGCACAGAGGCGGGCGCTGGCGGCGCTGAGGAGAGAGAGCGCATTGTCGGCGCCCGTGATAAATATGTTGTGCCCAGTGTATGCCAGTGTGAAAAGCAAGCCCTATTATTATACTGTGATTCCTGTTTTTATAAACAACCTACATGTGGCCCTAATCTTGTGCCTGGACATACAACAGGGCTCAGGAGTAAAGCGCACCATGCACATTTGAGGCCCATCTTGTGCTTGTACTGACATCTGTAGATCTATGGGGTGAAATAATAAATGGAACACCAGAGAAGTGACCCCATTTTAGAAACTACACCCCTAAAGGTATTCATTGAAGAGTGGATCACGCCATCACGCCACCTGAGCCGTACAGAACGGGACACAGGGCGGAAGAGGCCTGCGCCACATAGCTGAAAGCTGCATGGAGGTAACTATATGTGTTTACTTTTTTTATATAGCACAGTTCAGTAAAGGAGCGCTATGGCGGCATCTAGGGGCACTTCTTATTGGCACATTATGGGGGCACTATGGGGGCATCCACTGATGGCACAAACAAGGGGTATTTTATATGGGGAAGGGGGATCGGAGCACTATGGGGGCATCTATTGGGGACACTAAGAGGGTATTTTATACTGGCACATTAAGGGGGCACTATGGGGAGGGGGAGCACTATGGGGCATCTATTGGGGACACTAAGAGGGTATTTTTATACTGGCACATTAAGGAGGCACTATGGGAGGGGAGAGGAGCACTATGGGGGCATCTATTAGGGGCACTAAAAGGGTATTTTATACTGGCACATTATGGGGGAGAACTATGAGGGCATCTATTGAGTACCTGTATAGGGCATTTTAGACTTGGACATATAATGGGGGTACTATGGAGAAGGGGGCATCTACTGGAGGCACTAAGAAGGGGTATTTTATACTGGTAAATTATGGGGGACACTGAGGGCATTTACTGGGGTACTATATAGAGTATTTTATACTGGCACATTATGGGGGCGCTATGGGGAAGGGGAGAGGAGCACTATGGGAAATTTACTTGGGGACATTATATAGGGTTATTTTATACTTGCTCACATTATGAATGCACTATGGCAACATTAGCTGAACTGGGGTCACTAAAAGGGGGTATTTGTTGTACTGGCACACAGAACAGGGGCATTTTTGTACTAGTGCACATTATTATGGGACATTTTTTGCACTGGCACAAATTATGTATTTTGTGTACTAGTGCTCATTTTAAGGGGGCATTTTTCTACTGTCACATTAGAAGGAGAATTATTACTACAGGGGAGAGGAGCATTATGGTAGGCTTTATTACTACTGAGGGACTATGGGGAACATGATTACTAGTATGGGCACTATAAGAGCATTATTACTTCTGGGGCACAGTGTACTATTAGCACATTAGTGCTATTGGGGGCACTATTACTACCAAGTGCGCTCTGGCAGAGAATTGTTACTATTGATAGCACTTTTGGGAGCACTAATACTGTGGGTGGCACCCTGGCACAGTATCGGCTTGGCAGTTATTTTTGGGGGACACAATATTTACACTGTTAGTATCAGGGGCACTGTTTGCTGGGCGCAGTTATTTTAGGACACTGCATTCCAATAATTATTGAAGGGGGCACAATCTGTGTCCTACTAGTATTATCAGGGGGA